>CM018680.1:52886701-53440064 GCA_009363875.1 Mikania micrantha | reverse complement strand
ATTTTGATGATAAAAATTCGATCATATCGTCCATATTGTGTGTTTGTGGTCGAGAGAAAGAAAAATAAATAAATTCTGGTGCAAATCTGATAAGAATAATCGATCTGCCAAACCGCCACACTCGTCGCGTACCGCGAAGCGGGGCAAAAGAATGCTTCGCGTACCGCGAAGAAATCCGGAGTTCTCAGATATTTTTGTTCCTCTCTCGCGTACCGCGAAGGGACCCTCAGAATCCTCTTCGCGTACCGCGAAGAGTCCCAAAACACATATTTTGTAATTTTCTTCCCTTTTCCGATTCCGGACAATCCGTAACTCCGTTTCGCGCGGTTTTCTCCCATGTTCATGATTTCTCACTCCTTTCAAATTTCATCAATCACAATCATTATTTTAACGTATTTTCAAATACGTGTCATTGTTGAAACCGGTTGTTACAAATCTCCCCTCCTTACAAAGGTTTTCGTCCCCGAAACCGATTATACCTCAAAAAAGGAAGGATCTAATTTTCCTCATCTCATTTTCCTGACTCCCACGTGGCGTCATATTCTCTTTTATATTTTTCCATGAACCTTTATGATATACGTCAAATATACATATTATTCGACTCAAATTCCCCCGGTTTTAACGTTAAACAACATGCAAATTCATTCGCAAATAGTCCTAATTTTTTGTTTTTTGTGAATTTGTAGGATAACGGCCTTGCTCGAAGAAAATCAAGCTTTGGATGGAATTTCAGCAATTTCTGAGCAAATCCCCAGATGTGCACTGTCATGCCAAATCTTGCACTGGCAGTGCTGACTTATGCACGACCGTGCACAATGTTGCACGACCGTGCAACTAGGCAGTGCTAGCCCATGCATGGGCAGTGCTGGCCTATGCACGACCGTGCACAATGTTGCACGACCGTGCAACCAAGTAGTGCTTGGCCATGCATGATAGTGTTGGCCTATGCCGACCGTGCTTGAGCCAAGCACTACCTGCAAGATATCCAGTGCCGGGCCAAAGCATGGCAGTGCCGGGCAAGATGGAGGTAGTGCCGGCCATGACGACTTGCGCACGACCGTGCGACTTTTGTCACGACCGTGCCTGACACCTCGAGTCATTTTTCGAGACTTAGCTGAAAATGGAACTTCGACAACCGTCCCAGACCAAAATGAAGTACTGTAGCACCTTGCACGACCGTGCACCTATGGTGCACGACCGTGCCAAGTTCCAGAATTTCTATAAATTCAGCTTTTCACCTCATTTCAAAGGGTGGACTTCCTGGAGCCAAAATTCCTTCTGTTCAGATTTCTTGAAGCTGTCTAAGGGAGATTGTGAAGGTCTTGAAGATCCAAGGAGCATCTAACATCATCTTGTTGCAATCTTTGTTCATTAGTGGTTTGCATTTTGTTACTTGAATCATGTTTCTGGTTCATTTTAGCTACTTTATTGTTGTTCTTGTAAGCCTCATGGGCTAAACACTTCATTGTCTAGATTATGATAAACTTTTGTTTATGTGATGTTAATTTTATGAATTGGTGAAATGGTTTATGTCAAGATTCAAGATGAAGTTATGATTAGTCCAATGATGTTGTAAATTTGTGTAGGTTGATTAGTGTTCAAGAATGATGAATGTTTAGTCATAATATGTTGGAAAACCATGATCAAACATTTGTTCATAATCTTACAACTTGTTTTTAAGGTTATGCCATGAGATTAGGAATGATAATTGGTTTCTTGAATATTATAACACTTGCATAAGTATACTTTCTTTCACTAAAGTTTGGAAAAACCATGGTGATATTATGATTTGTTGAATATGATTAACATTGAGTTAGGAAATTATGGCCAAATGACCTCATTTGCATGATTATGTTCATAGATTGTAAGTTGGAAGAATTGTGACTTTGTTGAATTTATGCAACTTAGGGTGATTAGTGTGTATAAGTCATATTAGTTTTCCTTAAGTTGTAGAATTAAGATTCTTGACGGATGACTAATTCTTGATTAAATCTGAGACATAGACCTTAACATTAGGCTTCATAGAATAATCCTAGGTGATTAGAATGTGTTATTCATTTTATTTTCCAAAGATTATATGATTAGATATCTTTGAGACCGGAATCTAGTCAACATTTGGTTTACCAATTCATAATAATCACATCACTAAACTAAGTGGATTCATGATCTAGGCAATTTTTAGACTTTAGATTATTCCAAAATTCCTTTCTTTTAGTTAGTTTATCTTAAAATTCACAAAACCCAACTTTTCATGTGTTTGCTAAACATTGACCGAGATTTAGTATCGAGAGCTACCGTGTCCACGGATTGATATCCGGTTCTTACCATAAGCTATATTGCTTACGATAGGTACACTTGCCTATTGTGTGTGATTTAGTTCTTAGTAAAAACCATTTTTAAACTAAAATCTGTGTGAAAAATCCATTTAATAAATATATAGTTTCACGCATTCGATCATATCGTCCATATGTGTGTTTGTGGTCGAGAGAAGAAAAATAAATAAATTCTGGTGCAAATCTGATAAGAATATCGATCTGCCAAACCGCCACACTCGTCGCGTACCGCGAAGCGGGGCAAAAGAATGCTTCGCGTACCGCGAAGAAATCCGGAGTTCTCAGATATTTTTGTTCCTTCGCGTACCGCGAAGGGACCTCAGAATCCTCTTCGCGTACCGCGAAGAGTCCCAAAACACAATATTTTGTAATTTTCTTCCTTTCGCGATTCCGGACAATCCGTAACTCCGTTTCGCGCACGTTTTCTCCCATGTTCATGATTTCTCACATACTTTCAAATTTCATCAATCACAATCATTATTTTAACGATTATTTCAAATACGTGTCATTGTTGAAAACCGGTTGTTACAAATCTCCCCTCCTTACAAAGGTTTCGTCCCCGAAACCGATTATACCTCAAAAAGAAGGATATAATTTCCTCATCTCATTTTCTGACTCCCACGTGGCGTCATATTCTCTTTTATATTTTTCCATTGAACCTTTACGTGGTTCAAGGACTTGTTTCTCAAATGTTTGACCTTTCAGTCTAATATAGCTACCGGCTTTTCCACATAGTTTAACCTGTCATAATTATCCAAGTCTTCTATTGGTACATAAGCCGATTCATCCGCCAAACATTTTCTCAGATATGACACATAAAAAGTGTCATGTATGCCATTCAATTTCTCCGGTAGCTCAAGACGATAGGCAACATCGTTAAATTCGAGCTATAATCTTGAATGGTCCAATAATACGCGGCTTAAGTTCCCTTGCTTTCTAAAACATAAACCACCTTTCCAAGGAAAACTTTGACAATGCAAATCTCCCATTTGGAACTAATAGTCCTCCTATGCTTATCAGCATAGGCAATTTTGACGGTCTCGTGCCGCCTTCAAATGAACTAGAATCTAATTTATTCGTTCATTCGTTACTTTAACTACCTTTTTATTTGTCAGTTCTCATTGCCCAACTTCTCCTCAACACAGGAGTATGACATTTCCTTCCATACAACATTTCATATGGAGGCATTCCAATACTGGAATGATAACTGTTATTGTATGAGAACTCGGCTAAAGGTAAATAATCATCCCAACTACCCCCAAAATTAATTATACACGCTCGTAACAAATCCACGTTTGAATGGTCCTTTCACTTTGACCATCAATCTGAGGATGATACGCCGTGCTTATCAACAATCATAATTCTTCATGGAAATTTCTCCAGAAATGAGAAGTAAATCAAGTGTCTCAATCAGAAATAATCGTCACTGGCACACCATGCCTAGACACCACTTCTCTAGCATATATTTCAAGTATAATTGAACATTTATCTTTAGACAAACATGATTATTATACATGATTCTACATAATCAATATACAATTGATTATTTGGTTTGACTTTCTTCATTCAAACCAAACCATACACTCAAGTGTATTTCTACATACATCTTATCTCTATTTTGAATATTCACATAAATATTAATCCATCATATGTATAAATACAATTTATACATATTATAAATATCCTATTTCTTTACAAATAGGCTTAACCTTGACTTTTTAAAGTCAAACATCATGTATAATGTACTCACCACACAACAATCGAATGATTTAACATTCGCGTTATTCATTATCTCATAATAGCTATTAATTACACACAATGGTAATTAGTTCATTCATTCACATAGATAAACATTCTTATCTAGCATTCCTGCTCAACCATTATCATTTAACACAATGCATGTGTACACACAAACTCCAGTTGTGCATCATATTTCCCAAAAGTCAAACTTAAACAATTTGACTCTTGAAATTTGATGTCTACACTCTTGTAGATCATCTATTGTTCACACACCTTGTGAATCTATTATATTGGAATTACATGTCTTATGTTCACACACATTGTGAATCAGCATGCACACTTCCAATCCACCATTTGTTCACATACCTTGTGAATCTATTACATTGGAATTACATGTCTTATGTTTACACACCTTGTGAATCAGCATGCACAATTCCAATCCACCATTTGTTCACACACCTTGTGAATCTATTACATTGGAATTACATGTCTTATGTTCACACACCTTGTGAATCAGCATGCACAATCCAATTCACCATTTGTTCACACACCTTGTGAATCTATTACATTGGAATTACATGTCTTATGTTCACACACCTTGTGAATTAGCATGCACAATTCCAATTCACCATTTGTTCACACACCTTGTGAATCTATTATATTGGAATTACATGTCTTATGTTCACACACCTTGTGAATCAACATGCACAATTCCAATTCACCATTTGTTCACACACCTTGTGAATCATGCAACAACAATAACCACACCAACCATAACCTTTTACATCAAATTCAATTAAAACAACAAATCACATATATTCTAATTGCACAAATAATTGTAGTGTGGACTCATCCAGTCCTATAACTACAAATTCAACAAAATGGGTAACTTATTATCATGTACATGTACATGGATTACCCCCAACGCCACAAAATGTGGACTTACATGATAAACACCAACGCCATTTCACTATGGACTTACATGTTAATATTAATGCCACGCACCAGTGGTCTTACATTAGTTTCACACGAATGTGAATCGTCTCCTATTATCAGTGTCAGTTATTTTAAACCTATAATGACACTTTATTAGTTATGCAATTTATCATAACATTAATCAATTTCAACAATCCAAATATCACCCCATGTGGTTTCATATTCATATACTTCCACACAATGTGGATTATCATCAATTTATAGTGTCAACTATAAATTATCATTTAGTAACACTTTTCAACTTATACAATTAGCACATAACATTCATCCAATACTACAAGACATCTATCAAGTAGTTACATACCAGCATCATGTGGTTTCATATTTTCAACATTTCATAACACGTATGGTCAATTTACCATTCACTTTATTATAATTACTACAAGTCAATTACAAGTAGTAACAGTGAAACATAATCACATAACACATAAGCACCAATATGTCTTATGGTTGCATATTAACGAGTAAATAACTCACCTATTCACATTAATCATAACTTTGACTTTGTAAAAGTCAACATCATTCGACATATACTCACATATTGACCAATCCACACGCATGTGGATTTTTTTTTCCAATACCTCTTTAAGGAGGATTTGTATGACAAGTTCAATGTCATTCCAAGACGGTTTTACATATCCAACACAAGGCCACTCACTAGTGGTCATACAAACAAGTTCAATGCCACCCACCAGTGGTCTTACATGTTAAATCCAATGCCACCCACCAGTGGTCTTACATGTTATACACACAAAATGCCATACGTCATGGTCTTAAATTTGTTTTAACACTATTATAAATAGTTTCCAATTCAATGTGTCAATTACTATCAACATGTAATGACACTATCACTAGTTATGAAATCATATCATAATATTCACCATACGTATACACATTGTATACTTACAACTCTATATATCACGCATATAGATTATATGCACATTATATAAATTATTAACATGGTGAAATCATTACATCTCAAACTTAAACATGTATGAACACATAAACGTAATTATGTGTCATTTTTCCCCATTTTACCCTAAACGGGTCAAATTTCATATTTTTGATTTGTGTATACACACTCAAACATTTTCCATGTTCAAATGGATTAATTTCCCCAACACATCTAGTGTTATTGCCTACACTCATGTAGGCCGTTTTACATTAATTTTCCAATTCATTTCTCTTGAATTGGTAACACTATTACCCACAAGTAATAGACACATTAAGCTCATAACACCTTACCTAATCTCAATAGCCTAAGTATAAAATGATCCCATAAGTGCTTGTTCATATAATGTTGGCACTAGTAAGTTGGCCAGACATACTAGTCCACTCATTATATGCCCAATTCCTTACTTCCTTCATTTCATACTCAAGACATTGATTTTGGTTTCACATGATTAATCAAATCACATTTAACATGTAATGATCACATTACATTTAATAACTATAATACATGACATAGATATGCTGACCTCATACATTCGGCATCATGATCGGGTCTTCGAATCAAACGTTATGTTTTCATATCAAGAGCACAAAAGTTTGAGATCAAGTGTTCATGACACACTTGATTCACTCAAACCATTGCTCTGATACCAACTCTGCAACACCCAAACTTTTCACACGATTACACGTGTCTCATTTTAGGTCCCAGATTAAACTTTATCAAAAATTTATGTTCGGAAGCGTGAAATTTACATTTCATGATTTAAACACACTCAATTTCATAACATTTACATTTATGATTAATAAAACTAGTGTGTTTAAGTTTAATACCATTAGAGAATTTTACATAACGTTTGTTCTGCTTCATAACGTGCCCGATCTGATCGCCCGATGCATATCTACCTTTGACCTGTAACATCACATATAAGTCACAATTAGTTCGTATGAACTAAGTAAGTAACCCCAATGGTTTCTCAACAACAAAATGTATACATACATTTTTCACAATCAATATTCAAACTGAGTCATTTCTATTCGAATTGACTCTCACAAGGTAATAATATCACATTACCAATCATCAACTATTGCTCACAACAATTTAATCAAAATTACACTATGGTGTTCACATTCCTGTACTTCCACCATAGCTATTTATCAGCACATCTGACTATTCTTATGCAATCTATGTTGCATAATCAATTCAATCGTGACATAAACACATTGGAACTTAACATATATACATTAGAGTCTATTAACTCCATTAGTTCCAATCTAGTTATGCACATTCATTCAAATCAATCAATATATATACATCACAATCAAGTAGACTCTTTCTACTACTTATATGTAATGTTACAGTAATTTGGGTAACTTACCTGGTTCAAGCGGTTGTTCACTTCCTACAACCTCTTTTCCACTTCTGTGGCCTATCCCTTGATATTCACCACCAATACCTAGTTGCATATTCACACATATACAACTATATTCAATACATATAACACATACAATCAAGTTCAACGCACTTGACTGGTTTGACTTCTTCAAAGTCAATTTATCACATAATTGACTTTATCTTACTGTCTTTAGCAAGTTTTAGTCAATTATCACAATTAATCATATTTCATGCCTCCCCAGGCAATTTATCAAATAACTGATGTTCAATTATATTAGTTATGATCTTTAATCGCTTCTATTATTTAGAATTCATTTATGATCATAACTATTAATAACTTTTAACATCAATTCATCAATAACATCTTTAAATCCATGGATCATAATCCATATATATTTCAAAACCACCATTTACCCATCCTACTAGTTATCACACCATGATATGGGTTTCATAACAACCGGACATTATCCCGGCTTCAAAACGAAGATTTCACCATCAAAACATCAAATTCTTCGTTTCTAACAACCCCTAGTTATCAACTAGGCAATAATCAATACCCATTATCATAGTATCACAATCAAAACTAGATTTAATTCACAAAATATTAAACTAGTAGGAGAGATTGAATCGTTACCCTTACCCTTTGAACGAAGTTCTCGGATGAAAACGACGATCAGGATTTGTAGAATCGAACCCTAGCTTGATCCGAATGTTTAGATGGCTTCAGAACTTCATTTTGATGATAAAAATTCGATCATATCGTCCATATGTGTGTTTGTGGTCGAGAGAAGAAAAATAAATAAATTCTGGCGCAAATCTGATAAGAATATCGATCTGCCAAACCGCCACACTCGTCGCGTACCGCGAAGCGGGGCAAAAGAATGCTTCGCGTACCGCGAAGAAATCCGGAGTTCTCAGATATTTTTGTTCCTTCGCGTACCGCGAAGGGACCTCAGAATCCTCTTCGCGTACCGCGAAGAGTCCCAAAACACAATATTTTGTAATTTTCTTCCTTTCGCGATTCCGGACAATCCGTAACTCCGTTTCGCGCACGGTTTTCTCCCATGTTCATGATTTCTCACATACTTTCAAATTTCATCAATCACAATCATTATTTTAACGATTATTTCAAATACGTGTCATTGTTGAAAACCGGTTGTTACAAGAATAGTGTTTCTTTTTCTTTTTATAGTTAGGGTTTTAAAAGATGCAATCACGTATAAGTTGCGTATATTAAACATGTGTGTGTTTGAGAGAAAGAAAACGGCTGCAAAAAAACAAAAATGAGCGAGAATAGAGTTTCTTTCCCTTTTTATAGTTATGGTTTCTAAAGGGTACAATCGGGTACAAGTCACGCCTATTAAACATGTGTGTGTTTGAGTGAAACAAAACGGCTGCAAGAAAAGAAAAATGAGTTAGCATAGTGTTTCTTTTTCTTTTCATAGTTAGGGTTTCTAAAGGGTACAATCAAGTATAAGTCGTGTGTATTAAACATGTGTGTGTTTGAGTGAAACAAAACGTCTGCAAGAAAAGAAAAATAGGGAGAAGAGGTTTTTTTTCTTTTTACAGTTAGGGTTTTTAAATAATGCAATCGCGTATAAGTCCTGTGTATTAAAAATGTGTGTCTTTGAATGAAAGAAAACTGCTGCAAAAAAAAAAAGA
Source organism: Mikania micrantha (assembly GCA_009363875.1). Lineage (NCBI taxonomy): Eukaryota > Viridiplantae > Streptophyta > Magnoliopsida > Asterales > Asteraceae > Mikania > Mikania micrantha. Next base: position 53,430,989 of record CM018680.1, on the reverse strand, counting down.
AAACGAGGGATAATAGGGTTTCTTTTTTTTTTATAGTAATGGTTCATAAAAGATACAATCGCGTATAAGTTGCATCTATTAAACATGTATGTGTTTGAAGAAAGAAAACGGCTGCAAAAAAAGAAAAATGAGGGAGAATAGAGTTTCTTTTCCTTTTTATAGTTATGGTTTCTAAAGGGTACAATCGCGTATAAGTCGCGTGTATTAAACATGTGTGTGTTTGAGTGAAACAAAACGGCTACAAGAAAAGAAAAATGAGGTAGAATAGGGTTTCTTTTTCTTTTTATAGTTAGGGTTTATAAAGGGTACAATCGCGTATAAGTCATGTATATTAAACATATGTGTGTGTTTGAGTGAAAGAAAACGGTTGCAGGAAAAGATAAATGAGGGAGAAGAGGTTTTTTTTTTCTTTTTAGAATTAGGGTTTTTAAATGATGCAATCACGTATAAGTCGCGTGTATTAAACATGTGTGTTTGAGTGAAACAAAACGGTTGCAAGAAAAGAAAAATGAGGGGGAATAGGGTTTCTCTTTCTTTTTATACTTAAGGTTTCTAAAGAATGCAATCGCGTACAAGTCGCGTGTATTAAAAATGCGTGTGTTTCATAGAAAGGAAACGGCTGCAAAAAAAGAAAAATGAGCGAAAAGAGAGTTTTTTTTATTTTTATAGTTAGGGTTTTTAAATGATGCAATCACGTATAAGTCGCGTGTATTAAACATGTGTGAGTTTGAGCGAAAGAAAAACGGCTGCAAAAAAAGAAAAAAAATGAGGGAGAAAAGGGTGTATTTTTCTTTTTATAGTTAGGGTTTGTAAAGGATGCAATCGCGTATAAGTCGCGTGTATTAAACATGTGTGTGTTTGAGTGAAACAAAACGGCTGCAAAACAGAAAAATGAGGGAGAATAGGGTTACTTTTTCTTTTTATATTTAGGTTTTTAAATGATACAATCGCGTATAAGTCGTGTGTATTAAATATGTGTGTGTTTGAGTAAAAGAAAACGGCTGAAAGAAAAGAAAATGAGGGAGAAAAGTTTTTTTTTTCTTTTATAGTTAGAGTTTTTAAATGATGCAATCGCGTATAAGTCACGTATATTAAAAATGTGTGTGTTTAAGTGAAAGAAAACGGTTGCAAGAAAAGAAAAATAAGGGAGAACGAGTTTTTTTTTTCTTTTTATAGTAAGGGTTTATAAAGGATACAATCGCGTATAAGTCTCGTGTATTAAACATGTGTGTGTTTGAGTGAAAGAAAACTGTTGCAAAAAAGAAAACTGAGGTAGTATAAGGTTTCTTATTCTTTTTATAGTTAGGATTTTTAAAGGACGCAATCGCGTATAAGTCGCGTGTATTAAACATGTGTGCGTTTGAGTGAAATAAAACGGCTGCAAGAAAAAAATGAAGGAAAATATGGTTTCTTTTCTTTTTATAGCTAGGGTTTCTAAAGGGTGCAATAACGTATAAGTCGTGTGTATTAAACATGTGTGTTTATGTGAAAGATAACGGTTGCAAGAAAAGAAAATGAGGGAGAATAGGATTTTTTTCTTCTTTTTATACTTAGATTTCAAAAGGATGAAATCGCGTATAAGTCGCGTATATTACACATGTGTGTGTTGAGTGAAAGAAAGTGGCTGCACGAAAAGAAAAGTAAGGGAGATTAGGGTTTCTTTTTCTTTTTATACTTAGGGTTTATAAAAGGTAGAATCGCATATAAGTCACGTGTATTAAACATGTGTGTTTGAGGGAAACAAAACGGCTGCAAGAAGAGAAAAATGAGGTAGAATAGGGTTTATTTTTCTTTTTATAGTTAGGGTTTCTAAAGGGTACAATCGCGTATAAGTGGCGTGTATTAAATATGTGTGTCTTTTAGTGAAAAAACGGCTGCAAGATAAGAAAAATGAGGGAAAATAGGGTTTCTTTTTCTTTTTATAGTTAGGTTTCTAAAGGATGCAATTGCGTATAAGTCGCGTGTATTAAATATGTGTGTTTGAGTGAAAGAAAACGGTAGCAAGAAAAAAAATGAGGGGGAATATGGTTTCTTTTTCTTATTATGCTTAAGGTTTATGAAGGATGCAATCGTACAAGTCGCGTGTATTAAAATGTGTGTATTTGAACAAAACGGCTGCAAGAAAAGAAAAACGAGGAGAAGAGAGTTTTTTTTCTTTTTATAGTTAGGGTTTTAAAATGATGCAATCGCGTATAAGTCACGTGTATTAAACATGTGTGTGTTAGAGTGAAAATAAACGGTTGGAAGAAAATAAAAATGAGGGAGAACATGGTTTCTTTTTCTTTTTATAGTAAGGGTTTATAAAGGATCCAATCGCGTATAAGTCGCGTGTATTAAACATGTGTGTGTTTGAGTGAAACAAAATGGCTGCAAGAAAAGAAAAATGAGGGATAAGAGGTTTCTTTTTCTTTTTATAATTAGGGTTTTCTAAAGGGTACAATCGCATATAAGTCGTTTGTATTAAATATGTGTGTGTTTGAGTAAAAGAAAATGGCTGCAAAAAAAGAAAAATGAGGGAGAGAGTTTTTTTTTCTTTTTATAGTTAAGGTTTTTAAAATGATGCAATCGCGTATAACTCATGTGTATTAAACATGTGTGTTTGAGTGAAAGAAAACGGTAGCAAGAAAAGAAAAATGAGGGAGAACAGGGTTTTTTTTCTTTTTATAGTAAGGGTTCATAAAGGATACAATCGCGTATAAGTCTCATGTATTAAATATGTGTGTGTTTGAGTGAAAGAAAACTGTTGCAAGAAAAGAAAAATGAGGTAGGATAAGGTTTCTTTTCTTTTTATAGTTAGGGTTTTTAAAGGATGCAATCGCGTATAAGTCGCGTGTATTAAACATGTATTTTAGAGAAAAAATGGCTGCAAGAAAAGAAAATGACGGAAAATAGGGTTTTCTTTTTTCTTTTATAGTTAGGTTTCTAAAGGATGCAATCGCGTATAAGTTTAGTGTATTAAACATGTGTGTGTATGAGTGAAAGAAAACGGTTGCAAGAAAAGAAAAATGAGGGGGAATAAGATTTCTTTTTCTTTTTATACTTAGGTTTTTAAAGGATGCAATCGCCTACAATCGCGTGTATTAAAAATGTGTGTTTTAATTGAAAGAAAACGGCTGCAAGAAAAGAAAAATGAGAGAGAAGAGAGTTTTTTTCTTTTTATATTTATGGTTTTTAGATGATGCAATCGCGTATAAGTCACGTGTATTAAACATGTGTTGTGTTTGAGTGAAAGTAAAACGGTAGCAAGAAAAGAAAAATGAGGGAGAACATGGTTTCTTTTTCTTTTTACAGTAAGGGTTAATAAAGGATACAATCGCGTATAAGTCCCTTGTATAAAACGTATGCGTGTTTGAGTGAAAAAAAACTGCTGCAAGAAAAGAAAAATGAGGTAGATAAGATTTTTTTTTTACAGTTATGGTTTTAAATGATGCAATCGCGTATAAGTCGCGTGTATCAAACATGTGTGTGTTTGAGTGAAAGTAAACGGTTGCAAGAAAATAAAAATGAGGGAGAACATGGTTTCTTTTTCTTTTTATAGTAAGGGTTTATAAATGATCAATCGCGTATAAGTCCCATGTATTAAACATGTGTGTGTTTAAGTGAAATAAAATGGCTGCAAAAAAAGAAAAATGAGGAGAAAAGGGTTTCTTTTTCTTTTTCTTTTTATAGTTAGGGTTTGTAAAGGATACAATCGCGTATAAGTCTCGTGTATTAAACATGTGTGTGTTTGAGTGAAAGAAAACGGGTGCAAAATAAGAAAAATGAGGGAGAATATGTTTTTTTTTTTTTATACTTAGGGTTTTTAAAGGATGAAATCGCGTATACGTCGTGTGTATTAAACATGTGTATGTTTGAGTGAAAGAAAACGGCTGCAAGAAAAAATGAGGCAGAACATGGTTTCTTTTCTTTTTATAGCTAAAGTTTTAAAGGATGTAATCGCGTATCATTCGAATGTATTAAACATGTGTGTGTTTCCGCGAAAGAAAACTGCTGCAAGAAAAGAAAAAGAGGGAGAATAGGCTTTCTTTTTCTTTTTATTGTTAGCTTTCTAAATAATGCAATCGCGTATAAGTCGCGTGCATTAAACACGTGTGTGTTTGAGTTAAAAAAAACGACTGCAAGAAAAGAAAAGTGAGGGAGATAGGGTTTCTTTTTCTTTTTATACTTATTGTTTATAAAGTGCACAATCGCGTATAAGCCACGTGTATTAAACACGTGTGTGTTTAAAGAAACAAAACGGATGCAAGAAGAGAAAAATGAGGGAGAATGGGGTTTCTTTTTGTTTTTATAGTTAGAGTTTCTAAAGGGTCCAATCGCGTATAAGTGGCGTGTATTAAACATGTGTGTATTTTAGTGGAAAAAAGGCTACAAGAAAGAAAAATGAGGGAAAATAGGGTTTCTTTTTCTTTTTATAGTTAGGTTTTCTAAATGATGCAATCGTGTATAAGTCGCGTGATTTAAACATTTGTGTGTTTGAGTGAAAGAAAACGGTTGCAAGAAAAGAAAAATTAGGGAGAATAGGGTTTCTCTTTCTTTTTAAACTTTGGGTTTCTAAAGGATACAATCACGAAGAAGTCGCGTGTATTAAAAATATATTTGTTTGAGTGAAAGAAAACGACTGCAAAAAAAGAAAAATGAGGGAGAAGAGAATTTTTTTTTATAGTTAGGGTTTGTAAATGATGCAATCGCGTATAAGTCACGTGTATTAAACATGTGTGTGTTTGAGTGAAAGTAAACGGTGCAAGAAAAGAAAAATGAGGGAGAACGTGGTTACTTTTTCTTTTTATAGTAAGGGTTTATAAATGATACAATCGCGTATAAGTCTTGTGTATTAAACATGTGTGTGTTTGAATGAAAAAGACTTCTAAAAAAGAAAAATGAGGGAGAAAAGGGTTTCTTTTTCTTTTTATAGTTAGGGTTTGTAAAGAATGCAATCGCGTATAAGTCGCGTGTATTAAACATGTGTGTGTTTGAGCGAAAGAAAACGGCCGCAAAAAAAGAAAAATGAGGGAGAAAAGGGTTTATTTTTCTTTTTATAGTTAGGGTTTGTAAAGGATGCAATCGCGTATAAGTCTCGTGTGTTAAACATGTGTGTGTTTGAGTGAAATAAAACGACTGAAAAAAAAGAAAAATGAGGGAGAAAAGGGTTTCTTATTCTTTTTATAGTTAGGGTTTGTAAAGGATGCAATCACGTATAAGTCGCGTGTATTAAACATGTGTGTGTTTGAGTGAAACAAACGGCTGCAAGAAAAGAAAAATGAGGGAGAATAGGGTTTCTTTTTTTTTTTATAGTTAGGGTTTTTTTAGGATGCAATCGCGTATAAGTCGCGTGTATTAAACATTTGTATGTTTGAGTGAAAGAAAACGGCAGCAAGAAAAGAAAAGTGAGGGAGATTAGGGTTTCTTTTTCTTTTTATATTTAGGGTTTATAACGGGTACAATCGCGTATAAGTCACGTATATTAAACATGTCTGTGTTTGAGAGAAACAAAACGGCTGCAAGAAGAGAAAAATGAGGTAGAATAGGTTTCTTTTTCTTTTTATAGTTTGGATTTCTAAAGTGTACAATCGCGTATAAGTGGCGTGTATTAAACATGTGTGTCTTTTAGTGAAAAAAAATGGCTTCAAGAAAAGAAAATTGAGGGAAAATAGTGTTTATTATTTTTATAGTTAGGTTTTCTAAAGGATGCAATCGCGTATAAGTCGCGTTTATTAAATATGTGTGTGTTTTAGTGAAAGAAAACGGGTGCAAGAAAAGAAAAATGAGGGAGAATAAGGTTTTTTTTCTTTTTATAGTTAGATTTCAAAAGGATGCAATCGCGTATAAGTCGCGGGTATTAAACATGTGTGTGTTTGACTGATAGAAAACGGCTGCACGAAAAGAAAATTAAAATGAGAGAGAACATGGTTTCTTTTCTTTTTATAATTAGGGTTTTAAAGGGTGCAATCGCGTATAAGTCGTGTGTATTAAATATTAGTGTGTTTAAGTGAAAGAAAACAGCTGCAAGAAAAGAAAAGTAAGGGAGATTAGGGTTTCATTTTTTTTTATACTTAGGCTTTATAAAGGGTACAATCGCGTATAAGTCAAGGGTATTAAACATGTGTGTTTGAGGGAAACAAAACGACTGCAAGAAGAGAAAAATGAGGTAGAATATGGTTTCTTTTGCTTTTTATAGTTAGGTTTTCTAAAGGATGTAATCACGTATAAGTTGCGTGTTTTAAACATTTGTGTGTTTGAGTGAAATAAAAAGGTTGCAAGAAAAGAAAAATTAAGGGGAATAGGGTTTCTCTTTCTTTTTAAACTTAAGGTTTGTAAAGGATGCAATCACGTAGAAGTCGCGTGTATTAAAAATATGTTTGTTTGAGTGAAAGAAAATGACTGCAAAAAAAGAAAAATGAGGGGGAAGAGAGTTTTTTTTTCTTTTTATAGTTAGGGTTTGTAAATGATGCAATCGCTTATAAGTCACGTGTATTAAACATGTGTGTGTTTGAGTGAAAGTAAACGGTTGCAAGAAAAGAAAAATGAGGGAGAACATGGTTTCTTTTTCTTTTTATAGTAAGGGTTTTTAAATGATATAATCGCGTATAAGTTCCGTGTATTAAACTTGTGTGTGTTTGAGTGAAAAAAATGCTGCAAAAAAAGAAAAATGAGGGAGAAAAGGGTTTCTTTTTCTTTTTATAGTTAAGGTTTGTAAAGGATGCAATCGCGTATAAGTCGTGTGTTTTAAACATGTGTTTGTTTGAGTGAAAGAAAACGGCTGCAAAAAAGAAAAATGAGGGAGAAAAGGGTTTTTTTTCTTTTTATAGTTAAGGTTTGTAAAAGATGCAATCGCGTATAAGTCTCGTGTGTTAAACATGTGTGTGTTGAGTGAAAGAAAACGGCTGCAAAAAAAAGAAAAATGAGGGAGAAAAGGGTTTCTTTTTTTTTATATATTTAGGGTTTGTAAAGGATGCAATCGCGTATACCTCACGTGTATTAAACATGTGTGTGTTTGAGAGAAACAAAACGGCTGCAAGAAGAGAAAAATGACGTAGAATAGGGTTTCTTTTTCTTTTTGTAATTATGGTTTTTAAAGTGTACAATCGCGTATAAGTGGTGTGTATTAAACATGTGTGTCTTTTAATGAAAAAAATGGCTGCAAGAAAAGAAAATGAGGGAAAACAGGGTTTCATTTTTCTTTTTATAGTTAGGTTTTCTAAAGGATGCAATCGTGTACAAGTCGTGTGTATTAAAAATGTGTGAGTTTGAGTGAAAAAAAACGGCTGCAAAAAAGAAAAATGAGGGAGAAAAGATTTCTTTTCCTTTTTATAGTTAAGGTTTGTAAAGGATGCAATCGCATATAATTCTCGTGTATTAAACATGTGTGTGTTTGAGTGAAAGAAAATGGTTGCAAAATAAGAAAACTGAGGGAGAATATGTTTTTTTTCTTTTTATACTTAGGGTTTTAAAGGATGCAATCGTGTATACGTCGTGTGTATTAAACATGTGTCTTTGAGTGAAAGAAAACGGCTGCAATAAAAAAATTAGGGAGAATAGGGTTTCGTTTTCGTTTTATATTTAGATTTTTAAAGGACACGATCGCGTATAAGTCGCGTGTATTAAACATGTGTATGTTTGAGTGAAAGAAAACGGCAGCAAGAAAAGAAAAGTGAGGGAGATTAGGGTTTCTTTTTCTTTTTATATTTAGGGTTTATAAAGGGTACAATCGCGTATAAGTCACGTATATTAAACATGTCTGTGTTTGAGAGAAACAAAACGGCTGCAAGAAGAGAAAAATGAGGTAGAATAGGTTTCTTTTTCTTTTTATAGTTTGGGTTTCTAAAGTGTACAATCGCGTATAAGTGGCGTGTATTAAATATGTGTGTCTTTTAGTGAAAAAAATGGCTTCAAGAAAAGAAAATTGAGGGAAAATAGTGTTTATTATTTTTACAGTTAGGTTTTCTAAAGGATGCAATCGCGTATAAGTCGCGTTTATTAAACATGTGTGTGTTTTAGTGAAAGAAAACGGGTGCAAGAAAATAAAAATGAGGGGGACTATGGTTTCTTTTTCTTTTTATACTTGGGGTTTTTAAAGGATGCAATCGCGTACAAGTCGTGTGTATTAAAAATGTGTGTGTTTGAGTGAAATAAATGGCTGCAAGAAAAGAAAAATAAGGGAGAAGAGAGTTGTTTTTTTCTTTTTATAGTTAGGGTTTTTAAATGATGCAATCGCGTATAAGTCACGGGTATTAAACATGTGTGTGTTTGAGTGAAAGTAAACCGTTGCAAGAAAAGAAAAATGAGGGAGAACATGGTTTATTTTTCATTTTATAGTAAAGGTTTATAAAGGATACAATCGCGTATAAGTCCTGTGTATTAAATATGTGTGTGTTTGAGTGAAAAAAAACTGCTGTAAGAAAAGAAAAATGAGGTAGGATAAGGTTTCTTTTTCTTTTTATAGTTAGGGTTTTCTAAAGAATGCATTCGCGTATAAGTCGCGTGTATTAAACATGTGTGTGTTTGAGTGAAAGAAAATGGCTGCAAAAAAGAAAAATGAGGGAGAAAAGAGTTTTTTTTCTTTTTATAGTTAGGGTTTGTAAAGGATGCAATTGCGTATAAGTCGCATGTAATAAACATGTGTATGTTTGAGTGAAAGAAAACGGCAACAAAATAAGAAAAATAAGGGAGAATAGGTTTTTTTTCTTTTTATACTTAGGGTTTTTAAAGGGTGCAATCGCGTATACGTCGTGTGTATTAAACATGTGTGTGTTTGAGTGAAAGTAAACGACTGCAAGAAAAAAATGAGGGAGAATAGGGTTTTGTTTTCGTTTTATATTTAGATTTTTAAATTATGCAATCGCGTATAAGTCGCGTGTATTAAACATGTGTATGCTTGAGTGAAAGAAAATGGCTGCAAGAAAAAATGAGGCAGAACAGGGTTTCTTTCTTTTTATAGCTAGCGTTTTAAAGTATGTAACCGCGTATAATTCAAATATATTAAACATGTGTGTGTTTCCGCGAAAGAAAACTGCTGTAAGAAAAGAAAAAAGAGGGAGAATAGAGTTTCTTTTTCTTCTTATAGTTAGGGTTTTTAAATGGTACAATCGCGTATAAGTCACGTGTATTAAACATGTGCGTGTTTGAGTGAAAGAAAACGGCTGCAAAAAAAGAAAAGAAAAATGAGTGAGAATAGGGAATCTTTTTCTTTCTATAATTAGGGTTTATAAAGGATGCAATCGCGTATAAGTCGTGTGTATTAAACATGTTTGTGTGAAAGAAAACGGCTGCAAGAAAAGAAAATGAGGGAGAATGTGGTTTCTTTTCTTTTTATAGCTAGGGTTTCTAAAGGGTGCCATCGCGTATAAATCTTGTGTATTATACATGTGATTGTTTGAGGGAAAGAAAACGTCTGCAAGAAAAGAAAAATGAGGGAGAATAGGGTTTCTTTTTCTTTTTATAGTTACTGTTTTTAAAGGTTGAAATCGCGTATAAGTCGCGTGTATTAAACATGTGTGTGTTTGAGTGAAACAAAACATCTGCAAGAAAAAAATGAGGGAGAATATGGTTTCTTTTCTATTTATCGCTAGGGTTTCTAAAGAGTGCAATCGCTTGTAAGTCGCGTGTATTGAATATGTGTGTGTTTGAGTTACAGAAAACAGCTGCAGAAAAGAAAAGTGATTGAGAATAGTTTTTCTTTTTCATTTTTATAGTTAGGGTTTCTAAAGGGTACAATCGAGTATAAGTCACGTGCATTAAACATGTGTGTTTCTAAGTGAAAGAAAACGGCCGGAAGAAAAGAAAAAATGAGGGATAATAGGGTTTCTTTTTCTTCTTATAGTTAGGGTTTCTAAAGTATGCAATCGCGTATAAGTAGCGTGTATTAAACATTTATGTGTTTGAGTGAAAGAAAACGGTTGCAAAAAAAAGAAAAATGAGGGAGAATAGGGCTTCTTATTCTTTTTATAGTTAAGGTTTTTAAAGGATGAAATAGCGTATAAGTAGCGTGTATTAAACATGTGTGTGTTTAAGTAAAAGAAAACGGCTGCAAGAAAAGAAAAATGAGAGAGAATAGGGTTTCTTTTTCTTTATATAGTTAGGGTTTCTAAAGGGTATAATCGCGTATAAGTCGTGTGTGTTAAACATGTGTGTGTGTTTGGGTGAAATGAAAACGGCTGCAAGAAAAGAAAAATGAGAGAGAATAGGGTTTCTTTTTCTTTTTATAGTTACGGTTTTTAAAGGGTACAATCGCGTATAATTGGCGTGTATTAAACATGTGTGTATTTTAGTGAAAGAAAAGGGGTGCAAGAAAAGAAAAATGAGGGAAAATAGGGTTTTTTTCTTTTTATAGTTAGGGTTTCTAGAGGATGAAATCGCGTAAAAGTTGCATGTATTAAACATGTGTGTGTTTGAGTGAAAGAAAACGGGTGCAAGAAAAGAAAAATGAGGGGGAATAAGGTTTCTTTTTCTTTTTATAGTTAGGGTTTCTGAAGAATGCAATCGCGTATAAGTCGCGTGCATTAAGCATGTGTGTGTTTGAGTGAAAGAAAACGGCTGTAAAAAAAAGAAAAATGAGGGAGAATAGGGTTTCTTATTCTTTTGATAGTTAGGGTTTTTAAAGGATGAAATTGCGTATAAGTCGCGTGTATTAAACATGTGTGTTTGAGTGCAAAAAAACGGCGGCAAAAAAGAAAAATGAGGGAGAATAGTGTTACTTTATCTTTTTATAGTTAGTGTTTTTAGAGGATGAAATCACGTATAAGTCGCTTTTATTAAAAATATGTGTGTTTGAGTGAAATAAAACGGCTGCAAGTAAAAAATAGGGAGAATATGGTTTTTTTTCTTTTTATAGCTAGGGTTTATAAAGCGTGCATTCGCGTATAAGCCGCGTGTATTGAATATGTGTGTGTTTGAGTTAAAGAAAACGGCTGCAAGAAAAGAAAAGTGAGGGAAAATACATTTTCTTTTTCTTTTTATAGTTAGGGTTTCTAATGAGTACAATCGAGTATAAGTCACGTGTATTAAACACGTGTGTGTTTAAGTGAAAGAAAACGGCTGCAAGAAAAGAAAAAATGAGGGAGAATATGGTTTCTTTTCTTTTTATAGTTAGGGTTTCCAATAGATGCAATCACGTATAAGTCGCGTGTATTAAAACATTTGTGTGTTTGAGTGAGAGAAAACGGCTGCAAAAAAAATGAGGGAGAATATGGTTTTTTATTCTTTTTATAGTTAGGGTTTTTAAATGATGACGTCGCGTATAAGTCACGTGTATTAAACATGTGTGTGTTTAAGTGAAAGAAAACGGCTGCAAAAAAGAAAAAATGAGAGAGAATATGGTTTCTTTTTCTTTATAGATTTAGGGTTTCTAAAAGGTATAATCACGTATAAGTCGCGTGTGTTAAATATGTGTGTGTGTTTGAGTGAAATGAAAACGTCTGCATGAAAAGAAAAATGAGGGAGAATAGCGTTTCTTTTTCTTTTTATAGTTAGGGTTTCTAAAGGGTACAATCGCGAATAAGTGACGTGTATTAAACATTTGTGTATTTTAGTGAAAAAAACGGCTAGAAGAAAAGATAAATGAGGGAAAATAGGGTTTCTTTTTCTTTTTATAGTTAGTGTTTTTAAAGGATGCAATCGTTTATAAGTCGCGTGTATTAAACATGTGTGTGATTGAGTGAAAGAAAACGGTTGCAAGAAAAGAAAAATGAGGGGGAATAGAGTTTCTTTTTCTTTTTATAATTAGGGTTTATAAAGGAAGCAATCGCGTGTATTAAAAATATATGTGTTTGAGTGACAGATAACGGCTGCAAGAAAAGAAAAATGAGGGAGAAGAGGGTTTTTTTCTTTTTATAGATAGGCTTTTTAAATGATGCAATCACGTATAAGTCACGTGCATTAAACATGTGTGTGTTTGAGTGAAAAAACGGCTGAAAAAAAAAAGAAAAATGAGGAGAATAGGGTTTCTTTTTCTTTTTATTGGTAGTGTTTGTAAAAGATGTAATCGCATATAAGTCGCCTGTATTAAACTTCTGTATGTTTGAGTGAATGAAAACGTCTGCAAGAAAAGAAAAATGAGGGAGAATAGGGTTTCTTTTTCTTTTTATAGTTAGGTTTCTAAAGGATGCAATCGCGTATAAGTCGCGTGTATTAAACATGTGTGTGTTTGAGTGAAAAAAACGGCTACAAGAAAAGAAAAATGAGGGAGAATAAGGTTTCTTTTTCTATTTATAGTTAGGGTTTCTAAATGGTACAATCGCGTATAACTCACGTGTGTTAAAATGTGCGTGTTTGAGTGAAATGAAAACGGCTGCAAAAAAAGAAAAATAAGGGAAAATATGGCTTCTTTTTCTTTTTATAGTTAGTGTTTTTAAAAGATGCAATTGCGTACAAGTCGAGTGTATTAAACATGCGTGTGTTTGAGTGAAAGAAAACGGTTCCAAGAAAAGAAAAATTAGGGAGAATAGGGTTTCTTTTTCTTTTTATATTTAGGGTTTTTAAATGATGCAATCGCGTATAAGTCGCGTGTATTAAACATGTATGGGTTTGAGTGAAAGAAAACGGCTGCAAGAAAAGAAAAATAAGGGAGAACTGGGTTTCTTTTTCTTTTTATCGTTAGCGTTTCTAAATGATGCAATCGCGTATAAGTCCCGTGCATAAAATATGTGTGTGATTGAGTGAAAAAAAACTGCTGCAAGAAAAGAAAAATGAGGGAGAATAAGGTTTCTTTTTTCCTTTTATAGTTATGGTTTCCAAACTATGCGATCGCATATAAGTCGCGTGTATTAAACATATGTGTGTTTGAGTAAAAGAAAACGAATGAAAGAAAAGAAAATTTGTGGGAGAACAGGGTTTCTTTTTCTTTTTACAGTTAGGGTTTCTAAAGGATGCAATCGCGTATAAGTGGCGTGTATTAAACATATGTGTGTTTTAGTTAAAGAAAACGGCTACAAGAAAAGAAAAATGAGGGAGAATAGGGTTTTTTTTCCTTTTTATAATTAAGTTTCAATAGGATACGATCGCGTATAAGTCGCGTGGATTAAATAAGTGTGTGTCTGAGTGAAAGAAAACGGCTGCAAGAAAAGAAAAATGAGGGAGAATAGGGTTTATTTTTCTTTTTATAGTTAGGATTTGTAAAAGAAGCAATCGCGTATAAGTCGCGTGTATTAAACTTGTGTGTGTTTGAGTGAATGAAAACGGCTGCAAGAAAAGAAAAATGAGGGAGAATAGGGTTTCTTTTTCTTTTTATAGTTAGGGTTTGTAAATGATGCAATCGCTTATAAGTCGCGTGTATTAAACATATGTGTGTTTGAGTAAATGAAAACGTCTACAATAAAAGAAAAATGAGGGAGAATAGGGTTTCTTTTTCTTTTTATAGTTAGGGTTTATAAAGGGTACAATCGCGTATAAAGTCGTGTATATTAAACATGTGTGTGTTTGAGTGAAAGAAAACGGCTGCAAGAAAAAAAATGAGGGGGAATAGGGTTTCCTTTTCTTTTTATACTTACGGTTTCTAAAGGATTCAATCGCGTACAAGTCGTGTGTATTAAAAATGTGTGTGTTAAAGTGAAAGAAAACGGCTGCAAGAAAAGAAAAATGGGGGAGAAGAGAGTTTTTTTCTTTTTAACAGTTAGGGTTTTTAAATGATGCAATCACATATAAGTCGCGTGCATTAAACATGTGTGTGTTTTTGTGAAAGAAAACGGCTGCAAGAAAAGAAAAATGAGGGAGAATAAGATTTATTTTTCTTTTTATAGTTAGGATTTGTAAATGAAGCAATCGCGTATAAGTCGCGTGCATTAAACTTGTGTGTGTTTGAGTGAATGAAAACGGCTGCAAGAAAAGAAAAATGAGGGAGAATAGGGGTTCTTTTTCTTTCTATAGTTAGGGTTTGTAAAGGATGCAATCGTTTATAAGTCGCGTGTATTAAACATGTGTGTGTTTGAGTGAATGAAATCGTCTACAAGAAAAGAAAAATGAGGGAAAATAGGGTTTCTTTTTCTTTTCATAGTTAGGGTTTGTAAATGATGCAATCGCGTATAAGTCGCGTGTATTAAACATGTGTGTGTTTGAGTGAAAGAAAATGGCTGCAAAAAAAGAAAAAGGAGGGAGAAAAGGGTTTCTTATTCTTTTTATAGTTAGGGTTTGTAAAGGATGCAATCGCGTATAAGTCTTGTGTATTAAACATGTGTGTGTTTGAGTGAAAGAAAATGGCTGCAAAAAAAGAAAAATGAGGGAGGAAAGGGTTTCTTTTTCTTTTTATAGTTAGGGTTTGTAAAGGATACAATCGCGTATAAGTCGCGTGTATTAAACATGTGTGTGTTTTAGTGAAATAAAACTGGTGCAAGAAAATAAAAATGAGGGAGAATAGGGTTTCTTTTTCTTTTTATAGTTAGGGTTTGTAAAGGATGCAATCGCGTTTAACTCGCGTGTGTTAAACATGTGTGTGTTTAAATGAAAGAAAACGACTGCAAAAAAAGAAAAATGAGGGAGAATATGGTTTCTTTTTCTTTTTATAGTTAGGATTTTTAAAGGATGAAATTTCATATAAGTCGCGTGACTTAAACATGTGTGTGTTTGAGTGAAAGAAAACGGCTGCAAGAAAAAAAGGAGGGATAATATGTTTTTTTTCTTTTTATATCTAGGGTTTATAAATGGTGCAATCGCGTATAAGTCGCGTGTATTAAATATGTGTATGTTTGAGTGAATTAATAACCGAACCCCTTCACATAATTCACCCTGACATGTGTGATTTAGAATCGATTCTCACAAGAGGTGGAAATAAGTATTTCATCATATTTATTGATGATAGTACACGATATTGCTATGTCTACTTATTTAAGAGTAAGGATGAAGCAATTGACAAGTTGTCTTGTATAAAACTGAGGTTGAGAATCAACTTAACAAAAAGATAAAAGTTCTAAGGATTGATAGAGGCGAAGAATATGTTTCATCATTTGCCGATATTTGTGCACAAAATGGAATAATCCATGAGTTTACCACTCCTTATTCCCCACAACAAAATGGTATTGTGGAACGAAAGAACCATACATTGAAAGAGATGATGAATGATATGTTAATTAGTTCTGGAATGAGCCAGGACATGTGGGGGGAATCCATTTTGTCGGCTACTTATCTTTTAAACATAATACATTTCATGAAAAAGGATGTAACTCCTTATGAGTTGTGGATGAGAAGAAAGCCATTTTACAAATACTTGAAAGTGTGGGGGTGCCTAGCAAAAGTGGTGGTTCCACCACCAAAGGTTCAAAGAATAGGACCAAAAACCATGGATTGTGTATTCATTGGTTATGCACATCATAGTAGTGCATATCGGTTTCTTGTTTATGATTCAAAGAATCCTGAAATACATAAGAATACTATAATAGAGTCAAGGAATTCATCATTATTTGAAGAAGTGTTTCCTTGTTTGATAAAGGAACTCCCAATTCATCAACACCAGTTGATGAGATTGTTCATGATGAAAATCAAGAACAATTAGAGGCTGAAAAGGTTTAGCCAAGAAGAAGTAAGAGGCGAATGATTGAAAAATCTTTTGGACCTGATTTTCTTACTTATATGGTTGAGGGAGAGCCCCAAACCTATCGTGAAACAGTCACTCTTCGGAAGGACCTCAATGGAAAGAGTCGATCAATAATGAAATTGATTCGATCTTACAAAACCATACTTGGGAGCTAGTAGATCTTCTACCAGGGTGTAAAACACTTGTATATAGATGGATATTCAAAATGAAAATGAAATCTGATGTTTCCATTGATAAGTACAAGAAAAGGTTAGTGATCAAAGGATTTAGACAAAAAGAAGGAGTAGATTACTTTGACACTTACTCGCCGGTGACTAGAATTACCTCGATAAGGTTGGTGCTTGCAATAGCGGCTTTAAGAAATTTGGAAGTCCACCTAATGGATGTTAAAACCGCTTTTCTAAATGGGAATTT
Organism: Mikania micrantha; assembly: GCA_009363875.1. Lineage (NCBI taxonomy): Eukaryota > Viridiplantae > Streptophyta > Magnoliopsida > Asterales > Asteraceae > Mikania > Mikania micrantha. The sequence goes on along the minus strand of CM018680.1, from coordinate 53,415,058 downwards.
AGAAGAGGAGATTTACATGGAGCAATCTAAGGGTTTCTCAGCTCCAGGCAAAGAAGGGAAAGTGTGTAAATTAGTCAAGTCATTGTATGGCTTGAAGCAAGCTCCAAAACAATAGCATCAAAAGTTTGACCAAGTTACGCTTAACAATGGTTTCAAAATTAATGAATGTGATAAGTGTGTTTATGTGAAAAACACAAAGAGAGGTTATGTGATATTTTGTCTTTATGTGGATGATATGCTTATCGTAGGGAGTGATGAGAAGATGATCAAATCTACTAAAGACATGTTAAAAGCGATTGTGGCTCAAACTACAGTAGATACCACCCAACATGTATCAAAAAATAGAGGTGAGGGTGTTGCTTATTTGGAGTATTCAAGGATTATTGGCAGTCTGATGTGTCTGATGACATGTACAAGGCCAGACTTAGCATATGCTGTGAGCAGGCTAAGTAGATATACTAGTAATTCGAGCTTTGAACATTGGAAGAGCATGACAAGATTACTAAGATACTTAAGATACACAAGAAACTATGGGTTGCATTATGGTCGAGATCCAGCTGTTATAGAAGGATACAGTGATGCGAACTGGATATCTGATATGAAAGATTCCAAATCCACAAGTGGTTATGTGTTCACCCTTGGTGGAGCAGCTGTAGCTTGGAAGTCGTCCAAGCAAACTCTTATAGCTAGATCTACGATGGAATCTGAGTTTATCGCGTTAGATAAAGCTGGAGAAGAAACAGAATGGCTACGTCAATTTGTGGAAGATGTCCTAAGATGGCCAAAGCCTATGCCGGCTATTTGCATACATTGTGATTGCCAATCGGCTATTGGTAGAGCTCAAAGTGCAATGTATAATGGCAAATCAAGGCACATTCGACGTAGACACAATACGATACGACAACTACTCTCAATGGAAGTTATATCAATTGACTATGTGAGGTCAATAGATAACTTAGTGGATCCGTTTACAAAAGGCTTAGGCAGAGAGTTAATGCACAAGTCGTCAAGGGGAACGGGACTAAAGCCCTTCGAACAATTTTGTACAAAGGAAAACATATCCTAGAATATTGGAGATCCCATGACCTAGGCTCAATAGGACAACCTAATTGTATGAATTAAGGTCACTATGGGGGAGTACCTCAAATATAAAAAGGAAGTTGAATACTTCCTAATCCATTCCTTTATCAAATCAGTGATATCAATGGAGGATAAACATACGACTTTTAATGATTTGCGTGAAATCACCTATGTGAGAGAGAAGTGGGGTCGCTTCGAATGGATTTATGGGGGGCGCAAATCCTAGAGCTCTTGCAGAACCAGGCTAGTATTCCATGACCATAACGAACACGACAATGAGGGGTTAACCATACCAGGAACAATATTGTGTGACATGTAATAACGTCTACGTAAACATGGATTGGTTCAAGGACACCGCATCTACTAATCACTAGGAGACAAAATACATATCACAAAGAAGGGTTCAAACTTCAAAGGGAACACCTACTTCTTCTGCAATAGGGATTGTTGGAATTTTTGATAATAAATATGTTTTATTATTATTATTCGTATATGTTACGAATATAAATTACGTTTTGTTCTATGCCGTGGACCAAAATGGTGGTAAGATGAATGAGATATCGATGCTCAAATATGTGTTGCGTAAAGTGTTAAAAGAAAAAGGTAAACGAAATTAGAAAACCTTTCATCTACCTATACATGAGTTGTGGTGTAATTTCACCACAAATATTGTTGTGTTACATTAGTTTTGAATTTATTTGTTTTCAATAATTGGTATTAGAGCTCGGTATAGCTCATATCTCCATTCGATTACCAAAGATAAAAATTAAGACAAGGACAATCAAAACTCACCCGAGAAGGAAGATTTCTAGAGTGATATATGCAATCGAGCAATCGAATAGTGAAGAAGAATGAAGACGATTGGTTTTGTATGAGCGATCAAAAATACGAGATGGGTTATATGTGAGGGTTCAAATGAACGAAGACGGTTAATTTCAATGGTTTGGTTCAAAAGAAGAGCTAATTGTTGGAATTTTTGATAATAAATATGTTTTATTATTATTATTCGTGTATGTTACGAATACGGATTACGTTTTGTTCTATGACATGGACCAAAACATAGCTAAGATGAATGAGATATCGATGCTAGAATATGTGTTGTGTAAAGTGTTATAAAAAAGGTAAAATAAAATAGAAAACTTTTTAAAAGAAAAAGGTAAAAGAAAGTAGAAAACATTTCATCTACCTATTCAATGGCCATGAATTGGTAGGTAACCAAGCCATGAATAGGCTTGTTAATTTACATAATGGCAACCTTTGGAATGCCATATGATACATATATAAATAGAGACATTTGGTCTCTTGTTTCCTTGGCTTGTTTTTTAAATCTCTACACAAATTGAGACATACACACACAAGTATTTTTCCAAATTGTAATTCTAGTAAATTGAATAATAAAAGTATTTGTTTATTTTGTAAACGGTGTTCCTACACTAATGTGTGTTAAAAAGGTCAATTGGTTGACTGTGCATTGTGTTTGTGCAAGAAAGAACATATTGAGTGGCCAATTGGTTAACATGTATTAGTTTGCTTGCTGATAATTGATGTGCTAGAAAAAGTATATGAAAATTAATGTCTAACTTAATATAATTAAAAAGGAAATAATCTAAACCAAATCACATACTAGTTATTCGAAAAAAATAACAACCGTATGATAAATGTCATTTTGTCTAAAGGACTGTTTGGTAGCATTTGAATGAGTTTAAATAAATCTGAATATTAACAATTCATATTCAAACCATTTGTTTCGTATGTCTGAATGAAAAAAAATACGAATCAGGCTATGAATCATTTAGATATAGAACCAAGTTTGAATTGAAAAAAGGAGTGTGGTCGTCCACCCTTTCACGTCGCCTCCCCCACTCCCCTCTCCCACCGTCGTCTTCCTCCTATTCCACTTCCGTTCACGATCGCAGCAACTCCCGTCGACCTCCTGCTCCCATCGACCTTGATGTAATCATTCATTTTTTCAGGACTTCAATCATCTGTACAGGTCCAGCCATACGAGGACCATTTGTAGGAATTGCCAAGAAGAATCATGGATTCATGGCTTGATGGCAATGGGATGACGTGAAGGGATGACAGTCAATGGCGATGGCGATGCCGGGGATGAGGTTAATGACGGGAGGCGGAGGTGACCGTGAATGGGGTTGTTCTTATTTTTTAGGGTTTTTTAATAAAAAGGTATTTTTTTTAATAATCATTCAGAGTCTAAAGCAAATAGTTTTAATCGGTTCAGACCCTTTAACCTTTCAGGCATTTTAACCATTCAACGCTTAATGGTTCAAAAATTAACAAACGGCCCCTAAGTACATTAATCAAATAATAACATTAAGAGGGAGCTTGTGATTGAGTTTCAAGATTACCTTTGATTTAATGGCTTTTGAAAAAGCAAATAAATCATAAACATGTTTGACAAACCTAAAAGTGATTTTGAAAACAACTTTTAATAAAGAGTTAATATGTTATTTTTCAAAAGTCATAAATCCTACCTTTTCAAAATTACTTATTGGTATAAAAAAAATCTACTCTCACCTTTACATTTACCCAATCTACCACCCACCACCACTAATCGCTCCCTGCCCCCGCCACCACCTTCACCCACCACAAAAGCCACCACTCACTGCCATCCCCATTGTCATTCTTTGGCATTGTCGCCACTCACTACCGCCACCGTCACCCACTGCTACCCATAAATTTAATATGATTGTCATGATAAAAATATACTTTTTAGTCATTTTGAAAAACCCTTTTGAAAAAACTAACGCAAAAACCTTTTTAGAAACTTATTTAAGAAAAAAGTCACAAGTAAATAAATATTTTTGAAGTTTAATAAGTAATCATAAACACCCACTAATATATATATATATATATATATATATATATAGGAGTAGGATCAAAACTTAGCATTCCCTTATTGCGTTAACCGTTTAACATTTTCAGCCAATAAAAAACTGCCACGTCACCCGTTGAATTTCTTACATCCAAGGGTATTATGGACATTTCATTAGTGCATTAAATGAGAGTAAGGGTGTTTCACTTTTTTGACCATCACTCTATTATACACACACATATAGGTACATGTCTCAGCTTTTCTGATTCACCAATTTTCAAAACCATCTTATATCACTCTTATATATATAGAGGATTAATAAAATGAAAACCTTATTTTAGTGAGAAAACCTTGAAAGCTTATGTAAAACAAACATAATTTTTTTTTGAAATTTATTTACAGATTTGTAACATTATTTGGCACATTTAAAAAAAAAAATCAAAAAGCGCCGAAAAAATATTTTTAAAAAAAATATTTTATAAAATTTTTTTTACATTGTAAAACATACGTAACACTGCGTCAGATCTGACGGAATTTTTTTACGTTTTTACGTATGTTTTACAATTTTTTTTAGTTTTGTTACATATGTTTTACATGAGGTTTTCTGGATTTTCACATTAAAAAGTGGTTTTCAAATTATCCATACCCTATATATATATATATATATATATATATGCGTATCCACATCTCAGCTCGTTTTTGTATCTTTCATATCTTCCAAAACTCTTAAAAATGCTTTGAATTTCCTTTCAACACTTTATTATTATTTTGCTGGAACATCTAAATTGTGGTTGTTATGATCTGGATGTTAACGGTGTAAATTGGTAAGTTGTCATTCTGGTTGTTAATTGGTAATTGGATTTATCACAAGTAATGCATATTGTGTTACTTGGGTATTAATTTTGGTTTTAAAATGTGTTTCATCGAAGTCGCCAAATTTTAATGGGCATCGGTAACAAAATTTCTTGAGGTAATATAGCAGTAAACAACGAAAGTTTATAGGGGTTGGTCGACCACATACCTATATATCGGGTCGGCCTATGCTGGTGACATGTGTCATGTGTGTCGAATAATATGACGCTTTTATGTGCTTTTAGATGTTGTCGTTAATGATTTACTAGAAATGATAGCAAGAGGCATCTCCTGAGGTGACTGAACATGATACAAACCTTAAGATTGCTACCATATTAAAGTCTCAAAACGCTCACATGACAAGCTTCATGCTTTAAATAATTCCTCGATACCACTAATGATTTCTCAAGTGAAACTACCCATGGTGATAATCTAACCACAAAATTTTAAAAATGTCCAAAAAAAATTATAATGTATTTTCTATGTTTTATGTACCAAATTTATGTTTTGTTAATTCTATAATTTCAAAAATAAATAAAAAAGAACTTTATTGATTTTATTTAATATTAAACTGATTAATTATCATAAAAAGGTATTTTAAAAAACTGGTTCGATTAAGAACTGATTCGGTTTTGATCGGTAGGATTTCAGACGTCCCCAAACCGGTTTTGACCTTGTTGCTTAATACCCCAGGCTAGGGTGAAATAAGTGTATTTTGATCAAACCTCCAACCCACTCCACCATCCAAACAAAGTTTGATATTTCATTTGAACCAACTTAAACTCACAAGGGACAAAGAATACAAGATGTATCATGGTGAATCCACTACCCACTAACTATCAAATGAAAAATAGTGACTGGTTGGTAGAGAAAAAGCCGCGGCTTCATCAACGGATTCATAAACCCAATTTTCAACGTGATCCCCGGCAAGCAAGCCCGCCGCAAGCCCGCCCTTGCACACGCCTACACCTCGAGCAGCCTTACGGCTATATAAAATTTAGGCTTCAGGGGCTTGAAACTCATAAAAAAGGCCTCAAAGAAGGGTCCTGAAAGTGACGGAGCTTGAAAGCAAGGGGGCGAAACCACTATTTTAACTGAAAATAACCAGCCGAAAATTAACACTACGGACGAAAAATGAGGGGTGGTCACCCCTCCCGGCCCTAAAGAGGCTTCGTCCTTGCCTGAAATTTATCTCTTGGGCAATATTTGAGACACTATCATGCCCATGACACAACATGCAGTTGAACAAAATTTAAAAAAACTGACCATACAAACGTTAGTTTGCAACCCAAAAAAAAAAAAAAAACTGTGATATCATATCAACCACAACACTGTACATTTATTCTGCACAAAACTAACACCGACCAGCTACTAGTATCGTTTGAAGAAAAAGCTATTTCACATGACGAGAAACACAAGGAAATCAACGAATGAAATGAATGATGTTGAAAGACCTAAATTATATTCTACAAACAAGTAAAAAGAGAATTTAAGAAACATATCTTATTTTTAAAGGAGATGCAGGTCCAGCTCCAGCATGAAGTGCCTTCACAAGTGCAATGAATTTGAATAAACTGTCTTCACTGAACCATCTTAGCTTCCAGGTCACAAGAACAGGTGCATCCATGCTATTGAGTGAACCGTTTGGAAATTTCGTGGCTAAGTCCCGAGGGGTGAACTCTGATGTAACAGAGCTGAGAGTTAATGTCACACAACATCTCTCTTTGGTGTCTATAGCCTGAAACAGAAGGATAATAGTTGGTTTCATTAGTAATAAGCCAATTACAAACTGTTTGGGTTGTTTGATCTAAAACCGTCCAAAACTAATGATACAACTAAAGGAAATAGGGGCAAAGGTTGAAACTTGTCTATATTTTATTTTTAATACATACAACATCATCATCGTACTTAGTATATCCCACCATTAGCAAAGCTAAGGTAGGGTCCGATGAGGGTAAGATGTAGATAGCCTTACCTCTACCCCTTAGGAATAGAGAGGATGCTTCTAAAGAGACCCCCGGCTCATGATGCCTGATTAACTGACCAACTCAATGGTTTTAACATTATTTTCATAAAAAATAAAGTAAAATAACGTTAAAATTAGTGCAACTTTACTTTTGTCCCTTAAGGCCCGACACATATATACATTATATGCGCGCACAGAAAACGTGGCCCTTTTAACACATACAACCTCTTGTTTATATTGTTACTATGGTAGCATTATAAATCTAGTCATAATCTTGGTTTTAAAAGGCATGAGGTGCTCAAAGGCACTTTGGTCCCAAAAGCTGAGACTGTGAGCTATATGTATGCAAGGCGCTCGGCATTTATATGACACTTCTAGACTAATAATAGATAATATTAGTATTACTGATCTGTTAAACTTGAACACATAAAAATAAAACAATAAAAGAGAAGTATCATGTACAACCTAAAAAGCACAAACATATGTGGAACCTAAGAGTACAATGTATAAGAAATCTACAAGTACAACCGATGGTCATACTCAGTCAAGGCTTAAACATATATAGAACCTAAGAATACAATGTAAGAAATCTACAAGTACAACCGATGGTCATTCTCAGTCAAGGCTCTAGGGCAAATTTCAGGCGAAGACAAATTTCAGTTCATCAACAGCATCCCATGGTTACTTTTCTAAGTTTGCAATTTGTGTAGTCGAGTGGTTCTGATTTGCAAAATCGTCGGTTAAACCGTAAATCAGTGTTAGATTTCAGTGAATCTGTGACTTAATTTCAAAATGATTTCAGAATGCGCTTCAGGCGATGCAGCCACCTCATGGATAGTTGAGCATCACCTTCCATGGTGTGTTTTCCCACCACATCAGTCGCCTCAAGCCTGAGGTGAGCCTAAGGTATCATTTTTAAAACCAATGTTATAACTATACATAAAATTACGGCTGACAAAGTGGGCAGGTTGGGCAACGGCTCAAAACGGGTTCAGGTCAGGATGGGTACGGGTCAGGATGTGTTTTAAGCAAATCAGATTGGGTCTAAACAGGTCATTTTTAAAAAAAAACATCAATTTAGTTTAAGTTAAAATGGTTTGTAAGTAAACAAATTGTTTATTTGTATAATCTTTTGTAATTTTATCATCAAATATATTATTGATAATCTAACTCATAGTTTAAGTTAAAATGGTTTGTAAGTAAACAAATCTATTCTCATAGTTTTTAGGTTACCCATCTTGACCCGCATTGGATTAAGGTGTTACCCATCTCAACCCATTATATCTTATGATGCTACCCATTTTAACCTAAAATACAATAATTACTCACCCAAACCAACCCATTTATCTTGCTTTGTGTTAAGATTTCCAGGTCTACATTAATTTAAAAAGAATAAAATAAACAATGTGTTTGGAGGTCATATCAACCGGAACCACTTTTTACCACCTAAACCGCCATCTCACAAGAGTAAAGCGACAACAAGTTCTTTTTCAACTTGTTTGTTTTTAGTTAGCAAGGGTGAAAATAAAGCATTTCTTAAAAACATATCAAGCATAGAGACGAACCACGACCATCAAAACAATCATTCGAAACATAGCCACAACTGCTCATGAGTATAAAATAAACCATTTAACAGAAATAGAAAAAATGAAGTGATAGTTTACCATTTCCAATGCACTAGCAATAAAACAACAGGTATCAAGGGAGAAATATGGAGTAAAGATGTCTTGGGAATCAAAACCAAACTGGGAGATATCCTCAATGCACAAAAGCATATGCCCTCCAAGAACAAACAATGATCTAAAAAACCATTGATCATCTGACAAGAAAAAAGGAAAATTGAAGTAATGCCAAGGTCAGATATAAAATTAACTAAAAGTAAATGAACAAACTGTCTATTACACTGACATTAAGTTTTATGAAGATATTATTCTGGTAGTGTTTTGTTTCAAATGTCACAATTTTATTCTAGAAGGGGAATGGGTTGAAAATTATCCTGAGTATGTTTCTTAATGCATACAACCTTCCTAAGTTGCTTTTTTTTTCTTATTTTCAAAGATTTAAATAATCATACTAATATAAGAATTAATTATTTTAAGGGACAAAGTAAGTGTTTACAGGTCAACACAAGCCTGGCCTGTTGAACCTGTATTAATTACCTGTTAAAACCCAAAACCCATCTCACAAACGATAAATACTAAATTTTCTTTCATGTTTGTGTCATTGTGTGAGCAACAACCTTATGGTAAGATAGTTGCATACAATAAAAAGTTATTTTAATTTTTTATATGAAGAATAATGTGAAAGGTAAATATTGATTAAACTACAGATACCTCTAGAATTATTGCTCGAAAATAGCACCATGGAATACTGAAGGATGTTTGTTTTTGAACCCCCACAGACATCTCTCTCAAACAAAGCAACCTGGATCTTATCCAAACTGACATACCAATACAAAGACAAGCTATCAGGGGAAAAAATAAACTGAAGGTATAAACAAGAAAATCGTTCTCAGTTTCAACCATCACTTTAGGAGTGTTTGTTAATGATTTTAATGAAGTTGATCCTAATTTGAGTTCACAAGTGAAGCAAGTTGAAACTTGGGGAGTAGTAAAATGGGGTCAAGTTTAATCATTTATGTGTTCGTAGTTTTTTAATTTGATTTGGTTATTTAATTAGTTTTTTTAGCTTCCTAGTTTGAGTCAAATTAGGATTTAGGAGTCTTTATGCAAGTTAGAGTGTTGGTATAAATTGATTGGTAGGTCTAATGTTTTTGGTGTAGTTTTCGATTATTAATAAAAAAAGAGTCACGGAAGAGTTATCTTAAAATCGGTGTGCTCTTTTTTGCTCTATATCATCTATATGACAAACAATTGGCATCAAAGCTCAAGATCAAGACCTAAGAAGAAGACGAGATCAATATTATCAAGATGTTTCTGTGTTAACCGAGAACCAAGATCTGTGTGATCAAGTCCTGATTAAAGCCATGTGCTGATTTGTGTGACCTAGATCAGCAACTGTGTGGAAAGCAATTAAAGGTGAAAGTGTGCTGATCTGTGAAATCAAGAAACAAGCCTTTGTGGTGGTGATCAAGTGCTTTTTCTTCTGTTGAAGACGACGCAAACTTATAATCAAGTCACTCAAAAGTCAAAGCAAGAACCTACTTGGTAGTAATTTGGCTTGGTCAAAGAATAGAAGAAAAACACAGCAAATGTTTTTGGCTACCATGTGACAAAGACGAACCAAACAAGAACCTGTTGCAATACCCAAAACTATTGAGGGATCATTTTGTTAAAACCCTAAAGTCAAACTCCAGCACTGTAATACTTGAGGTTGCATGTTTAAAATCAATCAACACCACAGAATCCTAAATCAACTATGCTCAAGGATGTGGTGGACACACTTGGGGTGATTTATTTTGCATATATCTCAGACCCAAGGCTCCAATTTCCCCCTTAAACAAAATCTTAATCACAGTCAAAGATTGATCAGTGGTGGAAATCAAAGGGAGAGTTGCAGGTCTTCGATCAAGGGTAGAAATTGAAGAATTTCTTGGTAGAACATCAATTGATCGACCCAAGAAGCAGCAACAAGTACAAGCAGTCAAGAACAATCAGTCAAGAAGCAGAGACGAGTACAATCAGCCAAGAATAGAAGGTTTAGGAAGGGTAAGAATCATCTTCAATTACCTGGAACTCACCACCATAGAATTTGTGGATTCTAGAAGAATAAGAACTGGAATTCATGATTTTCATCATCTGCATAAGTTTGGTAAGTTATTTCAAGACTAGATTATATTTACATCAAAAATTATATAGTTATAAGAAATTACATTTTAATGCAAATGGATTATGAAGGTTTAGGTTATGAGCAGAAGGGACACAAGAATTATTTGAAATTGGGACTCACATCAGAAGCATTCTTCAAGTTTTGAATTAGTCATCATAGATTGGTAAGAATAGCCAATAACACCCATTATTCAGATGAACATTTGAAGAATCTAAGAATGAATGCAAATGGGTTATTTTATCATAGGTTAATCAAATAAGGAGCTAACGAGTATAATACATATCTTCCTAAACCATTGAGATCTATCAATTTGTTGGTAAGCTTCTCATCTGGTTTGATCAGTAAATATCACCCAAAGATTGACTGCTGCTTGCCTGCTTGATGGCACGTATGGGTCATATACTCAAAGAAATAAGCATTGAATCTAAGTGATTCAAGTTTGAGATCAAGTCTATGTGACAAGTAAATTGATGAAAACCTAAAACAAAATATGTGTGAACTTGTGAATTCTGTGTGAAAATCAAAATTGAAGGTGGCAGTCAACAACAATAATAATAACATATTGTTCCACTTCGAGAAAGTTCCTTGTTTAACATCAACAAATTCCAACAATTTGACTATTTTGATGGAGTATATTTTGGACGCACAAGGGGGGGGGGGGGGGGGGGGGGGCTCCCCTATTTTTCCGTCCGAAGTGTTAATTTTTCGGCCGAAATGCGATCTTTAGTTAAAAATAAGGGTTTCGCCCCCCCTCAATTCAAAAAATTAACATGTATTCTAGGTTGCCAAAATTTTCGCCCCCCTTCTCAAATCGACCAAGCTCCGCCACTGGCAGTCAACACTACACACAACTCCCACAAGTTGGGTTTCAAACTCTCCCACAAACTATGGGCACTGGAAAGCAATGATCCACCCCTTCTTGATCACGAATAACTTGTTTGGCTATGTTGACAACACTATACCGTGTCCACCAGCCACCATCCAACGGCCTTTATCTGACAAAAAACCTGCTCCCCAACCACAGCGTGATCCTAATCATACAACCTGGATTGTAAACGATGCTCATGTTCACATTCTAATTATGTCAACTATTTCTGAATCATCTTTTGCTCATGTCCAAACAAGCAACACAGCATGTAATCTTTGACTTGCTCTTGAACGAGCCTATGCCCCCCATACTTCATCAGTTCATCTCGCCACTACACTCTCAAGACAGCTTTTGAAACAAGAGATGAAAAGTGATGAAACCTCATCTGCTTATCTAACCAGGGCACAAGAATATGCAGACGCCCTTGCCAATATTGGTGACCCTATGAAGGAGCAAGATCTCGTCATGTTGGTTGTGTCCGGTCTTCGTGATGAATACAACGGTCTCAAAGCCAACCTGCTCACCTGCCAATTCCCTACAGCCTTCACTGAACTTCATGCTCTACTTTTGGACCATGACTTCATGATCCAAAAATCACTACCAACAGTCCCATCTGCCCAAGCCTTCGCGGCTGCCTCCCAACCAAACAATAACCCTTCTTCCTCTCTTACATCAAACCCTACAACAACTTAGCCAACTTGGTTTACAAGTTTAGTCAACAGCCACAGGCTCTCTATACTAATAGATAAGGGTCTACCTGTGGCCGTGGTCAGAACAACATACGTGGGAGAGGTAACTTTAACAATTTCAACAAACGCAACTCAAGTGGATTCAGTCGCAATCAATTCTCTTGGGCCTCCAATCAAAACACTGTTTTTGGAACCTACAATTGATGTGGAATTGGACATCTTCCATTTCAATGCCCCAATCGAGATCCTGCAACCTTACGGGGACATTCACCATCGCTTATTACGATAATAACAAATCCCAAGCTTCATCCTCTTTAACTGTCGGACACAGGATCAACTAATCATGTAGCTCCTAATCTTTCAAGTTTCGAGTATTCAGAACCATACCTAGGTGATGACAATCTTCATGTTGGCAATGGTACATCCTTACCCATTCTTCATATTGGTTCAACCCGTTTCTATTCACCTAACAAAACTTTTTCCCTTAAAAACTTCCTGCATGTACCATCTATTAAACGAAATCTCCTCTCTATTCAACAATTTTGTCGTGATAATAAAGCTTTCTTTGAATTTCGCTATGCTTTCTTTTGTGTGAAGGACAAGCTTTCCCGCAATACCCTCCTCATTGGTCCAAGCAATGATGGACTTTGCTTGCTTTCCCTTCCACGGATGCAGGCTGTTCCAGAAGTCACCTTTTCAACTGTGTGTGCTTCTCCACAAATCTGGCATCAAAGACTTGGGCACCCACACCCACAACTTTTAAGTTCTATGCTTTCTAAGTACTGTTTACCTGTTTTGAATAAACATTCTTGCTCTTTTTGTGATTCTTGTTATGTGGGAAAATCATCCAAACTTAATTTGTCCACGTCAGATTATAAGAGTTCTAATTTTTTGGATTTAGCTTTTTGTGATGTATGGGGTCCTTCACCTGTTTCTTCATTTGATGGCCATAAATATTTTCTATTATGTGTTGACCATTATTCTAAGTTCATGTGGTTTTTTCCATTAAAAGTTAAATATGATGTATTTGCCACATTCACACAATTTTTTGTTATGGTTGAACAACAATTCAAAACAAAATTTAAATCTATTGAAACTGATTGGGGGAATGAATTTAGGAAACTATCTGCATTCTTAGAACATGGCATCATACATCGACTTTCTTGTGCACATACAAGTGAACAAAATGGGACAGTTGAGCATTGTCACAAACATGTTGAAACAGGCCTCGTATTATGCTCAATCTAATGTTCCACAAAAATGTTGGCACTTTGCCTTTGACACAGTAGTTTACCTCATTAATCGTATGCCATCCCGTGCCAACTTCGTTCCATTCCCTGTGTATTTCTTGGGTATAGCACCTCCCACCACGGGTATCGGTGCTTTAATTCTCAATCTGATTGTCTCTATGTAGCCAGACATGCTCACTTTGATGAACATGTTTTTCTGTTTAAACACCATCCTAACTCTCCACCCACATCACAACCAGAACCAAATCCTTCATACTATTCATCATGTCCTACAAATCAACCCACTCAATAAGCTCAACCCCCAACACCATCAACCCCACCACCGTCACCTATGGCCCAATCATCCCCATCCACCTCGGCCCTGCCCTACGGTCCAATTTTCACCATCCACTATTCCCATTCCATCTCCATCGCCACCTCCCACACGTACTAGACCACCTAACTTACGCCAAAACCCGAAACCCACATACCGTTACAAACCCTCCTCCTATCTCTCTACTACTACATCTGAAACCGAACCCTTATCATTTACTAGTGCCAAAAAAAACCTCATTCACAGAATGTTATGGTCAACGAATACTCGGCACTTTTAAGAAATGGGAAATGGTCCTTAGTTCCTCGTGCTCCCAATACAAATATTTTGACTGCAAATGGGTATACAAAATCAAATGAGACCAAGGGGCCGTTACGCGTTATAAGGCGTGTCTTCTTGCAAAAAGATTTAGTCAACAACCCGGCATTGTTATCATGACACTTTTTGTTAGGTTCGAAGTCCTTTAAATGGGCAGAATAGACGTCAGGGAACAAGGGGAAGGGCAGCCGACCCCAACCCTAATGACGCCCGTTCTATTTTTGTTAACATTATTTTTCAATCTCTATATATAGATCTTGTACTTGTAATGTTGAATCACCTTTCAAATAAAAATATCCTAGTTACCACCGGTGGACGTAGGTCAGTTTAGACCGAACCACGTTAAACCCTCGTGTTCTTTATTGCTTTCGTGTGTGTGTTCGGGTTCGTGTGTGTGATATCCCTAACAAGTGGTACCAGAGCCAAGGTTCTTGATCGGGGATCACACGAGAACACCACGATTGAACCATTCTTGCCGCCACCACCCGCTGTCACAGCTGCAGCCGCTGCCGCCGCCATCACAGCTACCGCCGCAGCAACCTGCTGCTGCCGCCATTGTTTGCCGCCACAAGAGGGCTGATTGCCGGCTAGGGTTTCGTCACTCAGCCGCCGACAATCAGGATTAGGGTTCCGTTTGAAAGCTGCAAATCGCCGCTGCCACCGCTAGGTTTCCGACCAGCCGCCGCCAGGGTTCCGACCAGCCGTCACAAACAGCTCAATTCAGTGATTACAGGCCTAAATCAGCTCTATTTTGCAGAGAACAATTGTTTGAATCAAAAAGAGACTGAGAACCGAGATCAAAAACCACTGCCAATCAAGTTGTCAGGTTTTATTGCTTCAGTTAAAGTTTCAGCTTTTTGATTATTCAAGTTCGTTATTCCGCTGCGCATTGGATAGACCGATTTGTTAACAGGGTTCAGTAGAACAGCCGTTAAGTTCAGGCCCGAGCCATTGTTGTGTCTGTCTCTTTTTATTGATCAGTTTCGTTTTAGCTATTGCTATGGCAGAAGACGGAAAGGGTACGATAGAGAAGTTTGACGGGAAGGAGTTTGGTTGGTGGAAGATGCAGATTGAGGCACTACTTTGTCAGAATTCAGAAAGACTTAGATGTAGTATTGGAGGGTAAGAAACCAGAAAAGATGTTACAAGCAGATTGGGAAAAGATGGATAAAAAGGCTAAGGCAGTGATTACGTTGTCGTTGTCGAAGAATGTCGCCTATAACATCCTGAAGGAGACCACATCAAGTGGTATGATGGAAGCATTATCCAACATGTACGAAAAGCCTTCAGCAGCAAATAAAGTTTATCTTATCCGGGAGCTTGTGAACACTAGGATGAGAGAGGGTAGTTCAGTTACAGAGCACATCAACAAGTTGAATTCGATTTTGTCCAACCTTATGTCAGTGGAAATCAAATTTGAGGATGAGGTTCAGTCCTTACTATTGTTATCTTCACTGCCTGATAGCTGGTCTGGAACAGTTACAGCGATTACTAGTTCGACCAGCAAGTTTACTTTTGAGGGGATTCAGGATCTAATTCAGGGCGAAGACATCAGACGAAGAAGTTCAGGTGAATCATCGAGTGACTATTAAATGTTGGCTTAGGTAGAAGGAATAACAGAGACGGTGAGATCGGGAACAGGAAAAGGAGTCAATCTAGGACTCGTAAAGATGTGGTCTGTTGGAATTGCTAAGAAACAGGACATTTCAGGAATCAATGTTCAAATATGAAGAAGGAAGTTAATGCTGCAGTAGACGACACAGATGATGATGTTTTGATTCTTAGTGTTGAGAGCAGTGTGGATTCCTGGGTTATGGATTCTGGTGCTTCAGTTCATGCTACCCACAGCACTGAAGGATTGAAGAATCTGAAATTTGGTGACTTTGGAAAAGATTGGCTAACAATGAAGTTCTTGATGTTACGGGCATGGGTAACATAGATTTAAAGACTCCAGCTGGTTCATTGAATTTGAAGAATGTCAGGATAATTCCAAGCATGAAAAGAAGGTTGATTTCAGTTGGGTAGTTGGATAATCAAGGGCATGAAGTTAAGTTCAAGAACGGGCAGTGGAAAGTTGTTAAAGGAAATCTGATCATGGCTCGAGGAAAGAAGAAAGGTTCATTGTATTTGATCAACATATCGTCTGAGGGAGTGACCGTCCCAGTTCAGAAAAATAGAGTCCGATTCACAGAATCTGGTGGGCAGAAGAGGGTGGCTTTTGCAAGTGAGAAACAAAGGACCAAAGTGAAGATTCAGAATGAATGTGCATGGAAAGGTTCAAGCAAACCAGTCAGAGGACTTCGTGGCAGTGGGAGCACGGGTTGTGTTTCAGCTAGGGTTCATAAACGACAATGGGTTAAGAGAACCAGTGTTCCAGTTGATAAAGTCTCTCCAGTAAATCACTTGCTTAAAATGGAGAGTGTTGTTTGTTCTCGGGATACTCAGGATCTGGCAGTTCATTTCAATGGGAGCAGATAGAGATGCAGTTCAGGTCAGTGGCAGTTCGTGCCATGTCTGATAAGTTGAAGCTCGATGGAGCCTCAACGTGCCTTCAGGTTAATTGATGAGAAGGCAGTGGTAACTAGGAAGAGCATACATTTCTATGGGCAGATTACAGAAGTACGATCGGGATCAGGAGCGCAAATGAAAGTATTCAAGGCCTCCAAGTGCGAGATTGTTGGGTTCATAGTCCTTTAAATGGGCCGAATAGACAGCAGGGAACAAGGGGAAGGGCAGTCGGCCCTAACCCTAATGACGCCCGTTCTATTTTTGTTAACTTTATTTTTCAATCTCTATATATAGATCTTGTACTTGTAATGTTGAATCACCTCACAAATAAAAATATCCTAGTTACCACCGGTGGATGTAGGTCAGTTTAGACTGAACCACGTTAAACCCTCGTGTTGTTTATTGCTTTCATGTGTGTGTGTTCGGGTTCGTTTGTGTGATATCCCAACACTTTTAGGCCAGTTTTCAAGTCGACCACCATATGAGTTGTTTTGTATATTGTTGTTACACATGGATGGTCTCTTCGACAACTAGATGTGCAAAATGCATTCTTGCACGATGACCTAAATGAAGTGGTGTACTTAACACAACCACCAGGCTTCATTGATACACCAAGACCAAATCAGGTTTGCTTACTTCATAAGTCTCTTTATGGACCTTAACAGGTCCCACGAGCTTGGTTCATAGTTTGTCCACTGTCCTTGCTGCTCTCGGTTTTAAAGGGTCCAAAACTGATTCGTCTTTGTTTACTTACTCGGCTGGGAAAACATTATATATGCTTGTGTACGTGAATGACATCATCCTCACCGGCAACGATCCTGATGCTATTGAACGGGTTGCTACCAAACTTCATACCACCTTTGCGGTTTAGGACATTGGGAAGTTTTATCTTATTTTTTGGGGATTGAAATTGTTCCATGCGGACAGCATATTCCTTTATCTCAACAAATATATATTGTGGATCTTCTTCATCCTCCAAAGCCAAGCCAACTTCATCGCCCATTACCACTACAGCAAATCTTACTTTGGGTGATAGTGCTCCATTTGATAATCCTATCAAATATCGTCATGTTGTTAGGGCCTTTCAGTATGTTACCTTGTCTAGACCTGACATCACCTTTATGGTCAACAAAGTTTGTCATGCACTCACCTACACTCAATCGTTGGTCTACCGTTAAACGAATACTTCGGTATCTTTAGGGGCACTTCTCACTATGGTTTGTTGCTTATACATGACTCTAGCTGCATCACCGCTTTATCCGATGCTAATTGAGCTAGGTGCTCGGATGATCAACGGTCCACCGAGGGATTTGAAATATATCTCGGTCTTGGGCTGCCCTTAAACAGAAGATTGTATCTCGGTCATCTACAAAATTTGAGTACAAAGCACTAGCAGACATTGGTGCAGAACTGACTTGGCTTGAGACACTTCTAATAGAATTGTGTATTCCAGTGACTACTATTTCCACACTATCACTATGGTCTAACAACTTGGGAGCCACATGCTTGTCAGCAAACCATGTGTTTCATGCACGAACGAAACATGTTGAAGTCAATATTCACTTTGTACGAGATAAGGTAGCTCAAGGGAAACTCAATGTTTAGTTTATTTCTACACACAACCAGATTGATGATGTATTCACAAAGGCACTTCCTTCATAGCGAATCCGTCATTACGGTCCAAGCTACAGGTCAAACCTCGGCCTTAGCTTGTGGGGAGACAGAATATTTAGATGTTATGCATCATATTAGTCGGCCCTAATTATGGCCACTTAGTCTATATATATAATGTA
Organism: Mikania micrantha; assembly: GCA_009363875.1. NCBI lineage: Eukaryota > Viridiplantae > Streptophyta > Magnoliopsida > Asterales > Asteraceae > Mikania > Mikania micrantha. Next base: position 53,396,799 of record CM018680.1, on the reverse strand, counting down.
ATCTCCCTTGATTGAAAAGATGTACAGAGATACATTTACCAAGATTAATTTGGGCAATGATTAACCAATGAAGCAATGGACGAGAAAAAGAGCATGGTGGCAAGGTGGTTTTGTGTCAAGTGCTACCGGAGTATATAACCCTCCAAGTTAACAAACAAACAAACAAACAAACCCAGTATATTCCCACTGTGTGGGGTCTGGGGAGGGTGAGATGAAAACAAACCTTACCCCTACCACGGATGAGGTAGAGAGGCTGCTTCGGAGGAGACCCCCGGCTCTAAAAAACGCTGTCTTTTTTTTTTTTTTTTTTTTTTTTTTTTTTTTTTTTTTTTTTGGACATGAAGCCATAGCAAAACAGATAAGGACCGCACATATACACGCATAAAGAAACAACTAGGCACATATTAAACAATGAGAAGTATTGCATGTAGGGAAGACAAAACACCCAGAGAAAGCAATACACCAAACAACGAAACAAGCATGCAGACAACACCACTAGTCCAGCCCTAAGCAAGAGAGGCAAATACACCCAACGACAACACACCACTAGCATGCAGACGACGATCCCAAACACGTATGACACAGGCAATCTATAAAACTACGCTTCTACGAAGTTACGTCCTACACACACTAGAAATCTCTCGCCTTTATCCTACGTCTCCATGAACCCTCCAAGTTACTAATGACAAAAATTGAGGGACTTTGGAGAGACAAGTAAAATTTCTTAGTGCTTACAGGGTTCAAAAGGCACATCTAGCTACTTTAAGGAGAGAACTTGAGCAGCTCCGAATGAAGGAGAGAGACATCATCAAAGATTTTGTAGGAAAGTTAAGCGGTTTGAATTGGTTTGGTCGGGTCTTAAAATTCAACAACCAGGTGAGAATCTTGATAATGCAATGATTGTTCGAACATTGCTAGATTTTGTCCAAAATAAGTACTTCAGACTATTGCCTCCATTGAGTAGTTTTCGGACATCTAGGGCATGACATTCAAGGAAGTAATAGGCAGATTGAAAACTAGAGAGAATGTATTTGATAGCAATGCAATTACTAAGCCAAAAATTACTATTGTATATTCTAGAAGGGGTAAAATGGGTTAGGATAAGTAATATTGTTAGACAGTAATATTATAAATATAAAGAGTCTAGTGGGAAAGAGGGTAGAAAAAGAATAGATAATAGAAGATAGTGGCTCCTGCATTTTGCATGGAGAGAGGGAGGTGTCCCTGGGAAATCCTTTTGTAATCTTCTCTAATTAATAGCAAATATTCCTTTCCCTGTTCTTCTTCATCTTGGTTCTTCATTTTTGTTTCTTCTGTGTTTTCAGTTTTACTGTTCAAACCCTATCAGTATTGTAATGCAATACAAGACAGAATATACTAATTAAATCAAATTGTTGCTTACTGAAGTCAATGGACAAGAGTTTGAAGAATGGTCAAATCGATTGTGAACATCATGGACAAGGGTATTCAAATCAAGACAATCGTGAACATGGACGAGGTAAAGGTTGTGGCTATGATAGAGTTCAAAAAGGACGGTTTCAACACAATGAAGATCGAAGTGAACAAGGTATGTATGGGGATAAAAGACATATAAATGTTACAGCTATCACAAGTATTATCATTATGCTGCTAAGTGACCATTATATTGAAAATCTAAGTCAATTTTAAAAATCGATCGTCACATTTTGTTAGTTACCGGTTTCAAGTTCCAGTCGCAAGTAGAAGGCATGTTTTGGGTTTGTTTTGTTTATCATTGGAGAAGACCAAAAGGGTCTTGTCGCAGACTTTTTGATCAAAGAAAAGGAAGGCAAACCCAGAAGAGGTATGTTAGAGAATCGCAAAGGAAAAGGAAGAAGACAGACATGGGGAGGGTTATGTTCGTGATTTTGTGGTGTTGTCTGTTTGATTGCATTCGATGAAAAAAGTTTGGATTATTGTAGGATTGTTGTGGTTTCATGAATCAAGGGTGAGCAAATAAACCGCCATAACCGAAAACCGAACCATAACGAACTGATTTTAACCGATAAACGACATAACTGTTGGTTATGGTTATGAAGATTTGGTTAACCGACCAATCGGTAATGGTTACAGTTATGGGTCTTTGATAAAACGGCATAACCGAAACCAAACCAAACTTCAAAAATTTGTATATTCTCTAGGTTAATTACACAAATTATTCAAATAGGTCAGCTTTAAAATCCAAAAGTTAATAAGAATTAAGTTGGATTTAATTAATATGTGTTAACTATTTGGATTAATTCTTGTATGTGTGTCTATTGTTTTCTTGCAAGTATAGTTAAAAAAAATATTAATTAGTAGGATTATACATTCACTTTATATGCAGGTGGCCAAAGCTCCAGCAGAATCGCAGTACTTGAATCTTCTAACCTTACTACTAAGATTAACTTCACAAAGAGCAATGAATGAACTACAACTTTATTTTAATTTTTTTTCCTCTCAATCACACTACTTAAGAAATCAACAGTCCCACATCTGTTCCATGGCTTGAACAAAAACCCCTATATAAAGGAAATTATCAGTCCCACATCGAAGGTTATAAAAAAAGTTCATTGATGTTAAGTTATAAAGGAGAGGCACATGAACTGCAAACATTTCTTTTAAAAATTCCTGCCCGTGTGCTGAAATATCTAAATTGTCTTTCAGCCCTTTAGCTGAATAAGTTCAAACTACTACTTAACAACCTATGACCGAACCATAACCAGTTAACTGACCAATCGATTATGGTTATTGATACGATATAGCATTAACTGAAGTATTAGTGTCGGTTACGGAAATGGTCATAACCGCACCAAACTGCACCATGTTCAACCCTAAAGAATATAGAGGGGTTAGGTTTTTCAGAATCAGTAGTATAGACACAAATGTTGTGATGAAGGAAATTATTGAAGAAGTCTGTTGTTTTTGTAGATTAAAGAGGAAGAAAGCCTATACAGATTATTGTTTGAAGAAGTTTTCGATGGATAAAATTCAAATGCAAGCCTAAACATATTATTGTTTGAAGAAGTTTTCGATGGATCAAATTCAAATGCAAGTTCAAGAGAAGGCACAATGCATGTTCTAAGGATGAATGGCGAACCCAGAAGGGGTCAGAGAGGCTATGTTAGAAGCAATATTAGATAAGGAAGGGATTGGTTGAATATTGATACGGGATCATGGTTGGATACTCAAACTTATAATTGGATTCAGGAAAGAAAGAAAACTTAGTACACAACTATAGAGGAAGCATGGAAGAAGAACATTAAAGATAATGGAGAAGAAGATTTAAAATTAGACTACCATTTAGAGGGGTGATTGTTGGCCTTAATTGTGTGATCTAGTTTAAATGAAAACTTAGTGCATCAATTAGTTTAAATTATATTTAGTGTCTATTATGTATTTACTAATAATAATAATAATAGATTAGGTGGTCATTGTGTACACATTATAATTTAGTAATTGATTGTACATGAGTGTGTCAATTAGTAAATCAGTGTGTCACTTGGCAAGATCGGCTATATATTGTTGATGGCCAAAAATGCAAATGTGTGTGAATTCATTCGAACATTTTTGGTATTTGTGTTCAGGGTTCATCCCAAATTTTCATCTTATGTTCTTATTTATTCTTGAGTGTGGATTGATTTTGTGATCCCCAGGATCCAATACATTTATGTACAGGACATCTTAAATGATTACTTAATTCAGGTAATTCACCATCACATAACCACATTCAAAAGACACATCCAAACACCTCCTAGTGGAAACAAATTTTGGTTTCATTAAAGTTAGTAATCACCTTATAAGAGGAAACCCTTTCTTTTTGTCATTTGAGTGAAAGAATTCCAGCATAGATATAAGCATCTTTGATTTCTCTATACTCCTAGTTATGAACATATACCTTGCCCCTCGTTTAGCGTATACCCTGTTACATTAATCATGTTATGATCAAGCTGTCTAAGGGGCTAAAAAGGAAGGAAAAAAAAGTTAAGAGTAGTCATAAATAATGAGATTGAATAACTAATATGAATTGTCACAGGAAGAAATTTATCATGAAATAATTAGTTAAAATAATTTATGTGTGCACTTTCATTTATCTTTCTGTCAAATCGATACGAAAAAAAACGTACAAAAGGAGGAAATGTTGCTCAATGAAAAGAAAAAAGCACAAAGTTCACTGAATCATGAACAAAACCAATAGCTAGAGATGGCAACTGGGCCGATTCAGGTTATATTTTCACTAATAGGTTAAGCAGATAAAATAAAAATATATATGTGTTACGGATCAAAACCATTGCAAGGTATGGGACTTGTCCCACATCGGTTGTATGGGCAATTGATGTGGGATTTACAAGTCAAATGAGCTCTCTCACCCATTAGACTAGTCTTTTGAGTTGAGTTCTCATGTTTAGCTTGTAACAATGGTATCAGAGCCAACACGAAGGGTGGCCCACGGAGTGGTAGCCTGGAGGGAGTCAGCCATGACCAACGAGGACGTTGGCCCTTAAGGAGGGTCGATTGTTACAGATCGAAACCATTGCAAGGTATGGGACTTGTCCCACATCAGTTGTATGGGCATTGATGTGGGGTTTACAAGTCAAATGGGCTCTCTCACCCATCAGACTAGTCTTTTGGGTTGAGTTTGTAACAATATGTCTTAAAGGAAAAAACCCAATGTGTCAAAACACTTCGAAAATTCCTCCAAAGTGTATCTTTAATGCTAATTTAAAAATAAAAAACAAATAGTGTTTCATGTCAACCCAACATGGCGTACCAATAATGACCTGTTTGACCCATCATTTGGTTCACCCATTATTGAAATGTTGACTCACTCACCTTACTGCTTGAAGTCCTAAACCTACTAAAACCTCTTTGACATCTTCAGTCCCAAGGCAACCAACTAGACTCGGGCTAGATCCTGTAAAATGTGTGAATGAAATTATTTGAATAGAAAGAAGAAACAATAGCATAAGTAGTGTTATTAAAGGTTATAACCAAGTTCCAATTTTCATAATGGTCATACCGCAACGAACCTAACCTGACCCATCATGTCGGCCATTGAAAAGCACAACATATAACTTCTGTTCACAGCTAAGTAATTGTGCCATCCCACTGTTAGTTAACAAATCAGCAAAACATATAGTAAGATAACAATACAGAAATTTAAAGAACAATAGAAGCATAAACGTTAACAATTAAGATAGAACAACATATGTGAATATTAGATAGTTTAATTATATTTTACATATTTATATTTTAGAGGGATTATTATGTAATTATTTCTTATATATATTCTGATGTAATCTTCTCTTATTTTATGAAATACAATTACCAAGTTTATCTTGGTATCAGAGCCACGTCTCTGGAACCCTAAATCTCACCTACGATCGTCCTGCTATCGATCGTCTTCATCACTGTCGTGACTCGTGATCACCTTCCATCATCAGAAGAACCTTCGATCATCAACACAATTTGATCCTCTTTTTTTTTCGATCGTCATTATATCTGACGAACCCTCGATCATCAGCTTCCAATTTGATTCTTCTATCACGATTCTTCGATCACCAATACAATTCGATTTTTTTTTCTTTTCCGATCGTCATTATCATCACGATCTCTTCTTTTTTTTCTGTCCGATTCTTTCTGATTAATCATACAATTCGATTTTTTTTCTTCTTTTGATTTACAATACAATGGCGCTGCTTGCTTCCTTCACCACAGCCGAAAAGACAAATCATAATTCCCACAAGTTTGGTTTCACTCTTTCATCCACAAATTATGGTTACTGGAAAACCATGATTCAACCCTTCCTCATCACCAATAAGTTGTTCGGTTACATTGATGGATCTATTCCTTGTCCTGATCCAACTATCTCTATTCCTTCAGCAAACAAAGACAGTCCCTCTCTCATTCAAACAAACCCGAATTATGACACCTGGGTGTCTAATGATGCCCACATTCGCATGATACTTCTCTCTACAATCTCTGAAGTGCATTCCAAAATGTCCAAGGCACTACCTCCAGGGAATTATGGCTGGCTTTGGAGCGTGCGTTTGCTCCCAACACAACATCGAGAGAATACACGTTGAAACAAAAACTTCTCAGAATTCAAATGCAGCCTGATGAAACTGCCACTGCCTATCTCACCCGAGCCCAAGAATATGCAGACGCCCTGGCTAATATTGGTGAACCAGTCAAAGAAAAAGATCTGGTCATGATGGTCTTGACTGGCCTTCGTGAAGAATACAATTCTCTCAAGTCTACACTTTTGGCTCTTCAACATCCAACTGCATTTTGTGAATTAAATGGCCTTATATCTGATCATGACTATATGATCAAGAAACCAAAACCACCTTCGGCTCATGCTTTCCATACAACCAGCAGTCTCCCTTCAACCTCTTCTGTCCCAGCTTCTCCCCTTCCTGCTGACACAATTACAGCTCTTCAACAGATTATGTCTCAACTTGGTCTTCAAGTTCAACCTCAATCCTCCACACCTCATGCCATGTTAGCATCCCGTGGTCGTGGCCGTGGCTATTCACAACGTGGTCGTAGTCGCAACCCTCGCAGTTTCAACACCAACCACAATGCGAACGGTGGGCAATTTACTTGGGCTTCCACTCATAATATGGTTTATGGCACCTGCAACAGATGTGGAATTAGACATCCCTTCTCAATGTCCTCACCGTGATCCTACCACAATGCGCTCTCGACCACCATCTGCTCACCATGCTGATTACCACCCCCATGAATCAACAGCCTGGTCGTCTGACACTGGCTCAAACAGTCATGTTGCATCTGATCTCCACAGCCTTGATCAATCAGAACCCTACTATGGTGAGGACTTTCTTCATGTTGAGGGTTTACCCATTTTACACATTGGTTCAACCAAAATTCACTCTCCCATCAAAACCTTCTCTGTTTCTAATATTCTTCATGTTCCACGTATTAAAAGAAACCTTCTTTATGTTCAAAAGTTTTGTTCTGACAATAATGTTTATTTTGAATTTCACTATAATTTTTTTATTGTGAAGGACAAAGTTACCCGCACCACCCTCCTCACGGGTCCAAGTGACAATGGGCTCTACTCCATTCACCTTCCACCACTGCACAAACCTGCTCAAGTTGCCTTTTCTGCGGTTCGAGCTTCTTCTGACACATGGCATCAAAGACTTGGACACCCACATCCAGATCTTTTTGAAATCTATGTTTTCTCAATTTTCTATTCCTGTTAGTAATAGAAGTTTGAGTATTTCTTGTAATGCTTGTCATATGGGCAAATCCTCAAAACTTCATCTGTTACCTTCATCATTTAAAAGTGTTTCTGTTTTGGATTTAATTTTTTGTGATGTTTGGGGACCTTCCCCTGTTAAATCTTCTAATGGTGATTCCTATTTTCTACTTTGTGTTGATCATTTCACTCGTTACATGTGGATTTATCCTTTAAAACACAAATATGATGTATGCAATATTTTTAAACAATTTCATCTTATGGTTGAACGACAATTTCAAACCAAATTAAAATCTGTTCAAACCGATTGGGGTGGTGAATTTCAACCCCTGTCCTCATACTTTTCGTCTCTTGGTGTTATTCATAGGCTTTCCTGCCCTCACACCAGTGAGCAAAATGGGTTTGTTGAGCGACGCCACAGACATGTTGTCGAAACAGGCCTCACCCTTCTTGCTCAATCCAATGTTCCTAAGAAATTTTGGCACTTTGACTTTGACACAGCCGTCTATCTGATCAATCGTATGCCATTACATACTTCCTCCAAAATCTCTCCGTTTGAACACATTTTCAATCGCACACCTGGTTTTTCTTTTCTTCGTGTGTTTGGGTGCCAATGCTACCCTCATTTAAGGTCCTATAACTCTCACAAAATGGAGTTTAGGTCTTTTCCTTGCATTTTTCTTGGATACAGCACTTTGCATCATGGCTATCGTTTCCTGGACTTCAAAACAAACCGTCTTTACATAGCCCGACATGTTCGTTTTAATGAACACTCCTTCCCTTTTTCAAACCCACCAGCTCCAATTCCTGTTCCTTCCTCACATGATCCATACATCTCCTCTTTTCCTATTCCTTCAGACCCTACATCAACTTCGGACACAGCTCCAGCTTCTACACCCTTGCCTGCTTCATCACTGCCAACTACTCCCTCTACATTACCTTCATCATCCACTTCTGACCCTCCATCTCAATCATCTACTTCCACCTCCTCTCACCCACCTCCTCCCCTTCAAACCTATCAAACACGACGCAAACAAACCTCAAACCTTCCCACACCTGCCACCCGCACTCGTCCCTCAAACCTACGCCAAAATTCTTCTCAAACTAAACCCTACAATCCTTCAGCCTATATTACTACCACTGACTCTCACCTCTCTGAACCAACCACCTTCACGGCTGCCAACACTTGTCCTCAATGGCGTCAAGCCATGTCTGAGGAATTCAAGGCTCTTATCACAAATGGAACCTGGACCTTGGTTCCACCTGTCCCAAATGCTAATGTTGTTGATTGCAAACGGGTGTACAAGATCAAAATGGGCTCATCACACATTACAAAGCTCGACTTGTTGCCAAGGGTTTCAATCAGCAAGCTGGCCTGGACTACCATGAAACGTTCAGCCCAGTCGTCAAACCCATGGTTTAAAAAGGCGTACGCCTCGGCTGAGGCGGCCAGAAAACGTCTTTGAGGCGTAGCCTCAGGTGGGTGATTTGGAACTTAAGCCTCGGTTGTGTCGAGGCGGCCGAGGCGTGTCGAGGCGTAGAGGCGGTGAGGCTTAAACCTCACCACAGACATTTTTTTTTTTACCTGTTAATTTGACCTTTTTGGTTTTTTTTTTGACCCTTTTTTGACCTTTCAAGTAAATTTATAATCTGAAAACCCTATTTAGCTCTCAATCGCTCACGTAATTCACTTCCAATCTCACAAAAATGGCAGTAGGCGCTCGGCGGTCTTTGGTGGTTCTTCGGCGGAAGATGAATTTTTTAACATTTGAAGTTCAAAACATTATTAACTTTGCTTGTTGGAGTATTTTGATGTTTAAATTGTGACACTTTTATTGTTTGTTTTATGTTAAATTGCAACTTTTATTAAATATATTTGTAATTTTAATTATATTTCAATATAGTTTTGAGGCTTACGCCTCGTGAGGCTAACAGAAGACGCCTCGAGACTCGTTTCCGCTTTTTTAAACCTTGGTCAAACCCACTACTATTCGGGTGGTTCTCTCCCTGGCCGTCTGTAACACCCCGAATTTTCTATACAAATTATTTGAACTTACGAATGGGTAACGTATAATTTATTTGCCGGTAATAGATGAAAAACCAACCAAACAAAAGATGACGGAATTTGGAAGTACACTAACTCCATTTTCGAAGTACTCAACTTAGTGTACTCAACTTAGAGTACACAACTTAGTGTACTCAACTTAGAGTACACAACTTAGTGTACTCAAATTAGTGTACTCAACTTAGAGTACACAACTTAGAGTACTCAATTTCGTGAACTCCACTTAGAGTACTCGATTTAGTGAACTTTACTTCATGTACTCGAATTTCGTGAACACTGCCTATATATATGAGTTCCTTGGGAAACGCGCTAACCTTTGGTTGGAGGCATTCTCTCTCAAGAACTCGAAGAGGGCAAGTTCGGGAATTTCAAGAAAACGACTTTTGATCGGCCAAACGAAGGACGAATCGCACGGGAAGCTACAGAAAGGATCATCTAACACCAGGTAAGGGTTTGATGCATGAAAGTTTCGATTTTTAGACAAAAGGGAAACCATGCATAAAGGTCACGCCTTTATGCAGAAAGTGTTCCTTTATGGTTCCAATACGTTAGTAAGGCCATAAGGGACCTTGAACTAACACCCCAAAGTCTTGGATAGATTCTAATATATTTTATGAAGAAAAGATGAGGTACTCAAGTTCGTATACTCAACTTCGTGTACACAACTTAGTGTACTCAGCTTCGTTTACACAACTTAGTGTACTCAGCTTCGTGTACACAACTTAGTGTACTCAACTTCGTGTACACAACTTAGAGTACTCAACTTCGTGTACACAACTTAGAGTACTCAACTTCGTGTACACAACTTAGAGTACACAACTAAGAGTACACAACTTAGTGTACTCAACTTAGAGGACACAACTTAGAGTACACAACTTAGAGTACACAACTTAGTGTACTCAACTTAGAGTACACAACTTAGTGTACTCAACTTAGAGTACTCACCTTAGAGTACACAACTTAGTGTACTCAACTTAGGGTACTCAACTTAGAGTAATGTAATGTAAAGAGACGATGTACTGATGTAGGTTCTTAAGTCTTGGCTAAAGAGTTCGATCAAGAATACAAGGAGCTACTGTCAGGTGAGTTCTAGATGCCTTACTTTAACAAGTTATGTGTAACTGTGTTTTGGGCTGGCATACATGCTGTTAATATGTTATGATATTATGTGACTATGCCATGATGATGAATGCATGTTAATGTGTTTGTATGATTTACTCATAAAAGTATGATAAGTATGATGAATGTGTGTTAGTAAGTTATGATGATGAACTGTATGATAACATGCTATGATGATAATTATAGATGTTATGCTATGATGAAATCCTAGGCTGCTAGGACGAAAGTATGATGCTATGATGATTAGATGCTAGCATGATGTGTTTATGATGCCATGATGAATAATGTTGCTCCCATATTCGTATGGGATAAGTATGATGTTGCTCCCATATCCGTATGAGGTAAGTATGGTTGCTCCCGTACTTGTTACGGGGTAAGTATGATGTTGCACCCATATTCGTATGGGGTAAGTATGGTTGCTCCCGTACTTGTTACGGGGTAAGTATGATGTTGCACCCATATTCGTATAGGGTAAGTATGGTTGCTCCAGTACTTGTTACTGGGTAAGTATGGATCTGCAGAACGCTTCGGCGGGTCAGATCAACGGTTATGGAGCCTTGTGCCGGCATAAGCCCACTGTTACGCTCAGTAGCAGTGGTTGTATGATGATGATCAGGATGTTTATGTGACAAGGTTTTGGATTATTTGAACGAAATGATGTTAAATATGTTTTAATTTAACAAAATATTTACGATGTTTTATGAAAACTAGAACTCACCAGCGTAAGCTGACATTTTAGCATGTATGTGAGGTTAAAGCTATGGTAAGAAGAAACGTGGAGCTCGGGCATCAAGATAGAGCATCTGGTGGTGTTGGCAATCAATTATGTTTTAATTCAGACATTATTTCATGTTTGACAAACTATGTTTTAAATTCCGCTGCTATCTATGAAAGTTTTTAGTTTAAGAGCTATGTGTTATGATGAAAACCAACTCTGTGGGGTCGCCCGGGATCGGGGCCTCACACCGTCACTCATGGTTGGCCTCTTCGTCAACTGGATGTTCAGAATGCATTCTTAAATGGAGACTTGCAAGAGACCGTCTACCTTCGACAACCTCCAGGCTTTGTTGATCCTGCCAAACCGAACCATGTTTGTTTACTCCATAAATCCCTTTACGGCCTAAAACAGGCCCCTAAAGCCTGGTTCCATCGCTTATCTGGTGTTTTATACACCTTGGGTTTCACCGGATCCAAAACTGATCCGTCTCTTTTTATCTATTCTTCTAATGGAACCACTCTCTACATGCTCGTGTATGTTGATGACATTGTTTTAACAGGCAACAATCAAGCAACCATTGACAACATTGTCAAACATCTTCAACAACATTTTGCTCTACAAGATCTGGGTGCTCTTTCCTACTTTCTGGGAATTGAAGTCCTTCGCAAAGGATCACACTTGCAGCTGTCTCAAAAGAAGTATGTCCTAGACCTGTTACAGAAGGCAGGTCTCTCTCAATCCAAGCCTGTGTCCTCTCCATGCTCCACTTCTGTCACTCTAACTAGGGAGGATAGTCCTTTGTTCGACAACCCAGTTCGTTATCGGCAAATTGTAGGTTCTCTACAATATCTCACACTCACACGGCCTGATATTGCCTTTGCAGTCAACAAAGTCTGCCAATTTCTCCATTCTCCAACAGAGAATCATTGGTCAGCGGTTAAACGCATTCTTCGATATCTTCAAGGCACTGCAAATCATGGGCTCCTTCTTCAACGATCAGTGTCTTTCACTGTTCATGCCTATATAGATGCAGATTGGGTTGGTTCTTCTGATGATCGTCGCTCCACTGGGGGTTATGCTATTTATTTTGGTAAAAATATTGTCTCATGGTCCGCTCGGAAACAATAGACAGTTTCTCGTTCTTCTAATGAATCTGAATACAAGGCCCTGGCTAATACAGTAGCTGAACTCACCTGGCTTGAAGCTCTTCTATGTGAACTCAATGTTGCAATGAAGTCCACTCCTGTTCTGTGGTGTGACAATCTTGGCGCCACCTATCTTTCTGCCAATCCAGTTTTTCATGCTCGCATAAAGCATATTGAGGTTGATTTTCATTTCGTCAGGGAAAAAGTTGTTCAAGGGAAACTTCTGGTTCAATTTATTTCCACTCATGATCAAATTGCTGATGTCTTCACAAAGCCCTTACCCTCTGCTCGTTTTACTTCTTTACGGGACAAGCTACAGCTCCTTCCCCGGGCTTAGCTTGAGGGGGAATATTAGATAGTTTAATTATATTTTACATATTTATATTTTAGAGGGATTATTATGTAATTATTTCTTCTGTATATTCTGATGTAATCTTCTCTTATTTTATGAAATACAATTACCAAGTTTATCTGTGAAGATCACCCATGTATTCAACTTTTTTCTTTAAGGCCAGACATATACTAAAACTACTTTGCAGGCCCACCCAAGTATGTATCCATTTACGTCAGCTCAGCCAAAAAGTTGGGTGTCCGATAAAGCAGTTAAAGGTGTAACCTTGATTAAAAAAATTGGAATACTTGGCTGGTCTCCATGTACATTAATAATTTCCAATAACTGCAAAACCATGATTGTTTTATAATTTTCCTCACATCCTTAGATCAAGGATATGACCTCTTTTGAGCTCAGAAGTTTCAAGATAGTTATACCTGGCAAAATAGGCGGGTTGAGTCGGTTTGGGTTACGAGTCAGAACGGGTTCGGATCAGGATGGGTATGGGTCAAAACGGGTTTTAACAAAATCAGTTCGGGTCTAAATGGATTGTTCTTAAAAAACATCAATTTCGTTTAACTTAAGATGTGTTATAAGTAAACAAATAGTTCATTTGGATAATTTTTAGTGATTTTCTCATCAAATATGTTATAAACCATTCTTAAATGTTTGAATCCACTGTATTTACATACTTTTTAGTTACCCGTCTTGACCTGCATTGTGTTTAAGTGCTACCCATCTCAACCCATTCAATATTATGATGTTACCTATTTCAACCCATTATACTACAATTGTTTACCCAAACCAACCCATTTCCTTTGACATGGTAAAAATTGACACCTCTAAAGATAGTGCATCAAATACTATGTAGATGCCTTAATCAATACAAGTGTATAGATTATAATTTAAAAATGATCATAACATAAGGGAATGTTGATGAAAACAGTACCTTTTACTGTACCCAGATGGATCCTCAAGCAAACAATGGCAAGACATATCTTGCCTACATGTTTCTTCAATCCCAACATCAGCAAGATCTACTTTGAGGTTCTTTGAGATAAATTCTCCTGTCCCCGGACTCAATAAGATTTGTCCAGGAAGAATCTCTCCTGTATCAATAGAGTGCATTCCATCAACTAGAGGTAGGAAATTGGGGGGTTGGGTGGGTCGGGTAGGGTTGACCCAAAGTACCTTTTGTCAAAAAAGATCAAGCTTTTTGAGTATAACTAGTGAATTATATATTATTACAAAAGTTGAATTATTTCAACACTGAACCAACATTGTGAATAAAAAAAAAATTAACCATTATATTAACTTTGGGCGAACTTTGACCCATTTCCATGTAAGCTAATTTTTTTATTAATAAATAAATGGGTTAAAAATGCCCCCCAATACATACCCTCTACCAACATATGGTAATCACTTATGCTAGCCTCTTCATGTGCATCATGTGTACTGTAGTTAAATTTACGTGAATCATTATTATTATCTGTTTGAGCTGTCTTTTCTGTAAGAGAAACAATTCTTGTTTTTGGTTTTCTTTTGCACATTTTTTGATCCAACCAATTTGCTTCTTGCTTCATGAGACCAACTATTTCACCATCATGCAGACTTCCTTCATAGCTGTTGTTGCTAACTTGTTCAGAATCCCCAAATTTAAAGGTACATGAGCCGTTTTCCATCGTTTTCTGTAAATCTTCACAAGAGAAAAACAAGCTGTCCATACTTTTAGTTCTTGAAAGATCAACAGTTGTAGACTCATAATGCATATGTGATCCAACTTCCACATTTTCATCTCCACTACCACTTGTAGAGCTATCTGAAGATGCTACAGAACATGACTCAACAGAGAGCTGCAAAATTTCTTCCTCCAAGTAATGACGGCGATGAAGAATGTCCTCCTGATAATGAGGTGGTGGTCCTGTATAAACCGAGGGCGAATGAGCTTCAATAATATCACCAACAGTGTCTAAGGTTGTCATTTCAGGTCTTTCAACTTTGATAGCATTGTCAGAACACGTCCCTTCATCTTCTGGTGGTTGAATACTTCTATTGGGAGTAACCTTTTTATCATAATAGGATTTCAGTTTCATGTGATTTGAAATAGACTCATCTTTGATTTCATGTGATACATTATTGACGGACAAATCATCATACGGGTGATAAGATTCTTGAAGTTCCAAACGGTAGTCACCTTCATAAACATCCGCCGAACCCGTTATATATCTTGATTTTTTACCATAATGCTTTAATCTTCTCTTTTTTCTCAAGTCTTTTTCTTTGCTAGGAATCGAGGGAATTCCACTTCGCATATTGCCCTTCGTATGATCGTCAGGAACATAAGTCATCCACCTATGAAACTCATCCAGCCATAAAGCAGAACGCTCTCTTTTCATGAACTCGATTTTTTTCATAATATCAACAATTTCAGCTTCTTTATTTGAGTCAGCATTTTCTGGCTTGCCTTGATCCTCGTCATCACAAGTAATAGAGTCATTATCAGAAATACTGCTTGTTTCACTTTCAATGCTAGCAACACGAGATAGCTTCCGCTGAAAAACAAGTCAAAAAAGTAATCACGGTCAAGGAAATTCTAGATAGCATATATTTTCTTTCCTTTCAGTTAAGTAGACTTGTATTAGGTATTTAAATTACTAACAACCTATAAGATGTGTCTGAGCTTGTGTTTTGAACTAATTTGCAGGTTGAAGTGGAAATAATCAGTTCTGCTTCTAACTGTCTAATTGTTTAAGAATCAGTGTCGGATAGTCAGTTGCATGACAGATAGAATAAACCTATTTACCAAAAGTAAAAATAAAATTTATCAATTATTCTTCATTTTACCTAAATTATATAACTCAAATTTCATGATAAGCCTCATTATTTTTACATGAATTTCCTTTTAAGTCATTTTAATCATTACTTACTTAAGTAATCAGAATCTATTTGTTACAATCTCAAAAAACACAAGCATGTCCACTGTCTCCTACAGCCCATTTTATTGAATTTTCAGCATATAGTGTCACATAACCACATTCAAAATACAAATTAAAACCAGCAACATCCATTCAACAGAGTTCGCAATTACAGTATCCGAAAACCAATTAACTAATTGTAATTACACACCGTTTTTGTGTTGATACTCCCTTCTCCTTCAGCATCATCCTTGGCAGGGGAATAAAATCCAAAGCTAGACGGTTGCTTATGCCTACGAGCAATAATAATTTGTCGCTTCCAAACCTCTCTAGTTGAGATCTTTTTATCATCTAATATCAGCTGCAATTTACACATAAGAAAAGCACTAAATTCAATGTCAATGGCAAACTAGACAAAGATAATAAATAATATTATTATTTTTTCTTGCAATTCTAACCTTATCAGGATCAGAGAAGAAGCTATACATGTGTGCTCTGTACCAGTTAGCAGAACATACTGGATTTCCTTCTAACCACAAATTCTGAAGTGATGTAAGACCAGATAGGAGTTCTAGTTCTGAAAAATTGGAAATAATATTGTAGGAAAGATCAAGACCCTCCAGTGATTTTAGATTCTCCACCCCGCGAATAGTAGTAAGAGCATTGTTTCGTAGCACTAATTTTGCAATTTGACATGACACCTGCGTACAAGAATATAGTTCCTTAACTGAGTATTTCCAAGAGTAAGTATTTCCATGATATTATAGAGGGATTATAGCATATGATTTGGTATGATCGATTTAAATACTGGTTCACAAAAAGGGTGCCGTCATAGATCCAAACTACTGAAAGGCTGTTATTTAGGAGAGACTGCTGCCTCACAAAAGAAGGATTAGTTTGTATTTCTTTTTTCTCTAATAACGATTTAGTTATTTGGGTCCTCTGGTGTTATATAAATAGGTTCGGACCCAACCATTACATGCCAAATTACTACTTTCATGCAGAGGTGGACTTACTTGCTTGTGTGCTTACATTTTTAATTAAATTAGAAGACAGCATGTAGTTCACTAATAAATAAGGTTAATGACACAATACCAGACAGCAACTAAACCTTAAATACTTTTTACTCCTTTTAGGATTGGTACAGTTGATCTAGTATGCTCCCAACCCAAAATCAGCACAAAGAAACCATATTATTAGAACTACCAAAACTATATTTGGATACATATTAAAATCAGGCTTTTGTAAAGAAATAACACTTCGTGATAAGTCATTACCATCTATTGGGGACAAAATGCACGATTTACCAAAAGAATAGAGCCTGCATAGAATGAAATATTCAGCCACCATTATTTTCATATTCCCTACCAAAAATTTGAACTTGATGACTATATTTTTTAATAAAACTTGATGTATGTCTGCCATGAATAAGTGTCGCATATTTGCAACATTTTAACTAGACGACATCCTTCCATGCCCACTCAACTTTAATTAAGACATGCTCTGAATATAAACAGTAGGGTTTCAATGTCATTCTTTGTTGATCATACTTACAAACATGACATCATCTTCCAGCTTCAAAATTTAAACTGAACTTCTCTTCCAAAATCATTTTTTGAAGCTTCCGAAATCAACATACCAAACATCCAAAGGAGTGTTGCAGACAAGAAAAAGTTGTTTCAAGTAGCTATTGTAACTGGGTGCATTAAATTGTCTTTGTATAACTGCAAACATGTTTATCCATTCGACTACCAGAAACTTTATACAACATATAGATTGTGCATTTTGACTAGTTTGATAGACTAGCATTCAACATACAATATTTTTATGTAAATACATGAAAATATTTTCATCACAACATACAATATTTTCATGTGAATACACAGCAACTAAACAAATGCAGAATTTTAAAGGATTTTCAATCAGCCTTACCTTACTAAATGATGCAATTGTTCTCAATTGATTGAAACCAAGATCCAGGTGCTTCAACTTGCTACATCTCCATAGATTATCTACTTTAGCAAACTTGTTCCTACTTAGATCAAGAGTTTCAACAACAGGCAGGAGTCTCAAGGAATCATCCATCAAAACCAAGCCATTATAAGCACAAGAAACAAATGATAAGCGCTTCCACTGAGGCGAGTCCTCTATCTCAGCAATTCTACTAGCAAAAACATGTCTAAGTGCATCCTGTTTCACCTCAACAAGAAATGAAAACCATGTCAAAGTATTACACTATTACTTAACTATCATCAACTAGAAATAGAATTAATCCTGTTATAATTAAAATCTATCAGTCTGATGATATAATAATTTGAAAAATTTAGTTCATGTAGGTATGACATTCAATCTTACAGTTGAATTGTGACAAATAATCTTCTCCAGAGTATGCCTAAGTTCAAGAAGCCCTCGAGCAGCAGAGGTGGAGAGATCGCATCCACGAAGCTCGAGAATCTTCAATCGACCAAAAGGCAGCAAACACAGAGGAGTAGGATCTCTACACGATTGTGTGGGAAGCGCAGATATAACTTTGAGCGACGTAAGTATCCGAAGGATCCGCCGGAGCTGCTCAAGCGCCCGGTGATCGCCTAGGTCTGAAACATAGGCGCGAAGGTAATCCACCGGTGCTCCGGCGAGAAGCCGTTCAAGCTCCGCCAACGATTCAAGCCTGGATTGAACATACCGAAGGCCAACCGGATTCAACTTCAATACAAGCGTCCCTTCGATCAACGGACCGGCCTGGTTCTCAACGAATTTGACTAGCGATTCGAGATACCGATCGCCGGTGACGATTGCAGCCATGTTGACTTACAAACAGGAAATTGAAAGGGAGGTTGATTTGAGAGAAACAGCCATTGTTACAGAGATAGATGGTGAATGAATCTGTCTTTTTGTGAGGTTAAACTGGATCAGATTACAGTGTTTGTTGATACTCACCGATCGTAATTCACGGTTACCAGCTGTTGAATTTTGGTGGGTGAAACCACCCATCATCGATCGAATCAAGGCTGGGTGGTCACAACTCACATCGAGATTTGGTTTCGTGGGTCAAGTTTTCAAACCGTAAAGAATGTTTTCATTCGGTCGAATTAATTAATGGGTTGTATGAAATCCTTTTAACCGAAGTGTTCAGGTTTAACGCTGACTGAATCGAATTTTTTTTTGATCTAGGTTGTTTACACGCAGATGCATGGATTTTAGGTAGGTTTCTTGATTTGCATGGTTTTTAGGTGAACCGCTACCCCAAGTAGCGGTTCTTGAAGATGTGGCATCCTACATGTCATTGAAACCAACGTGGCAACCACACCCGCTACTTGAGGTAGCGGGTCTTGATCAAGAAGTACCTAAACCGCTACTTGAGTTAGCGGTTCTTGCTATTCCCATTTAATTTTCATTTCAATCGTGATTAGTTGTGGTTTAAGTGCTTATAAGCACACCCGCTACTTGAGGTAGCGGGTCACGTATTTACCACCTAATTTTGTTTCCTTGTGAGCAGATGCAGGAGCAGATGCAGGTCACGGGTCACAGTTAACCACATGCGTTTTATTTTTCA
Organism: Mikania micrantha; assembly: GCA_009363875.1. Classification (NCBI taxonomy): domain Eukaryota; kingdom Viridiplantae; phylum Streptophyta; class Magnoliopsida; order Asterales; family Asteraceae; genus Mikania; species Mikania micrantha. The sequence continues at coordinate 53,377,728 of CM018680.1, read as the reverse complement.
TACCTAATTTTGTTTCGTTGTGTTCACGGGTCATGGATTTTACTACCTACTTTTGTTGTTTTGTTGATAAACTTTTTTAAAAATATACAAGCAAGTGGTTCAGTGAGTCACTATTTTTTGTATATTTTATTGTTAAATTTTTTAACAAAAAAAAATCTGTAAAATAAGGACAAATAATTTATTCTCATACACACTCATACACACACCCTAACCACTATTTTTTGTATTTTTTATTAAAAGTAATGTAAAACTATTTTTTGTCACGTGTTAATATATTAAACTCACCTACTTTTGTTCCCATATGTTTTAATTGAATTGATAATATTTAAATACATGAATAAAAAATAAAGTTACAAAAATACTATATTTCATCTATATTTTTTTCCCATGTATATAAATCGTACAATCCATTATATATGTATGTTCTTATATATAGTGAGGTTAACATTTATTTTTTTGATCAATACATTTCATCAAAACACTCTAACTATTTCTTACCTCACATAATTCAGTGCTAAACCATTACATTTCAAAATCATGTCTTCATTTCGACCATTCCTTGTAAAGTTATATTGGAATGGGGAAACTTGTTATGTAAATGGTGTTGTTAATTATGATGAATCAACTCTATCAACATCGTTTATTATGAGGTATAGAATGACATACGAGCAGTTTGTTGATGAAATTTGCAAGCATATTCAAATTCAAAAAGAATCATCTATTATGAATTTGTTATTGTATTACTCATTTCAAAGCATTTCCGAAAGTTCTTATTTAGTTTCTGAGGAAAGTATGAATATGTTGTACTTTCTAGCTGAAAATGAGCTTCACTTCATGGCTCATATCAAGGTGAAATGGCAAACAACTTTTTCACTTCAGCAAACCAGTTGCATGGATTTGTTGAGAGGGTTCTCTGGCCCGTTTGAAGTTGGGGTTGATCATACGACTGTTATGCAGGAGAATGATCATTGTGAAAGTGACGGGTTTGAACACTCCGAATGTCATATGACCATTGAAAGTGAGGAAAGTGAATTCCCCCCATCCAATGATGAATCAGAAAATGACGATGCGGTTCCTGAGTCATGGGATCGATACAACTTTGGAGTTCACCAAGGGTTCTCCCAAGCAACATTTGATCTCAATGTTGAGGCTGAGGAGTTAAATGACTATGGTCTTCCTGATTTCGATGAGGAGGAAGACATGGACATATGGAACGAAGATTCTAATGAACTGCGTCTTGGAATGTATTTTAATTCCAAAAACGATGTAATTTACGCAGTTAGAAGGTGGAATGTTTCTTGTAATAGAGAGATTTACGTGGCAGATAGCAAACCATCATTATGGAAAGCTAGATGCAAAACTGCACTACCTCAAAGGGATTCTGCTCCAGTTATCAACACTCCTTTATGTCGATGGCGTGTAACTGCTTCTAAAAGAAGAAACCATCACTTATGGAGAATTACTACATGGACATGTAGTCATACATGCTATTCAACGGTCATTCGAAACAACAATCGCTCTCTCAGATCCAAAGACGTTGCTTCTCATATATTCTCGCAAATCCGGGAAGATATATCATTTCCAATCAAACAGATTCGCGCGTATATTAAAGAGAAGTTGCATGTTGATATTACGTATTCTAAAGCGTGGATTACTAGACGATTAGCTATAGAGAAGATTCACGGTAGTTAGGAGAGCAACTTTGAAGAGTTGCCACGATATGTTGAAGCGTTGAAGTCCTCAAATGATGGTACCGTAGTAACGTGGTTCCATCATCCACATAGTACGCAAGAATGTGCTGTGTTTAAATTTGTCTTCTGGGCATTCGATCCATGCATAAAAGCCTTTCATCTATGTCAGCCGATAATATCTGTAGATGGAACTCATCTTAAGGGACCATACAAAGGTAAGCTTTTGATTGTTGTTTCAAAGAATGCTAACAATTACATATTGCCTGTGGCGTATGCAATAGTTGATGAAGAAACCAATGAAAGTTGGAGTTGGTTCTTCCAACAATTTCATCAACATGTTAGAAATAACAGCATGGGCAAGTTGTGTGTCATCTCCGATCGACATAAAGGAATTGTCAACGTAATGGAGAATGATGAAGATTGGATGGAGCCGAAAGCCTATCATCGGTATTGTCTTCGTCATATTAGAAGCAACTTCATGAAAAATTTCAAGAGTGTTAGCTTGAAAAAATTATGTTGGGCAATTGGGAGCACTACACAACGTCGAAAGTACCGGTTTGCGAAAAGAGAAATGAGAGGGTTAAACGAAGAGGCGTGGCAGTACTTAAACAATATTGAAAAATCAAAGTGGACAGTTGTTTTTGATGAAAGAAGACGTCGGTGGGGTAATCTGACTACCAATATATCTGAAAGCTTGAATAATGTATTACGTGGAGCTAGGTTGCTACCTATTAAGGCTTGTATTGACTTTACGTTTCAAAGGGACGTAGCTCAATACGTAAAGCACACGGAGATTGCAACGAGTTGCACTACAGCTTTACCTCCCCGTATGTGGACATTGTTTAATCATCGCGACAGTCGTTCCCGTGAACACCAAGTATTTCTGTTTGATCAAATTGATGCAAGGTATAGGGTTATTTCACGTCTCCAAACGAATGAAGATGGCGGGAATGACTATACGGTTGAATATCGTAAGAAAACATGCACATGTGGAAAATGGCAAATTTATAGATTTCCATGTTCGCATGCCATCGCAGTTTGTCATTGGAGGGGTGATCAGCCTCATGACATTGTGAATTATAGATTCCATACAGCTACTTATCGCGCACAATATGATGGTCATTTTTACCCACTTAGTCACAGTGATCATTGGAGAGAAGCTGACTGGAGAATACGCGGGGATACATCAAGGATAACTGTCTTGCGAGGAAGAAGGAGAGCAAGAAGAATACACAATGAGATGGATGTCCACTATCCTGAAGAACGTAGGACTCGTTTGTGTGGTTTATGCAGACAACCTGGACATACGATCAATAGATGTCCTAACCGTCAACAATGATTATGGGTTTTAATATGTGTATTATTTATGTTTAAATGATTATGAGTTTTAAAATGTGTATTATTTATTTCATTCTGTTTCTTATTAAAACATTAAAAAAATTAAAAAGTACATCAATAATACACATCTCTTCACATTTCACACTATATATATGTTTCTTCTACATAAAAATTTTCCAACAAACAAATCCTTATCTTTCTATCAATATAGTTTTCTTACACAATGTCCAACCCACATGAAAAAGAAGTTGAGCAATATCATTCCCAACCAACGAAAAGTTCCTTAAACTGGGTTCCTAATAAATGGAGGCGGTTGAGTTTGAAACATGTTGGATCATCATCTGGTGTCCCTAAAACATCTAGGGATGAGGATGATGTAACAAACATCCCTAAGGATGGTGATTCAACGGTTCCTGTGGATGATACTTCAAAAGTCCATATGGAAGATGTACCGGTAAACAACGAGTCTCGTAGTTTGTCAAAGGATGCAATTGAGTTTTATAATAATGGGGATGCCCCATTTTGCTATTCGCGTATCTTAGGGATAAACAAGCTTCATACCCAATTTTGGGGAGTTCTACTGGGATATTTAAATGATGGTCGACTTTCTTCGATAGTAAGAAATAATTTTTTTTACTGTGTGGTTTATTTAATAATTAAAATGTTTATGTAAACATTTTTAATGTATTTCACAGCATATTGAAGGTTGGGTTCGAAGGATGATGTTTATAAGAGGTGCTAATAAAAGGACAAACCCAGATGTGGAAATTGACTGGACAATTCTACCACCGCAATTTCATTCAGAAATGTATGATTACACAACGAAGTATGGTTCAGAATACGCCAACGGACTGAATGAATTGTATCCTCCATTTTGGGAGGTTCAATACATTTATATTCCAATTTATGTTCAGGCTATTGAGGACTGGCTACTTGTACAAATCAATTTATGTACAATGGAGTTGACTCAATACTGGAGTAACCACAAATACTCGAAACATTATGGATCTTTGATCCATAATGGAGTATTGCAAAATTTTGACATGTTTTTTGATAAGCTATTAGATGCAGTTAGCTATTGGAGACGTGTAATTCATGGACCATACAAACCTCAAAAGAAAGGATACCTAAAGACGGGAAACATTAATGACGACTATTTGCCAAAGAATGGAGGTGGTCTAGGTAAGGACTCGGGTGTTTTTTTTGTGTATGCTAATGTACAAGCTGGTGCATAAGAAGGCCTTTACTGTGGAAAAAGGTATTGAAGAACGCTGTATGAAATTCCGTCACGTAATGGCAGATCAGTTTTATAAGACGCGTTTCTTTCCAGATGAATAAATTTTAAAAATTGTATGAATTTCAGTCATGTAATTGTAATGGCAGATTGTGTTGTGTTGTAATGCCAGCTATTGTTGTTTTTAATATTATATATTATAAAATAATTGTCACATGTGTGAAAGATGTGTAGTCACATCAAAGCTCAAGCCTTATTGCTTATTTAAGCAACCCTCATCTCCCATATTTTGTTGTCCGATCTTAAGGTGTAAGGATGGCAATGTGTTATTGTGGTCGTTTGGCTACTGTCCGAACCTCTTGGACAGATCAAAACCCAGGACGTCGTTTCTACTCTTGCCCTAATGAGGTAAGAAGTTATACTATCTTCTTTCTAAAATATTTCTTTTTTTAAGCACGTATTTGATATGCAGGCTACTAGGTGCCAGGGATTTTTAGGTTGGCTTGACCCACCAATGTGTCCACGAGCTACTGTCATTATACCAGGCCTTTTAAGATCAAAGAATAAGCTGGAAGATGAAGTAAAACAACTGAAAGCTACCATTGGAAAGAAGAACTTTATTATCTTCTTTTTGACTGTAGTTGTAGCATTAATGTTTATGTTTTAATGAAAGTAGACGTAGCTCGGGTACTAAGGCTATTTTCTTTGATGTAATCGTATGCGCACTTTTGTTATAACATTAATCATTTAAGATCCCAGAACCATTAAACAGATCCACATAAAAGGTAAAATCAAAACAACTTATTCAATAAAAACAACCACTAAATATTAAGATTCACATATAGATGACAATGGTTCATTTCCAATGATAGTCGTCATTTGACCAATCCGAGTCCTGCTCGTCATCGTAGGGGTTGTGAAACTCACCATTAAAAGTGTCATCTTCATGCTTTTCATAAACCCAGGCATGTTCCAAAACCTCTGAATCATACATATCATATAACTGTTCGTCTTCAGACTCACTTACTGGAGGGTTTTCTGGGTGGACAAATGGTGGATTCACATGTTGAACAGGGTTTTCTGGTTGGACAAATGGTGGATTCACTGGTAAATGAGGGTTTTCTAAAGGTGGATGCACTGGTTCATGAGGGTTTTCTAATGGTGGATTCACTGGTGGATGCAATGGTTCATCATTTGTAGATACTGGAGGACTTTTGGGTACTGAAAATGGTTTTCTTTCATTAGCCATTTTCGTAGTTTAAAGTTGATCTAAGAATCAAATGATGAGAATGCTACCCACTTTAATAGCAAGCCTTTGAAAAAAAATAATAAATGAATAAATTTTATTAACATACTACCTACCCACTTTGAAAAATAAAGCTGTATCACATAGTACACTTCACATGTATTTTGAAACACACTACCTACCCACTTTCAAAAATAAAGCTGTGTCACATAGTACACTTCACATGTATTCTGAAACACACTACCTACCCACGTTGAAAGCAAGCATTTGAAAAAAAAACCCTCTACATAAATCCTCTACCTACCCACTTTAAATTTCAAAGTTACCCCTCTACCTACCCACTTACAATTTCAAAGCTACCCACTTATAAATATGTAGACATTCACTTGAAATCCATTGCATTCAATCCATAATATCAAACCCATGGATAGCCCACAAAATTACAATGATGAAGTGGTATGTGATACCCCCCCAGAAAACCAAACTTATGTCCAAGAAACACCTCCAGAAAATCTCCCAACAAACACACGTTGGTATCGTCCAGTTGAAGAGAGCAAGAATTGGTCATGTAATGTGATGGAATTTTATCACAATGGTGATGCATCATCCTGTATTTCATTTTTTGTGGGAAATATGAAGTTAGATCGCGAGTTTTGGGGATCAATATTAGGATATCAAAATTATGGCTATTTATCAAAACTTGTAAGAAATTACAAAATAATTATCATTTTAATTATTCATACTATTATACAAACACTATGTACTAACTTTTATGTGTTAATTTAAAGCATGTAAAAGGTTGGGTTACTAGGTTGATGCGTTTCCGATGGAAAGAAATAACAAAGAATCGTCGTCTAGAGCAATTGTTTCCTTGGTTAACATAAATATTTTTAGGTGTATATTCCCATTGTAGTTGAAGACACACATTGGTTACTTCTACGGGTTGATATGCGAACACTTGAAATGTATGTGTACTATACTGAGAATTGTGAGGATGGGGTTTGTCAAACAACTTGTATTCATAGGTTGTTTTACCCAATAATAACACGATTTGAAACGTTGTTCAAATCTTTTTTGGACAATATTTTATTCTGGGAAAATTGTGGTAGAGATGTCATCCCAAAACTAAAAATATTAGGAACAGAAGTGTGGCCTCAATACAATGGGCCGGTTGGAAGCAACTCTGGAGTTTTTGTCTGTATGTTAATGAGAAACCTCGTTTTAGAGCTCCCAAATCAGATTGAAGGAAATCTACAAGATAAATGCATGAAATACAGACGTTTTATGGCAGACGAATTTTATGCAGCACGTGCTTAACTTTACTCATTAATAAATGTCTAGTAATATTGTATTGTAATGTCATTTCCAGTTGTAATGTAATTTCCAGATCTAATGTCAATTTCGGTTGTATTATTATCATTATTTATTATTATTATTGTTATTATTATAAATATTATTATTTTTATTATTTTTATTATTATAAGATGTGTTATTATTATTATTTTTATTATTATTATTACTATTACTATTATTATTTATTATTATTATTTATTATTTTTATTATTATTACTATTATTATTATTAGTATTTATTATTATTATTATTATTATTTATTATTATTATTATTTTTATTATTATTATTTTTATTATTATACGTTTATTATTATTTTTATTATTATTACTATTATTATTATTATTATTATTATTATTTATTATTATTATTATTATTATTATTATTATTATTATTATTATTATTATTATACGTTTATTATTATATTTTATTATTATTACTATTATTATTATTATTATTATTATTATTTATTATTATTATTATTATTATTATTATTATTTATTATTTTTATTATTATACGTTTATTTTAATTTTTATTATTATTACTATTATTATTATTATTTATTATTATTATTATTATTATAATTATTATTATTTATTATTTATTATTATTATTATTTATTATTATTATTATTATTATTTATTATTATTTTTATTATTATACGTTTATTATTTTTATTATTATTACTTTATTATTATTATTTATTATTATTATTTATTATTATTATTATTATTATTATTTATTATTATTTTATTATTATACGTTTATTTAATTTTATTATTATTACTATTATTATTATTATTTATTATTATTATTTATTATTATAATTATTATTATTTATTATTATTATTTATTATTATAATTATTATTATTATTATTATTATTATTATTATTTATTATTATTATTATTATTATTATTATTATTATTATTTATTATTATTATTTATTATTATTATTATAACAATGATGGTTTTTTGTAAATATAAAAAAACATTCAAATTAAAAGAAACATGTTAAACATAAAAATTTACATAACAAAACATAATTAGGTCCCACATCCGGGTCGTCTTCTGTGGCGCTGAGGATTCCTACGTCTAGACGCAATTTGATTCTGATCATCATCTTCAGTATTTAGGGTGGTGTGAGCCAACAATGTGTCATCATCCAATTCTCCAACACTCATATGTAGATTTAAGTCCAATGAAGGAAGTGGTGATATACCACTAAACCCATGTGTCTGAATTGGACTAAATTGAGGAGCATAATAATTAAAGTCTTCAGATTGAGATTGGTTGAACAATGGCAACATTGAAGCATGTGGGGTGTACACATCTTGTTCATTATTGTCTTGAAACATTATGTTAGATTGTAACCCCGCGAAAAAAGAAGGGGAAGGAGCACTTGAAAATTCTGAAGCTTGTACTTCATAATTTTCATGTTGAACATGTGATGTTCCAGCTTCATAATTTTCATGTTCAACATGTGATGTTCCAGGTTCATGTTGAACACCAGATGTACCACCTTCATGTTGAACACCAGATGTACCAGCCCCACTTCTTAAATTCCCACGCCTTCTATCTCTCCTTCGTAGACTACGTGGTACTGTGTCATCACCACCTAAATTAACAGGTTCAGTTTGAAGATGTGTTGGGTAACGCAGCCGACTTCCTTCGTTAACCATTTCCATAACTTGATTCGCAGTGTTTTGCAACAATCCAAAGTTATGGAAATTTGATGTTGAGTCGGTTTGCATATAGCCCCCAACTTGTTGATAAGTTTGACTTATCCCATCCATCTAAAAAAATTATAACAAAACATGTCAAAAAACGGTAATATAATGATAATGATGAAAATATTATAACATAGATGTTACATACCAAAAATTGCGATCTAGACCCGTGATCTTGGAACACGGGCTGCATGACCTCTTGTGACTTAGGATTCGTTATATACAAAACCGTACGTGACCAGAACCATTGCATGTAATTTGGTTCTACCGTAGGTGTTGCACAACGAACCCCTTGTATAACATTTTGCCACCTTTGGTTCCACACAGTCACGTATTCCAAGTGAGTATTCATCCAATTCCTTTCTGGCTTTCCAGACCGAGTTAATGTGTGCAACTTCATGTGGTCATTAATGGATAAAGGGAAAGGACTAGGAATGTGCTGAACCATTCCAAATTGTCTCATAACCCTTTGTGGCGTATAAAATTCCACCACATCCCAATAAATCACATAGCACTCGCTCAGCCAGCTGCGAATACCACTTGTACAAATTTCTGGTAGGAATGAGATTACCTCCTCATAAGGTCTCCACTTGAACTGTTAAAAAAAATATGATTAAACTTCAACATAAAATAGTGAACACAAAAATAAAAAAACAATTGAAACAAATTACCTCCCCTTCCTGTAAACAATGTAGTTGTGATCTACATGCTCTTAGGGAATGTGAAATGACATCTTTATATGTCAATTTTTCCCGCCACCTATAAACATTTAATATAATTCATTATACATTACTTGATTGTTTATAAAAAAATAACAAAGTTTTAAACCGTACATGGCACCATATGGTCTTGTATTATCAAATGGATGCAGAATCCTTGGTGCAATAGTAGTGATTCTACACCATGCCCACAACTGCAGTATATACATTGGTCCACCAATGTTGTTGGCATTGCTGGATGTTGCTTTACACAGATTCCTGTACAACACCGCTAAAACAGCACTCCCCCAACTAAGTTGACCACACGCAGTTAGATTTTCTAAATTATTTAAAATGCTAAGTGACACTAGATTATTTGAAGAATCAGAAAATAAAGTGCCACCGCACAAATAAAGTATGATACAACGTGCACGTTGCATGCACTCTAAATCTGTTGCATTTTCATTAAAAAAATTATTTAAATGATTAAAAAGAGTTGTTAATTTTAAACCGTTTCCTCTAAAATCGGTTTCGTTAGTGGTCAAACCTAGCAAGGTCTGACATCTAACGATGCGATTGGCAACAGTTGACGAGTTTTCACAACCCGAAACAACTCCACCTTCAATCGGTAAACCCCACAAAACATTTACATCTTCCAAGGTTACCGTCGCTTCACCGATTGGCAGATGAAACGTGTGTGTTTCAGGACGCCATCTTTCAATGAGTGCCTCAAGTAGGCCATGATCAAGGTTCCGATAGCCACAATCAAGTAAGCCACCAAAACCAGCAATGTTAACATAGCGTTTAACATTTTCGGTAATCGGGTTGTTGTTAAACAAAGAAAAAAACTTTTGATCGGCACGTCTGAAGACCAAATTTTTAGTCTCCTTGTTATTGAATATATCTCGAGCCCGGTGAGAATCTTTAAGAAACAAAACATCATCAACGATAGGACCGGGATGTAAATCGTAACTCATTTTTCTGAAATGGCTTTTTAACTGAAATGGCTAAAGAGCTAGTGTGTTGTGAAACAAAGATTATTGTGTTACTAGTGTGATGTGAATGGATCTCAGTTTTGGCTATTTATTAACATTGAACGATCAAGTGAGTTGATGGACAATTATTATTACAACAACCCATGCAAAGTTGGTGTATAACATTTATTTGAAAGTTGAATTTTGCTTCTGTTGTTCTGACCGCAATTTGAATGTGATGTGAATTGAACGGTTGGGGTTAAATGAGAAAGTGGTTGGGAGTAAAGAAGGTCCCGCTACCTCAAGTAGCGGGTGTGTCCTCCACACTAAGCTCGACGGTTTAGGCTAAACAATTGTCATTAATGTGTCAACCGCTACCCCAAGTAGCGGTTCTTGCTTATTTTTTTGCTCACCCGCTATTCCAAATGGCGGTTGTGGTCCACGTTGCATGAGAAAGCCATGTAATCGACACCGTGTAAGAACATCTTCAAGAACCGCTACTTGGGGTAGCGGTTCACCTAAAAACCATGCAAATCAAGAAACCTACCTAAAATCCATGCATCTGCATGGAAAACGCCTATTTTGAAAAAAAATTCGACTGAATACCATCTATGAATGAATAAGGAAAAATACCAAAAATAGTGTCATTTTAGCCAAATCATTTCAATTTTTCTCCTATTTTCGTCCAATATATTATATGAGATAATAATATATCTTATGTGTAAAGTTATCTCCATGTCAGAGATATTATTTAACAATATATATCTGACATGTAAAAATATCTCCAAGTCAGAGATATTATCTTAAATAATATCTCCTGTAATAAAAATATATATATTTACACGTTAGCGAGCCACGTCAGAGATATTAAAGGTACACGTCAGAGATATATTATGTGTAAATATCTATGAGTTTTATTTATTTATTAATAATTGTTCAAAAAATTTTATTAACAAATGTTTATAAATATTAAATTAGATACAAACCTTTTTAAATATTTTTAAGAATTGTTTAAAAAAATTTAATTACAAATGTTTAACTATTAATATATTAATATTAATATATATATTAAAAACTAAAGTTGGTTTGTGAGAGGTTTTCACTGTTCCTCTTTTTACAAGTATTGCAACAGATTGTACAAGTCTTTGTTGCAACACTTTTTTCTTTTCTATTCTGATTTTTCAAATACTATATATTTTTTTGTTGAAGTTATAACAAAAAGTCAAGACTGTCTGGGTTTTATTATATTAGTTTTATAAGATAAGATAGGTGTCATGTCATTCATGCTCTCTTCTTTTCTTTATTTCTTTTTTTTTTCCTTCTACATGTACAGATCTGTAAGCTATGCGTCTAACCCTCTATTGTGTATAAAAATTTACGTTTTCTTTCGTCAGACTATTACTAAAAGTAAAAATTATACATGTACATGTCTTGAAGCAATGTGTATAACCTTCTATGCGTATAAATATCTAAGTTTTCTTTCATTAAATTATTACTAAAGGGAAAATCTTCCGTTGAATTATTAGTATATGTACCAAATAATCGATATGCTTTATCTTTAATTTTAATAAAGCTCATTGAGTTGCAGCTTAACACGCCGCGAGGCGCGTGCGTTGTTAAACGTTTTACTTATAATTTTTTCGCCTTTTTTACACAAGGTTTTTGATATTGGGTGCATTCTTCGATGCGCTTCAGTTTTTAACATAAGATTTCTGATAGTGTCAATGCCTTTGATATGACGTATGGGCTTACATATAAATATGTACTAGATAATCCGTATGGTTTACCTTTAATTTTAATAAAACAGATTGAGTTGCAACTTAACATTCCCCAACATGCGTACGTTTTTTAACATTTTTACATGCAATTTTTGCTTGGTTTAACGATACCTCTGTAACACACCTCACTTTTTTACCCAAGATTTTCGAAATGGGTTCCTTTTTCAATGCACTTCATTTTTTTTACACAACATTTATGTTATTGTCAATGTCTTTGTTATAACGCATGGGTTTACATTGAAGAATTAAAGTATTCTTTGGATGTGTTTGTGTATATCGGTTTAGTATATCGACCCCGCCGCAACATGCGGGTCCTAAAATCTAGTTATATATTAAAAACCAACCGAAAGGAATAGTAAATTTTTGTTTTTTTGATTTTGGCCACCAAAACTTTTATATAATATAAAATTTTGTTTTTATGATTTTGGCCACTAAAACTTTTAAAGTTTTGTTTTTTCGATTTTGGCCACTAAAACTTTTATATATTATACGGTTTTGTTTTTTCGATTTTGCCTACTGAAACTTTTTAAAGTTTTGTTTTTTTGATTTTGGCCACTAAAAGTAAAGTTTTGTTTTTCTGATTTTGGTCACTAAAACTTTTATATAATATAAAGTTTTGTTTTTTTTGATTTTGGCCACAAAAACTTTTAAATTTTTGTTTTTTTGATTTTTTCCACTAAAATTTTAATATAATATAAAGTTTTGTTTTTTTGATTTTGGCCACTAAAACTTTTTAAAGTTTTGTTTTTTCGATTTTGGCCACTAAAACTTTTATATAATATAAAGTTTTGTTTTTTCGATTTTGGCCACTAAAACTTAATAGTAAAGTTTTGTTTTTTCGATTTTGGTCACTAAAACTTTTATATAATATAAAGTTTTGTTTTTTTGATTTTGGCCACTAAAACTTTTTAAAGTTTTTTTTTTATTTTGGCCACTAAAACTTTTATATAATATAAAGTTTTGTTTTTTCGATTTTGTATAATTTTATGTTTGAATGATATGGTAAAACTTATTTCTGAAAAGTGTTGTATCAAAAACTATATAAGATTATCTTATAAAATGTCAACTTACACTCATTCAATTGATATTAAGGAAGATAGTGATGTTAAATTGTTTTTAAATGTTGTTTGAAATGATCCAAGTCAAATGTTTACAATTTTTGTTAGTGAAGAATCGAGTGTTGGAAGTAGTTTAGCAAATCCAGATGTTAAAAACTATCGATCTGAAGGTTTTTAAAAAAAATAAAAATACACAGGATAATGTTATTCCTGATTTTGACTTAGAAGGTAATGACAATATGTATTTTAATTTTAATACTGAATTTTATGAAAACGAAACAACTCTTAAAAATAAAAAAAAATGTGAGTCCGCAGCTATCTCTGAAGGTCAGTGTTTTAATAGTAAAGAAGAATTACAACTACATCTCATGTATCCACATCTAAAAAAAATAATTACTATCTTTTTTTTTAACATTTGAAAATAAGAAAATATATTTTCATGTTTAATAATTGTAAAAATTAACCTTAAATGCCTAAGTGAATCCTTTCAAAGTGTAATTTAACACAGCTTTACAGTTTTGTCTAGCGTTTTTTGGTAGGGCATCGTGAATGTGTGGATAAGTCTTACTCCATAGATAAGAACCCCATGTAAATGAATTCCAATCTCCCATATCATTAACAAGACATAACATCGTTTTATCAACAAATTTTTTCCTTCATGCCCTTAAAACCATGTTCAACTAACAACAATAAACATATCCTAACAGCAACTAAATCATTCAAACTATCAAGATGATTCCTAAAAAGATATAACAAGTCATCTATCGTTAAATTATGATCTTTTTTATCACCAAATAACCTATCATTAAATGACTTGCCCCGTACGGTAATTTCGGGTGTTTGCTCACTGAACACTAATCCTGTTATTAAACAAAATTCTCGTGGTCCAAACGTTACATTATGGCCACCAACAAAAAGTTAATGCCAAATTCGGGTGCCGGACTAAAAATTTGTGTTTGTAGCATCATATGTACAAGTGGTGGCTCACTACTAATACATTGACATTTGAGCCAATCTCCAAAACAGGTTTGGCTAAAAATCAAATATCTATCAGAATTTTTGGTTAACTTATCTTATATCCATTATATAACTTTCATATTACATTTTATTGTGACATGAGCGGGGTAAAATTCCTAAAAAAAAGAGTAAAAAACGTTTAGTAAGAAAGAATAAGATGGAATAATATCAAAATGTAAACAAACAATTGAAAAAATAACACGTAAACTTACTAATTTTGACATCTTAAACGTAGACAAAACAAATGGTTGGGAATACGATATTTTCAACTCAATATCTCGCAATATATAGTGAAGTATATTAAATCTTTACGGAAAAATTGTGAATATCTCGTCTAGTCGTGTCAATATCTCCTCTAGTCGTGTCAAAATCTCCTCTAGTCGTGTCAAAATATCGTCATATCTCATATAAAATTGAAATATCTCCTCGAGTTCTCCAAAATATTTCCAGGAGATATTTTCGTCATATCGTATCTCCTTGAAATACGATATATCTCCTCGGGACCACGTTGTGTACTTTTTTCAGTCGTATATCTCCTTGAAAAGCGAGATATCTCCTTGAAATACGACGCTTTGTACTTTTTTCAATCATATGTCTCCTTGAAAGACGAGACATATCCTTGAAATACGAAATATCTCATAGGGATCATGCTTTGTACTTTTTTCGTAATATATCTCCTTGAAAGACGATATATCTCAATAGAAGTCGAAATATCTCCTCAGAAATACAGAACGCCGGCTTATTGGGAACCGAAAGGCTTCATTGGACAAAACAATACACGTTTTAATATTTAATAAAAAATTAATAATTGAATTTATCTTAAAAAAAATTGTAGGATCTTAAATTTTTTGTTTTTAAAAGTATGTTTATAATTATTTTCGTTTGTAGTGCTAATTTTTAGAACAAAAGGTTATTTTTTGTTATCAGCATTAGTTTCGTACCAAAATGTTTAAGGTCCGTCACCGGTAAGATCGATATTACAAATTTTCATGTAAGAATTAATACAAACGAAAAAATAATACGTTTATTATAATTACGTTTTGAATATAAACGAAAAAATAAGACGTTTTTTATAAGTATTTAGTTTTGAATAAAAACAAAAAATAAGACGTTTTTTATAATTATATTCTTTTGTTTCTAGTTATATTTATAAGTATTTTCTTTTGTATTATTAATTACCTTTTGAATAAAAAATAAAAAAAAAATAATTACGATTTTTGTATATATAAATAAATTATTTTATTTCATAAAAGTGATTTATCATTATTTTTTTATAAAAATGTTAATTATTATTTATTAATATATTTAGTGATTAAGAGATATTATTATTTGAAGTGGATATATTACCACATAATATATCTCTGACGTGGAGTGTAACACCCGTAAAAATTTGCTGACAGAATTATTACAACTAGGCCAAATTAAGAGGGGTCCAATTAAGCCCAAAGAGGCTCATTACGAGTTAAGGACCATTTTACCCTAATAAGGCCCAACGAGAAATGTTGTTTGTTTAAGGCCTAATTTAAAGTTTAAGAGCCCATTTGAACTAACACGATATCCTTAATGAATTGTTACGTAATTAATCGGATGCTTGCAAAAGTCAGCGGACGGTTGATCGAGAAACGATCGGAGATCAGTTATAAAAAATGATAATTAAGTGCATAACACGATATGCTACTAATAATATTATCAAAAAAAATTATACTGACATCTGTTACATAAAACGATATAAATTAAATATGTTAAAAATCATGATCTAACGGGGTAAATCCATTTATTTAATCAGATAAATTTTATGTAACAAATTAAATATTTACGAAAGTTCTGATTGTTCCTAATGCATCCTGAGCTTAGAATTACAATCACGAAAGGAAACGAGACTCAAACGGGTTCGTTACGCTATTTATATGCGAGTGCACCCACCAAAAACCCTAGCTATAAAAACACCTTAAGCTCACAAACCCTTATTCTTTTTCTTTGTCCAGCCGTTAGACAGAAACACACACATCAGTGTGTTTGTGGGTGAGTGCATATGAGATCGAGGGAGACAGAAGAAGGAGCTCCGGCCTCCTCCTCCAGCCACCATCATATCCGGTCACCCATTAGCTCAAAGATCCGACGAACCTCCTCTAATGAGCCTTCAACTAATCAGCAAGCACCTCAAACCTCAAAAGGCAACCACGATGGTGAGTCGGGCTGTGTTCTTCAACCTCGCGACTTGACCTTCCGATGATGCCTCCATAAGCATAACTTGACTACCACGGTGGTCCATCTTCCCTCCGGCGGCCTACAACTCCCGGTACCTACGACAACTGCAATATACATGGGTGTGTGTGCGAGATCTTGGCCGCGCATAACTGAGGGAAGGGAGCTGCGGCTCCTTCTAGCTGACACGAAATTTCATATTTTTATATTAAAACAACGTCGGGGATATATTATGTGACAATATCGCTGAGTAGGAGATATTTTCTCGATCAAAGACTATTTTGGTAATTTTTTGAGTCAATGGCTATTTTGGTAAAAAAGGGTAGTCAAATGGCTACTTTTGTGGGTGGTGCTTCCTACACCACTCAAGCCTTATTAAATAATTGAAAATGATTAAACTATTAAATTATATCGTTAACTAATGCTCTCATTGACTACAACTATTAAATACAATCATCATTTAATTAACAAAATTATAACTTTTTTATTTAAATAAAGAGTTATTTATAAAAAAAAACTTAAGTATAAAAATAATTATTATATATTTGTAAAACCTTAAATGAAAAATAACTTATATATTTTTTGAAAAAAATCAAAAAAATCAAACACATTATTAATAAAAATAATGAACAATTTTATTAAAAAAAAATGGAAGATTAATAATGTAGTTGAAAACAAATAACACACGTAATCATTAATAAAAACGTTGAGTTGTTTACCAAAAAAAATGATGAAGCTCAATCATCTTCAATGTGTATGAAAACTTTATCGTGATTACAAGGGTTGAGACAGTACAAAAAACTGATAGGATTTTATCGAGACATACAAACACACGCACGCACATATATATATACAACTTAATTTACGCCGGTATGCTTGGGTTAGTTTTATTATTTTGAAGGTTAATAGTTTTAATTGGACTTGGTTCGCTTACTATTCGGATCGTTTATTTCGAAGATATCGCAAACTCGTTTCGCTGGTTTTAATCATTACAAATAATCGGAATTAATTCATTTAACTAGTTGTTTAAATTTTGTTAGAATTTACAATTCATTAAATCCAACTTGTTAAATGTTTATTTACAATTTAACTATATTTGTTTATGTTAATACTAATATTTGAGTATTTAAATTGTACATTTGTGTGTATATTCTTTTTTATAATTTAAGAGTATTATAGGTGGTCAATCTTCTTTTGATTGTAATTAGTGTTTAGTTATTTAATTAATACTTAGTAATCATAAAATTCATTAATAACAAATTAATGTTAAGGTGGGGTGTGAATCGAGATTAGGTGGGGTGTGGGAAGCAAAAGCCAAAAATAAATTATGTTTTGAGTTTTTTTTTTAAACTTGAATAAAAACAAATATTTTTAATAATTTTCATTATTTCAACTGAGAAACACAAAAAAAAAGTAATTAATTAATTTTTTTTACTTTTTCTTTGTACACTAAGACATAGCATTATAATATATTTTTCTATTTTATTTCTTAATTTGATTTCTCTTTTCTTTGTTTGTAAAACTTAATTAAAAATGGTGTTTTATTGAAAATATATCAAAAGTTGACTAAAAAATATATAGTATTTATTAATTTGAAAAGTTAACTAAGGTTTCTGTTGATTTTTTACAAATTCTTAGCTTTAGCTTGATAGCTTTTTCTTTGTATGGAATATTATGTTTTTTTTTTATTTCAGTCCATTGGTCTAACATTATTCATTTCTTATGATAAAGTTTTTGTGTGATTTAGCTAAAGTGCCTTTAGAAAAGTGTTTACGATATGACTTGGTTATTTGCTTATCATTGAGATTCAAGACTGCTCAACCATTTTGAGGGCTCTGAACGAAATAAAAATTAGGAGCTCTTAACTAACAGTTACGTTAAAAATCCACTTCCTTTTTATTACGGCTTCTTCTACAATTCTACCATTGTTCTACATTTCTACCAAATTGAAAGTGTTAAGTGGTAAAATTTTTTTGGATCGCTCGAAATATTTAGGAATCAGGAAGCATTGAATATATGTAGGAATATTTGAATATGTGATGTATATTTGAGAAACCCCCTTGAGTTAAGAAAACTATGAAAACCTTATAAAAAACATGTAAAAAAATATGCAAAAACAATTTTTTGTTATATTTTTTTTGTTGTTCGTAACATTATTATAGTCATTTTATAAAAAATAAAATAAAAAAGCATCAACATTTTTTTTTAAAATAAATTGTTTGTAAACGATGTAACACAGATTATTTATTTTGCAACGCATATAACTAACAGATATTATTAATAATAGATTAATAATATTTTCTTGTAATTTTCTTGTTTGAAATAATAATGCATGTTTAATGAATCTTAATGACTACTCCTAATGTAACATCTGTACATATTCACAATGTAATCATTTACGTTATGCAATCACAGTTCATGTATGCAAACAATCATGTATCATCGTACAATCGTTTGTATGTTTTAGGAATTATGTCATGAGTGATTAAGTATATACTTATTATTTAATTATAGTCAAATACTCTATGTAATAACCCTACTGTAATATATCGAAACAGTGATGGGTTGGCGGATGATAAAGCAGGTAGCCGAATTCTACGTATGCAATATACATAAATTGCATTCGGTATATTGGGATAGTGTTAGTGCGTAGTGTACAGACGAATAGTAAAACAAATAAACTATTTAAACCAAATCGTAACACGTAAGCGAGACACGGTATCATTATGGGTGACGATCCATAAAGATATCTATGTTGAACTTATAATTACGAGTAAACTTTAATAAATACAAGAAACAACCAAAAACACATATACTTATCGGGCATGCACGTAAATGTATTCGTTTACGGTTAGAAACAGACGAACATTACAAAATGCGTAAAATATTATTAATTATTTTTACAATTTTGAAACTCGTCAAATAAAACCCAAAAAGATAAAACAAAACTATTTTTAATAATAATGTAACATTCGTGTATTTTAGGTAACGAAACACGTAAACGCGAAACCGAACGAGCTCGAACACACGGGAAACCACTCGGGGTATTTAAGCCATGAATAAACTCATTTATGGCACCACCTACCAGAAATTTCACTCTCTCTCTCTCTTTCTCAACAAGTTCGGTATTCTCTCTCTACTTTCAATCTCTAGAAGAACACAAGAAGATCTCACTCGTTTTATGACGAAATCAAGAGATCTTGGAGTCTACGGAAAGCTCTCGAGGTCTACGTTACAGTAGTACAAGGGATCGGAGCTGAAAACACAAGGATCGATCCAGGTTTGTGCTTGAATGTGTGGGTTTCTAGGGTTTTCATAAACCCGGATGTCTTGAGCAAAGAACCGGATTAGAATCGATCAATCCTTGTTAAAATGAACCATTTCTGGATTCTAAAAACTTGGAGGTAGTTACCTTAGAATTTGGAAGGTTGTAGAAGTCGTGGAAAGGGCTGGAACATAGTGTCGAAGCTGGGCAAAACTGGGCAGAATAATATCGATGGATAAACAACATGAAGATGTTCTTTCATTAAGATTAATAGTCTCGACAGCCCTTAGATTCGACCAGGGTCCCTTCAAGATTATTAGTATCAATGGTCCAAGGGGTTTGGGCCTGAAGAGGGCATCGACATTGACAATGTCAATGGGCTAGGATCGATGGAAGCCTAAGTGGTCGATACTATAGTATCGACAAGCTGAAATTTCAAATCCAAGGACTTGTGTCGATATTGCTAGCATCCACACCCACCCTCAACCCCAATAACCTTCGATACTAATAAGTATATCCCCTCCAAGTACCATGAACTCGAAATAAGTAAAAAACAAGCATGATCAAGTCGGTAATGGGTCAACATAATCACATCCAAGTATAATGGAATGAATCCTCCTCGAATCTAATAAGAACTAAGGCCGGTAGTATCGATGCTATAAGCCATCGATACTTATAGTATCGGTGGCCACGTTTTGGTTGTCCAACTACATGTGCATCGATATTACACTCATGATGGTTATATCCTTAGCCAAAGCCTGTCGATACTAGTCCTTAAGCCCTATCCAGGTATTCCGAACTTCATACAAAGTAAAATCAATCCTAGACATCTTGTCACATGAACATGAAAGCCAAAGTGTTTGGAAAGGTGGTCTAAACCTAATCCGATCCTAGGTGACTATGGAACTATCTTATTCTAGTTAAGTTTGACTTAACTTGCTGGTAATACCATTCCAAGATCACCAAGGTTTAAAACTCATAAACATTTCATTGAAGTCATGTAAACAAATGTTAACAAAGTCATAACCAACACATGTTACATCATGCATGACATGTTTTGTGCATAATGTATTATGACACACATCTTGTTATAAGTCAACCATCATTCTACGGATTTAATCATGATTTTCAAAGTTAAATCAATCACCTTAAACATAAAACAAATTATACATAGGAAATTTATCAACAAGTTAACCTAATTCAATAAAATAAACAAAGTCTAAACATGTTAATGAATCTTATATTATATATAGGAATTATTTAGAAGTCTTGTTGAGTTGCTACTTATATAGGAACTGAGTCTACTGCTGTCGGGTGAGAACATTAGCCCATCTTTTACTGTTTTACAACAGTTTAGGGTGAAACACGTGATCAAACGTTTTCAATGATATAACTTTTAAATTTCATGTACACCATTCTTTTGCATTAATAAATAGTTAAGCTCTTTTACACTGATTGGTTTTTATAAACTATTTTACACTAATTGGTTTTATAATCTATTTTACACTAGTTGGTTTTATAAACTATTAAACCCTTTTTGAAAGAATAAGTTTTATAAACCTTTAAACTGTAAACTTGTGTTTTCAAATAAATATTTTAGTTCAAACCTTGTTTTTAAACAAGGGTTTTCCATCAAAGTATTCAATCAAAGGTTTTTAAGTCATAGTATTCAATCAAGGGTTTTCAAATCAATGTATTTAATCAAGGGTTTTCAATTAATGTATTTAACCATGTTGATCAGTTATTCAATCTTAAAAGCTTGTAGTCATGGTGTTCATCATTGTGAGCAAACTTATACACATCAAGACACATTCATTCATTTATTCTTAATCTTAATCTTTTAACGCTAGTACTGGTGATCACAACAAGGGAAAGCGGGATACGTTTGGTTACGCCAAGGCTGTGGTTAGCATTTAAAGTTGTTTTAAAAACTAACTACAGATTGGATGCATTATGATAATACGGATTTGTTGCTAATTTACTTTACCAGCATAGGTCATATTGATCGAGTTACGTCAACACGGAGTTGTCATTGAGTAAACTCAATTGTAAAGCTCGTGTTGAATGTGTTATGCTGACTACCGATCTAACTCCAAATCTAATTTGGGATCTGATCTTAAGTTGGCTTTTGTTAGTAAATAGCCATTGATTGTTTGCACACGTTATTCTTACTTGATGATAGTTTGTGTTACAATTATCCATGACATATTTTTATAATGTTTTATTCATATTGTATCATTATGCAGCTTCATATTTACAACTGTTAAAACCTATTGTTCTCACCAACTACTTGTAGTTGACAGTTACTTTTCACGTGTTTTAGGTAATTAAGTTTAGAGCATTACAAGGACAACTAAGGCGACCATAGTTACGATAGACTAAGATCAAGAAACAAGTTAGGATGGAATAGAAACTCATTTAATCCTGATTGTTTAATTATCTTGTGTGTTCTTATTTTGTAAACATTATTTTTGGGTCGTTTAGTTGTCATTCTTTTGGTAGATATTTAGAATGCTTGTAACCAAACAAATGTTTAACATTATGAAACTTAATAATGCATTGTGGTTGTTCTTCATTCAATACTTGTGCATGATTCAACCATTGATCTTCACCGCGCCATGGATCCGCACGCGGCGCAGAGGGAGTGACATGCCTCATTCTTAATGTATATCAAAAACATTTAGCTGATATTGGAAACATGTAACAAACATTTACACCAAGGGGAGTTGCAAGTTCCCGGCAAATGGATTGTCAGCCAATAGTACTATCATTGTTACCTGTTCGGCCCCACATGGGTTCGCTAGATACGGTTCAAAAGATGAGGACTTTTTGATATCGTGACAGAGATCTATGGGCAAAATCCCATGAAATCCCACAAGTTCACCAAAAGTTCACATGAAACCACACATGTAACACCTAAGAAATTTCAGTAAGGGATTCATTGCTAACCGAATCAAATGGGCTAGGCCAGTTAAGCTCAATGAGGCCCACTAAGAACTCAGGCCCAAACTAGGGCCCGATCTATGAAGTTAAACCATTTAAATCTACAAACACTTCTTAATGAATTGGTTCTTAATTATTGATGCTTGCGAAAGAAAAAGACAAAGAACTGATTAACGTTTGGTGATCGGATATTCACAAAATGCAATAATTAAATTCTAAACATTTTATAATAATAATATTATTATTATTATTAAAATCCAATTAATGAGATTGTTTAAAATGATGAAACGGCTAAACATACAGAGTTAATTATTTAAACTCGTTTATTCACCGGATTCATTCTCCTTCGACAGCTAAATATTATGAAATCGTTAGTGTTGTTCGTAACATGTTTCAATCACAAAATAATCATCGGTAGCAATAACATGACTCGAGTGGGTTATTACACGAGTTATACGTGATACTGACTGACCTAGTGTACCCCCACCTCCTCCGGCGACACCTCCGGTTCTCTCTTCAGCCTTCACCTTCAAAAGTTCAACCTTTGCTCCCTTTTCTTATTTCAGTCGACAAGTAGGTGGAACACGGATGTGTAGAGTTAGTCGTGAACCCCTGGTGCCGGTGGCTCTGGTCGATGTAGATCCATGGTTTGAGGGTGATTTGTAACAACCGGTTTTTAATAATGAATGTATTGTGAATAATTGTTAATCAAACGATTGTGGTTGTTGTGATTTGAAAATATGTAAGAATTACGTCATTAATGGCAAGAGCACATTTGGTCGTGCTTGAAATCCACGAGGATTTAGTAACTTTTGTTACTGGGGATTGATAGTATGTAAAAAATGATGAACGTGGGCGAAAACCGTGCGCAAAACGGAGTTCGTATGCTCCCGGAATCGCGAAAAGAAGTTTAAAATCAAATTGGTGACGCAGATGACGTGGGGCGGTACGCCCCACCCCAGCCCTCCAGTTGGGGCGATACGCCCCATGTACTATGTCGGCAAAAACTTTATAAAACGATCAGATCGCATTTTTTAAGAGATTTTCTCATCTCTTTCGACCTGTTCTGGCTCTAGACGAACAAACCACCATTCCTAAGCCTAAAACCTTCATTTTGAAGGCTTCTAATCATCCAGATCGCGCATAGGATCGTGTTTTCAAGTCCCGATCGTTGTTTTAACCGTAGAAATCCGTCAGATCAGGTATTGACAGTGAAAGTCAAGGGATAAGCCACAGTAGTGGAAAAGAGGTTGTAGGAAGTGAACAACCGCTTGAACCAGGTAAGTTACCCAACTTACTGTAACATTACATATAAGTAGTAGAAAGAGTCTACTTGATTTTGATGTATATATATTGGTTGATTTGAATGAATGGGCATAACTAGATTGGAACTAATTGAGTTAATAGACTCTAATGTATAAATGTTAAGTTCCAATGTGTTTATGTTACGATTGAATTAAGTATGCAACACAGATTGCATAATAATAGCCGGATGAGTCGGTGTTTGAGTATGATATCACAAATGTGTGAATAGTCAGAGGTGCTGACAAATAGCTATGGTGGAAGTACAGAAATGTGAACACCATAGTGTAATTTTGATTAAACTATAGTGATTAGTAGTTGGTGATTGGTAATGTGATATTATTACATTGTGAGAGTCAGTTCGAATAGAAATGACTCAGCTTGAATTTTAATTGTGAAAAATGTATTTTTACATTTTGTTGTTATGACTCCACAATGGTGGATAGCCAGAGGTGCTGGCAATTGTCTAGATGGAAGTACCAGTGGGTGAACATTTTAGACTTGATAAATATGACTCCACAATGGTGGATAGCCAGAGGTGCTGGCAATTGTCTAGATGGAAGTACCGGTGGGTGAACATCTTAGACTTGATAAATATGACTCCACAATGGTGGATAGCCAGAGGTGCTGGCAATTGTCTAGATGGAAGTACCGGTGGGTGAACATCTTAGACTTGATAAATATGACTCCACAATGGTGGATAGCCAGAGGTGCTGGCAATTGTCTAGATGGAAGTACCGGTGGGTGAACATCTTAGACTTGATAAATACGACTCCACAATGGTGGATAGCCAGAGGTGCTGTCAATTGTCTAGATGGAAGTACCGGTGGGTGAACATCTTAGACTTGATAAATATGACTCCACAATGGTGGATAGCCAGAGGTGCTGGCAATTGTCTAGATGGAAGTACCGGTGGGTGAACATCTTAGACTTGATAAATATGACTCCACAATGGTGGATAGCCAGAGGTGCTGGCAATTGTCTTAGATGGAAGTACCGTGGGTGAAAATCTTAAGACTTAATATATGTATGATACCACAAATGTGTGGATAACCGGTTAATCCGGAAGTTAAATTGTTGAAACCACAGATGTGTGGATAATTGGTTAAGCCAATAAAATATATGTATATTTGGTGTTTTAAATTTAGCCAGAGGTGCTGGTGGTAGAGTTGAATTAGATAATATATTCATATTGTGAAAATGTCCCACTAAGGGAAATAAATGCACCATATGTGTTGGGTGCAAGTTGATGTTTGAATATGATATATTATTATCTAAACATGATTAACATCCATATGATATGTATGTGGATGGGTTTAAATAAGTTTTTGGGAATTTTGGGAGGGGTTACTTACTTAGTTCATATGAACTAATTGTGACCTTATATGTGATGTTACAGGTCAAAGATAGATATGCATCGGACGATCAGATCGGGAACGTTGTGAAGCAGAACCAAACGTTATGTAGATCTTTGGTGGTAATAAACTTAAACACACTAGTTTTTATTAATAAAAAAAATGTAAATGATTGAAATTAAGTGTGTTTAACTTATGAAATGTAAATTTCACGCTTCCGAACCTGATTTATGAAAAAGTTTAATCTGGGACCTAAAAATGGGACACGTGTAATCGTGTGTAAAGTTTGGGTGTTACAGAGTTGGTATCAGAGCAATGGTTTGAGTGAATCAAGTGCGTCATGAACACTTGATCTCAAACTTTTATGCTCTTGATATGAAAACATAACGTTTGATTCGAAGACCCGATCATGATGCCGAATGTATGAGGTTAGCATATCTATGTCCTGTATTATAATTGTAGATGTAATGTGAATCATTACATGTTAAATATGATTTGAGTGATTGTTTGAAACTGAAATCAATGTCTTGAGTATATAATGAAGGAAGTAAGGAATTGGGCATATAATGAATGAACTAGTACGTCTGGCCAACTTACTAGTGCAAACATGATATGAACAAGCTCTTATGGGAATCATTTCATACTTAGGCTATTGAAATTAGGTAAGGTGTTATGAGCTTAATGTATCTATTACTTGTGGGTAATAGTGTTACCAATTCAAGAGAAATGAATTGGAGAATTAATGTGAAAAGACCTACATGAGTGTAGGCAATAACACTTGATGTGTTAGGAAAATTAATCTATTTGAACATGACAAATGTTTTGGTGTGTATACATGAATTAAAAATGTATAATTTGACCGCTTAAGGCAGGATAGGGAAAAAGACACGTAATTGTGTTTATGTGTTCATACATGTTTAAGTTTGAGATGTAATGATTTAAACATGTTAATAATTGATATAATGTGCATATAATTTATATGCGTGATATATGGAGTTGTAAGTATACAATGTGTATACGTATGATGAATGTTATGATATGATTTCATAACTAGTGATAGTGTCATTATATGTTGATAGTAATTGACACATTGAATTGGAAACTATTTATAATAGTATTAAAGCAAATTTAAGACCATAACGTATGGCATTTTGTGTATATTTAACATGTAAGACCACTGGTGGGTGGCATTGGATTTAACATGTAAGACCACTGGTGGGTGGCATTGGGTTTAACATGTAAGACCATTGGTGAATGGCATTGGATTTATCATATAAGACCACTTGTGAGTGGCGTTGAATTGTTTGTAAGACTACTTGTGAGTGGCCTTGTGTTAGATGTGTAAAACCATCTTGAAATGACATTGAGTTGTCATGTAATTCCTCTTTAGTGAGGCATTGAT
This sequence comes from Mikania micrantha, assembly GCA_009363875.1. Classification (NCBI taxonomy): domain Eukaryota; kingdom Viridiplantae; phylum Streptophyta; class Magnoliopsida; order Asterales; family Asteraceae; genus Mikania; species Mikania micrantha. The sequence continues at coordinate 53,351,141 of CM018680.1, read as the reverse complement.
GAAAAAAATCCACATACGTGTGGGTTGGTCAATAGTGAGTATGTGTTGAACGATGAGACTTAGATATATAAACAAATATTAATTATTAAGAAAAGAATTTCAAATAATAATTATAAACCGTAAATATAATCGTAACTAATCGTGTAGTTATTAACGTGTTAGTCCAAAAACTACATGTCTCACAAATATTAGCTTAAAAATTGTGATATTAGATTTTTATAAAACTTGATTATTAGAAAGGAGATGTACAAATGTTATAAACATTTTATGAACTAATAATCAATAGTAATCTAAGGTTAGTTACATACATATTTTGGGATAAATGTATGTATAGAAATGGTTTTGAATAAACAACATATATTTATACAAAGAAACACTTATAAATACCAATTGGTTTTGGTTATATTAGCCTATTTACACGTAGTACATGTCATTTAGTAAACATTATTTGTTACAAGTTTGAATAATAGAAATCAACAAAGATTGAACATAATAATGCCATCTCAGACTGTAACGAACTCTATTATACTAGATACCACATGTATGCGTTGAAGGGTATTTAATATCTGTAACCTATAAATTCAAGTTAACTATTTGACAAAGTAAATATATAATAACAATAATTATCAAGTTTGATAATTAATATTATATATGCACATTTAAGCATATCAATAATAAACACACATATGATGAAATAAATAATCAGGTATCAAAGGATAGACAATATTAACCGCAAGTAACATATGTAAACAAAAGTCTTCGGTTCATCCAACTTAACAAAAGTGAGGACGCGTTAGAGCACATGCAACAGTTGTGTCAAGTAGGCACATGAAACAAGATTGTTGGTATTGATTATTGATATACATTTTATTTACAAACAGGAACTTATGTTTCATTTGATTGGGAAATGCTATACTTTATCAAACATACATAGTTGACTAGCACTGATGTGCTGACTATGTTTACCGAGACTTGGTTATCACAAAATACGGACATGGGTTCCATTGCTATTTGCTATACACACTGTGAGTATTTGTAGCCCCGTTTTCATTTTACATATTTTGGGGAAAATACATGCTACAATACTTGACTTTTGCTTGATACAAGAATTCACACTCACCACTTGTCACACCCCCAAATTCCCACTCGTGGTGTCAGTCCACGTGGGTGTGACGTGGCCAGAATCACAGCTCAAGGTCATGTAGAACACCTCTATATGCGTTTACAAATCCCATGTTTGACACATACACTTAACAAAATGGTTTGCAGAGGAAAAGTAATTCATAGCAGCGGAAAATGAATATGTTTGATACATGCAGCGGAAATGAAATAAGTTTAACATTTGCAGCGGAATCAGAAATTGTCAGACCAAAACATTGTATCAATACATAACATAAATAAAATTGTTTTCAAATAATATGACAGAAATGCATGCGGTTCCTAATGCACGTCCCTTAAAGTGTGCATTCCCGCTATCCATAGCTTGCTAGTTGCCTGAGAATACAAGCTTAGAAAAAGTGTCAACACAATGGTTGGTGAGTTCACAGGTTTTGATATACATATAGTAATAAAGCGTGTCATGTTGTTTATCATATGTTAGTACCGAGCCCTAGGCTCCAAGTGTCAGTGCGTCACTACCGAACTAGACCTGTTTGTACTTGCCTCCACTGTGTCTCGTACACACAGTAAATTAGGTCAGAGTTTGCACAGCTTATGACATCCAGTCAACATTGTGCCCCGTGGGGTTGGTCATACCCTAATGGATCCATCCAAATCTACCACGTTGTTCGTTCATTAACGGTAAGACTTTGTGAGGACTTGTTACGAGTTCAACACTTAATGTTTGTCCAATAAATCAGCATGCACTATAAAAATGTTTGTAATAGCAAAATTGTTTGACTCGATGCGACTAGTATTCTCCCCCTATTAAAAGCGTTTGAAAAGAGTTAAAGAGGGGCCGTAAACTCACCTTAGTGAAATGAATCGAATGTAAGCGTAAGCTCCTGCGTAACTGCACGTCGGTCACCGGCAACCTATATCGTATATCGTTTCGTGAGTTTGTGTAAGTGACCGTGCTAGTGTTCGTGTTAGTGCTCGTGTTTGTGTCCAACAACCCTTGGTTGTTCATGTTTTTCTGTGTCGGTCCACAATGACCGTGTTTGCTCGTGTTAGTCCACATTGGCCGTGTTTGACAGTGTTTGACTAGAGTTGACCAAAGTTGACCGTGTCAAGTCAACGACCCGTTGGTGAACCGTGTGACGGTCGTGAATCGTGTAGCAAGTCGTGTAAGTGCTCGTCGTGTGCAAAACGCGTAAATCGCGTCTATGGACAACTTACTATCTATAGTAAGTTTCCATTTATGGAAAGTTCACGAAGCATAACAATTTTAGTGTTCTAGCATACTCATTAGTCCTACGTGATCATGTTAGCACATAAAAGTTTCCTAAAATGGAAAGTTTCCATTTATAGCATACGTGACATCGGAAACCATCTAACTTAGCATCTATTCATCATGTTATAACATATTACGCCATTTAGCATGTTCAAATCATACAAAATATCCATGAGTCGGTTTTTGTAAAAATAAAGTTACTATAAATAGTAACTTTGTAGTTTTTCATAGAAATAGCCATTCTAATATTTCTAATCCAACTTTTATATCACCAATCATCATACTATGCTACTTAGCATCATGTAAACATATTAACATAGCCAAATTCATCACCTAGCAACATCTTGTCCCAAAAATTTACTAAATATAGTAACTATGTTAAAAAATGACCAAAGCATTATCGAAATCACATTCTAAGTATCATTATCATTCTAATAACATTTAAATAGCAATCTATAAGCATGCATGTTACCAAATATCATTCATATCACCATTTCTTACCTAAAAAGTTTCTATTAATAGAAAGTTTGTCAAAATCATCATTTTAACCTTTTCAACGTCATCTAGGCATGCAATCATCCTCCAATATCATCAAGATGCACATCTAAATACGGAAAATCGTCCCACATGGCATGGATCATACATGCATGTGGGTTTTTCACCATTTCAAGACTAAATCATGCATTCTACATTTACCCAACAACATGGATCATCATAAATCATCATCTAAACATTATAGATCATCAAGAAGCATAGTAAAATCATCAAACCCAGAAATGAAATTCGTGCATGTGCACTATAGGTGCTTGCATGTGGGTATAAGGCCTTGCATGTGTGTGTAAGAGGTGTGAAAGTGAGTTTCAAGTCTAGAAACTACCTTTGAGTGCTCCTAAAAGACTGAGATGATGATGGAATCGAGCTAGAAGGCTCCTAGGTGCTTCTGGACAGCTGATTCGCGCAAGGATGAAGAGGTGGTGATGGTGTCAAGCTCCCAAAGTAGTTCTTCAAGCTTCCAATCCTCACCTCAAGCTTCCACAAGCTTGATAATGGCCTCTAACAGGGTAAAAATGGAGTTTTCTGGTGGGGAAGACGATCTTGAGTGCCTGGTAGTCGAGAGGTGGCGAAATAGGTGGCTAGGACATGATTGCATCTTGGATTTATAAGATTTTGTCGCAGAGACTGCGTCGCGTACCGCGGTCAACAGGTAAAAAGGTTCTTCGCGTAGCGCGATGGATTTCGGGATTCAAATTCTCCGAAACTCGTCGCGTACCGCGACAGGGCTTCTGGAGGTCCATCGCGTACCTCGATGAGTCCACAGGGAGCCCAATAAGCCCAATTCAATGGATTGGCCCCGATCGTCGTTGTTTTCACGTCTACAAATCCTCGTTTGGCTTCGTATGAACTTCCAAGTTCGGTGTGTGAGTGTTTCGTGAGGTTTCGAGTGTTTTGCTACACAATGTGTTAGACGTTCACCAACGTTCGTGTGTTTTGACACGTGTGTGCTGTTTGCTAATTATTCCATAATTATCCTGTTGTGTGTCAATGTTTGTACTGCCGTGCCACGTTTCACACTAAATTAATCTAATTCTAGTGCCACATGTACATAAATCATTTAAATAAACATTTAAATAAATAATAAGCTGACCTGGAATTTACGGGATGTCACACCACTATTACAGTGAGTTTGTGGCCCCTTTTTACTATTTTCATTTGCAAATATTAGGGGTTATGCATGCTATTATACTGTATTTGATTCTAGAAGTTGTTCACTTGATATTGCACATTATGATGAAGTATATTACATGAAACTAGAATATATCACATTTAAATCCCTAATCCTTACACAACCATTTAACTCATGGTTATGAGTCGATGGATTAATATAAGTTAGTACTAGCGGGGTTTGACAAACTTCCATTCATGGTTTGGTCGTGCCAACCATAACTGTTATGTTAAATGAATGGTATATTTCCACCTAGAAGTAGTGTCACACCCCGAGCCGGCGGGGTTGGATCGAAGTCCCCGTCGGGCGGAAGGTTCTCGGGGCGCGATGTCGTGGGTGATAATCAAGATGATCAGATTGTTTACATAACATCAATGTTTAAGAATAACTAAAGCACAATCAAGTAATAACTAGGATTACAAAGTTAAATTACAACATCAATGTTCAGCAATTTAACTAAGTAAACCTAACAAAAGAATAAATGTTTGTATCTTGTATATGTACAAGATGTCAAAAGTAATGTGTATCATCAACAAAAGATGTGCTTCCCAAAAGTCTACTAGGTCCTCTATATAGGCCGCCTAGCATGCAAATCCAAAGCCTTAGCTTAAACTTGTTCATCACCTGAGAATGCATGTAAGAAAACGAAGTCAACACAATGGTTGGTGAGTTCATAAAGTTTATAAGTTTAAAATAATTTTAACAAACCTCCTTCGGTAAAACCTTAACCTCATTAACTCCACATGTAATATCCAAATCGGTATGCTTATATATAGGGCATATGTAGGGTCGAATTTACCGCCCGCCCAGCCAACATCCCACCACATACTAATCCGGATATGATATTGTTGTTAATAATAATTAAGCATTTTACCTACCAATCAACCCATTCCTCATCATAGCTTTTGTTTTATGTTTCAAAGTTTACAAGTCTATAGTATTCATAAGTGTTAGTTTCATGGTATGTTTATCAAGCATCATAGTTTCACATGCACATTGTTTAGCTGTCCCTAATCTCATGCGTTAGTACAAGCTCTGCACTAGCAGTCGTTTAGCAATTACGTAGCTCACGGATAGATACAAGCTCTGCACTAAAAGTCGTTTAGCAATTACGTATCTCATGAATTAGTTAAGCTTAGTCTAGCAATTACGTGTCTCCTATACAAGATACAAGCTCTGCACTAGCAGTCGTTTAGCAATTACGTATCTCATACATAGACACAAGCCATGCATACACAAGTAATCCAGCAATTACATATCTCATATAAGCAGACAAAAGCTCTGCACTAGCAGTCGTTTAGCAATTACATGTCTCTTATATAGATAATAGCTTAGTCTCGTTATGGTTAAGTTTAGCAATTACATACCTCATATAAGCAGACAAAAGCTCTGCACTAGCAGTCGTTTAGCAATTACATGTCTCTTATATAGGTAATAGCTTAGCCTCGTTATGGTTTGGTTTTACATGTATCTCAATACATAGGTACAAGCTCTGCACTAGCAGTCGTTTAGCAATTACGTAGCCTATGAATAGATACATGCACAATGTTTCATGCGCAAGTAGTAGTTTCAAGCATATAGTTTATCCCAAGCATAAAGTGTCATGTTTAAGCATATCGTTTCACAAGAATCTAATCTCATGTTTAAGCATCAAGTCTCATAAGCATTCAACATATGGTTTCAAACCTCAAGTTTAAAGTATAAGTTTCAAGTCTATTGCTTTTCAAAGTATACTAATTTCCAAGCATAAGTTTCAATATACGTATCATGTTTATGTTTAAAGCATTAAATAACATTTCAATAGTTATATGAAAATGTTTAACATGCTTGTCAGTCCCAAAGTAAAACAAATAAGTTTGAAAAGGGACAAATGAACTCACCTTATGTCCGTAGTGATTGACTATGTAGAATAAGAATGCACGCGCCCTCAGTTTGCACTTGTTATGATGTTCACGATCCTGTATTGATTTCACATTGTATTTGACTCATAAGTATAAGTTGTATTGATTCGTGTTCGCGTATGTGTTAGTGTTAGCCTTAATGTTGGCTAGCACTCATGAGTCTCGGTAGTCATTCGACCCTTGTTTACTTGCGGTTAACATTGCATTGTCTTCGTATTATAAGTTTATTGCACTTAATGTCATCTTTGATTTCAAAACGGTTTATGGTATCGTAGTTGTAAAAGTTAAAGTTTTCAAGTATTGTTTCTAAAGTCTTTCACCATTTTAGAAATCACCATATGTTTTCTTGCACATTATTTAGCATCATTTAGTTTTAAATGTTAAGTTGTACTCTAATAGGTGGGCCGAATAGAGATGGGCCGTGTATTAACCGATTGGGCTTAGACTAAAACGTGGGCCTCAAGTGTTAGTGGGCCGAATTAGCCCTTGAATCATGGGCCAATTCAAAGAGGCTGTTGGGCCATTAAGGTCATTGTGGGCCGATTATCATGCTTGGGCCGAACAATTGGGCCAATTCGGTAACTCCATAGGCCGAGAGAGTAAAAGTATGGATATCGGCTAACTAGTTGGGCTTGGTGTTATTCGATCACAAAGGTGGTGTTGGGCCAAATGGAAATCGTATGGGCCAAGCTAATTGGGCCAAGAATGGTGCTGTCCTACACCGAAGTGGTCCACGGTTGCCGCTGGGTTTTCAGACCAGCGAACCATTTCAAAAGGTTCGGCTAAGATCATATAGATTCGGCGGGTGCATGGTTCGTGAATGGGAGCGGGTTCGTATCTCAACTCATGCAGGTTCGTCGCTGGGCGCCATGGTTCGGCTGAGTCCCCTAGGGTTCGCAGATAGGGTTCGCGTCCAGTGTTAAGCTCGTGTTTATATAGGTTCGGCTAACATAGTGTCACCCCAAGGTTCGTGGGTTGCATATAGGCTCGTGACTTCTTGGGGCAAGGTTCGGCCTGATGAGGTTAGGTTCGCCACTTAGGGTTCGGGGCTAGCCATGACAGCAGTAGGGTTCGGCCCTAAAATAAGGTTCGGCCAATTGAACACAAGGTTCGGCCATAGCCTAATGGTTCGTCCGATGGGAATGGTTCGCCTAGTATGTTCTGACCACGCAGGGTTCGGCAATGGTTAGCACAGGGTTCGGCCAAGTTGTAGCCGCAAACCCTGTGGGTTTTTCCTTCTCCATCATGCTCGAAATCCCGATCTTGCAGCTCCCATAACCTATCCACGCACCGATCTGAACTAGAAATGTAGGATGTGTGTGTTTTACGGCTCATACACCTACGGGGTGTGTGCATGGGACAAGTTTTACAAAAACCCTAGTTTCCTTCGACTTTCTTTTGCTCATACCTTCGATTCAGCTGGTTAAAACTTCAGATGAGCTGTACTTTCTTGTAAGGGACTTCAAGATGGTCGTTTAGGCTCCAAGATGGCTTGATTTCGTTAAGAAATGGCCAAGTTATGAAGCTTCAAAGGTGGGAAATGGTAGTGAGAGAGAGGTGGATGGGAAAGGGAGTGTAGAGAGAGAGAGAGAGAGAGTTTGTGTAAAATGAGAAATTGGCCTCATTCAAGGCTTATATACCTCGGGGGTATTCGGGTTCGTTTCGGTTGCTCGGTTCGTATTTTCGTCGTGTTTCCGGGTCGTTACGCGCGTCTTTCGTAATGAAAATAAAAAGAATTATTTTTAACAGTTTGGATGTTATTAGATTTTAATAATTATTTTAAATTTCGTTTATTTAATTTATTTATCGAGTTTCTTATATTTTACGCGTTTCGTTTCTTGGTTCACGATTAAATAAAATAATTTAGTTTAAATTGTTTTATGATGAGTTTCAAAATTGTAAAATAGGAAATATTATATTTCCTTAAATTTATGATCGATCGTATCGTTATTCGTTTTCGTTTCGTCAGATCGCGTCGCCATCGCGCGTATTTGTTCGAATCGTCATTCGAACGAACACAACGATGGTTTGGCTTTCTGATTCTTGTTTTCTACTGTTCAGTCATTATTTCAGGACGTTAAACTCTCAGAATCATTCGTACAGATCGTCACCTATACGAATAATTCGTCTGTTTAGCATTGTGTAACAACAACCGTTATGTTTTTGTTTTGTTTAACCTCACATACGTTTATACAACATAGTATCAAATCAAGTATCTATGTTTCAACACTGTGTTGTCTGACATGTTTCTGACTGTTAAACCCTAAGGTTTCAGTCAGATTCAGACAATCGTATAATAGTTTCATGTTAATCAAAATGTTTCAATAGCATAAACATAGTTTCACGTAATGTGTACCTGAGTTACTGTACGGTTTACTGTTGCGATCACTGTTCCGGCACGCGTCCGACACTGGTGTATGTTAAAATGTTTTGTTGGATCTACGATCCGAGGTGTGTCAGTTCATCTTTACCGAAACTCACCTGAGTTTCCGTAGAGTGCGTTCTTACAAGAACGGAATAGTGCGCCTCTTTCAGCGGTTACCTATATCACATAGGTGTTATAAGTTTGTGTTTACATTCGTGTGGGTCTCACAGGACCGTATTCGTGTTCAAACAACTCCAAGTTGTTATGTGGGTCGTGTTGGTCGTGTTTGACCTGTTGGTCGTGTTTGACCTAACGAACCATTGGTGATGTGTTTAGTTCAAGTGATCTTGTAACGTGCAATTTGTGTCGTGTGATGTGTGTGAGTATCAAAATTGCATCCGTGGGATAACTTACTACTTATAGTAAGTTTCTTTTATAGTAAAGTTTCCATATTAAGCAAGTCATGCAAATTATCACTTTACGTTTGTTCTAGCATGCATGGTTAACCTATATGAACATGTTATCACATAGCACATAGTCACACTTAGTCAATTAATCACATTTCTCGTTTAATGATTCTAACATACTTATTAATCTTACGTGATCATGTTAACACATAGTATGTTGTCCCATGAGATCAATAAACACATAGCTTGTTTTTGGCCGTTAAAGTTTCCTAAAAGGAAAGTTTCTAAATCTAGCATGATTATCATCGGAAATCACCTAACTTATCATATCATAATCATATTATATCAATTTAAGACATTTATCATGCTCGTATCATATCTAGCATCCTTAGATCGAAATTTCACAAAATAAAGTTACTAAAGATAGTAACCATGACAAATACTATTCAAAGGATCATTCTAAGCGTTCCTAATCCATTTTTATACCAAATAACACTTTATTATATCATGATTCATCATCCAAACATTTCCATTTAGCCAAAATCATCATCTATCAATAATTGAGTCACAAAAGTTACTATAAATAGTAACTTGGTCTAAAATGACCACAAATCAATTCCATTAGCATTATAACATCATATTATCATACAAATGACAAATCTATTCACATGCATGCTTGTATCTTCATCCATTTCTTCATATTGTAGCACAAAAGTTACTAAAAATGGCAAGTTCTTCAAATAACCCATTTTTAGCCATTTTAACAATATCAACTCATGTAACACATTACCAACTTCATCAATAATCATCAAAAATTCATCTACCAACTTTAGATCATGCATGCATGTAGATATTTCACCCATTCATGACCAAACCATGCACCATACATACCTATATCATCATGGATCATTATGAAACATCAAAGTACATCATTAAACCCAGATCTAAAACATTGAAAGTTCGTGCATGTGTAGATCTAGTGTGTGCATGTGGGTGGATGGTCTTGCATGTGTGTTTTTGAGTGTTGAACGTGTGTGTAAGCTTGTAGAAACTACCTCACAAGCTCTAGTTCACCAAGATGATGTTGTGGCAGCCTTAGGAACTCTTGGACAGCAGTGCTAGATACAAATGAGATGGTGGTGGTGATGAACAACCTCTACAATCTTCCCTTCAAGCTCCTTTGTGACCCTCCCAATCTCCCAAGCTTTAAAATGAGTTTCCAATGGCCTCTAATGGCTTCCAAGGAGTGTTGCAGGTGTTTTGAGGGTGATCTGACTGAGTGGTGGCGTGTGGGAGTGAAAATAATGAGTGTAGTAGAGATAATGATGGTATTGGGTGGATAAAAAGATTTTTCAGCGATTCTGGTCTCCAGGCGTAACGCCTGGCGGGAATGCATGGGTCCGGGCGTACCGCGCGAGGTAATCGGCATCCGAGGCATTTCTCCTGTCTCGCGCGCACCACCAAGGGAGGGTGGCTGGATCCGGCCGTAGCGCGTGGGCCCTTTGGCAAGCCCAATAGGCCCATTTTCATTGTTTTGGCCCGTTTTTTGCGTATTTCTCGACTATGAACATCGTTTTGAGACTCCTAAACATTGTTTCACTCGATTTAGGTTTCCTGAAGCCTAAGTGTTGTGAAAGTGGGTTGTAGTTTGTTTAATTCACCAACGTTCGTTATTCAAAACACGTGTGTATGTTTTACGATAATTCCTCGAATTATTTGTGTGTTTGGACTGTTGTGCCACGTGTCACACTAAATATTAACAATTCAAGTGCCACGTATGAAATAATAATGCACATTATTATTAAAATAAATAAATGTTGACATGGAAAATACGTGTTGTCACAACAACACTCACTTTACTATTTTATTGTGTTGGGATTGGCCAACACATTATGGGATTGTTGATCCTATTGGATTTTTATTTAAACTTTTTGCTCGTGCCGGGATGACAAACACTATTACTCAAACTGTTTGATTAAACATAAAACCTACGAACTCACCAACTTTTTAGCTGACACTAGTTCTTTGCATGTATTTCAGGTACTAACCTAAGGCTAGATATGGAATTTACACTTAAGAAGAAGGATTAGCATTCTCTCATATTCAATGAGTTCTCGATATATCGTTTCGTCGCATCTCCCGTGTTTCTGCCGATGGCGGGGTTGTGACAACAGTACAACACAGATAACAGTGATACATATCATATGTTTAAGAAAAGTTTCACAGTAATACCCTGATGTTTGTAAATCATTAAAAAGAAAAGGGTTATACGGAACTCACCTGAGATATTGAAGTTAACAGATAATGCGCAGACTTGTGCTTGTGGTTTAGTTCTACATTAGTTAATGTTTTATAAGTTATTTGTGTTTTAAATTACTTATTTGGTCTTTCTTAACGTTCAATGACAAGGACATTGTATTTAAAGTCATCAAACTGATATTGAATTATTAATCAGTTTTTATGATTAAGTATCATATAATGTATGATAATGTGGGAACCCATAATGATGCAGGTTCCTCATACAAGGTTGATGACTCATTGGATTAATCAGGATGTTCTCAGACTAACCAAATAGGTATTGTTGTTGATTATATCACTGAAATAGTTTCCAGATGGATTTCTGACTTAGGAATAGTGAATCCTTGTTATTGATTGTAACACCCTGTAATTGCCAGATCAACTTTTAATTTAATTAAATGTTTATTTAACTAACATTTGCATACGTGGAACTAGAATTAGTTTTATATAGTGTGACATGTGGCACGATAGAACAAACAAAGTCGCAAACACGATACTTCGGTGAACTATCGAAACACGCACAAACGTGTCGAATAATGTACGAACGTTGGTGAACGTTAAACAGACCAAGTAAATAAACACTAACTCGTTTACAAATGATCAAATATTGAGCTAAGATAGCTCAAACATCAATAAACAATGAATTATAATAGAGAAAACGGCGAAAAACGAATCAAATGATCGAAACTGGGGCAATTGGGCTACACCGAGAGCCTTTGCGATACGCCAAGGACCCCGGAGTGGGCCTTGGCGGTATGCAAACCCTGGGCGGGCAATTTGAATCCCGAAACACGCCGCAGTACGCCAAGACACCATGGGGCCAGTCTTGGCGATACGCGAAGCCTTCCAGACACCAAAATCTTTATAAAACCAATGTAAATCATTTCTAGCCTACTATCATCATTTTGTTCGAACCCAGACGCCATATTATCATCTTAACCTCCCTTAAACCATCTGCTAACACTCTGGAACCTCAAGAACTCCGTTGTGGAAGCCATTGTTAGAGATTTGAAGCCTTGGAGACATTGAAGGAAGCCTTTCTGGACTAAGTCATCAATCATCTTCATCTTGTTCCTGCTAAAGAACGTGATCTAGAAGCTTTTGGGGCTGGAAAGCCAACATCTCAGTTTTACAAGACCTTGAGAGGTAGATTTAAGAGTTTATAGACACATTCAACACCCAAACACTCACATGCACCCATCTTTGCACACATGCAAACACTCAAGCTACACATGCACAAATTTTTGATAACATAAATCTGTGATTTGATGTTATGAAGGCTGATTTATAGTTCACAGAACGATCTATGAAGATCTACAATGAGTTTTGTTGATGTTTGTGTGGTTATGGTCATAATCCTATGAAATAGTGACTTTAAGTCACATGCATGTGGTATCCAAGATGATTTGATTAATTTTGAATAGAAATATGTGATTATTATGATGTTGGGAATGTTCATGTTAAAGATCAATGAGATTTGTGACCATTTGGAGATGATTTATGCATGGTTACTAAATATAGTAACTTTATGTTCATGAGAATGCATTTGATTGTATTATGAACAATATGAACTTGTTTAGATGATGATTTGATATTATTATACCTAATAAATGCATGAAAATATATTAGAGATGTTGTTATGGTGGCTATTTGGGTTGGTTACTATTTTTAGTAACTTTACTTGTACATAATCATGTTAAATGATGATTTTGGTGAAATAAATAGATTAAAACAATTGTTTATGGTTAATAAGGAGATTATTAACAAATGTCATGAATTAGTGTGATTAAAATGGTGATATATATGAAACTTTCTATTTATAGAAACTTTATTCGGGTGATTTCATGAAATAGAATCATAGGTCTCGATTGATTGATGATAAATAGCTTAAAACGTTATAATATGATGCTATGTGAAGTGTTGTGTGATTTTTCCATGTTAAACATGACGAATATCAAAACTTTCTATTTTTAGTAACTTTAATTACTAAAAACGGACTTACGTATTTATTCGATTGTATGTAACAACGTGCTAAGTGTTAACATGATTACATAGGATAAATGAGCATGCAAGAACTATTAAAACGTGTTATAAATGGAAACTTACTATAAATAGTAAGTTGTCCATTAACGTGACTTAAGTGTTTTAATGCTATACGTGAACAATAATGAACATAATACGAACTCTAACAAACACACGATTTGCCAACGGGTCGTTGACATTGACACGGTCAAACACGGTCAAACTTGGTCAAACACGAACAAGCATGGTCAAACATGAACAAACACAACAACAGTGGGTTGTTGAGCACGACCATGAACACGAACACAAACACGAACACTAACTTACGTAAGTCATACGATATAGGTAACCGGTGACCGACTCATCCGAAGACCAGGAGCTTACACGTTACTTATTATCACAAAGGTGAGTTTACGGCCCCTCTTTCAAACTTTTTACAAGCTTTCAAAATAGGGGGAGAACACATGTTGTTAGTCAAACTTTATACTTGTACGAACATATTGTGTGTAACATCAGTGCCGGAGACGTCACCGGAACAGTGATCAACACAGAAACATGAACAGTGAATCAAGTACAAATTTCAGTTATAGTCATATATCATTGTCATTTCATGTTATTTATAGAACATGATTCAAAATCATTTTAGAAACAAAACTCAAAATCATGGTTCAACAGTCAGATAATTTTCTTGACAATACAGAACCATCAAGTGATTGTTAGTTAGGATTCTATTATGTACAAACGTATGTGAGGCTTTACAGAACAAAACAACAACGGATGTCGTTAAGGGAATGCTAAATCGACGGATTATTCGAATAGGTGACGATCTGTACGAATATATTTAGAAATTTTAACGTTCTGAATGACGTCCAATAATTAGAAAACCAAATTGAAAAGTGTAGTTATCGTCGTATTCGTACGGATGACGATTCGAACGAATACGCGCGATAACTGTACGATTCGATTTAAAAGGTAATTTAAATAATTTTCAGAAAATTTAAATAAATGGAAGATATTTAGTTAATTTACTAGGAATTACCACCTAAAATAAAATTATAAACTCTTGTTTTTAAAACCGTAACGATTCGTTACGAAAAGGAAATGAAACCGACGTTTTATGCGAAACCGAGCAACCGAAACGAACCCGAACTCACTCGGGGTATAAATACCCCAAATGAGTCATCTTCTTCATTTAATCTCTTCACTCTCTCTCTAAAACCAAAAACCCGGAACTTTCTCTCTTTAGAAATTTCAAGCTTCAAACCTCCGTAACTTCTCCATTTCTTGACCAAATCACTCCATACACGAAAGTACAAGGGATCTGCCCTGAAAACCCCTGGAATCGAGGTAACATGTGATGCAAAAATGGCGATTTTAGGGTTTTCTAACCCATTTGTTCGACCCTTCATGAAACCCGACTAAGAACCTCAAAATCTTTGGCAATCACCACAAAACCAATCTAGAATGATGTAGGAACAAATACCACGTCAACACCTAGTGATTTAACCTGAAAACCATGGCTGCATTTCTGTTGAACTCGATGGGCCGAATGGAGTTGCCCAGCTGGCCGCATGAGCCACATCTCCTACCTTCGGCCGAATGAAGCAGCCCCAGGCCGCATGAGCCAGCAGGTTGGGCGAATGGCCTCCAGGCCGAAGGGACTCCCCTCATTCGCATGAGCCAGCTGGTTCGGATAGCCTACATTCGCTGACCATCCTTATTCAGCCGAAGCTCCCTTCATTTGGATACCCTTCCAGCCGCATGGCTTCTTTGGTTCGGCCCAATGTAGCTTCGGTCGGCCTAAGTCCTTTCGGCCAACTCCTTCATACGGTCATGGTGTTGGGTGGATTATTCACATGAGTTTGGGTATACTAGTTTGTGCATGAATGGGTCATGTATTGCATGCATGGGTGTGCATGGGAGGGAAAACTATTAGGGTTAATCACTAAAACCTTCTAGAGGATACTAGAATGTAACCATGAGGTGTTGAACACTAGTGAGACATAGTAAATGAAGTTGATCATGGGCTATAAGGGTGTGGATTGGTCAAAGAAAACATAAATTAGGGTTCTAATGAAAATGGATCCTTAAATCTCACTAACAATTAAATACGGAGTGTTAAAGTTATGTAAACTCAACACATTGGAAATCTATGGAGAAACAAAGATCATGGTCTAAGGTTATAGTGTTGTCTTTACTGGTAACACCTACCACTTAGACAAATTATGAGAAAGCTCAACTACGTTATGTCGTTCCTTTTAACCACCTAGAACGGGTTATGCAAGGAAACGATCAAAGAGTCATGAACAATCAAGGAATAGTAATGGGCCAAGGTTAATCAAATGAGATTAACCTAAGTCCATGATGTTTGATCATATTTTTTTATCTTGAATTAATTATGTTTTTAATAAAAGAAATTATATTGTAAACTTTATTAAATTAAATCAAATGATTTTTAACCAAATGTTTAACTTAAATTTGAATCGTTTAAAGTGTTTTAACCAAAGACTTGTGATGAAAATTATATAAACTTTATCTAACTAAGGTTAGATGTGTTAATTTCGGGATAAAGGGGTTACTTATGGGTAATATGTTTAGACTAGTTAGACGAAATTCTAGAAACACATTAGTAACATAGGACACTTAGTTGCACACTGAGACCAAAACCCTAGTAGCGTCTATTATAAATACTTATCGTATACGAATCTTCTTAAAACAAATCAGGGACTGAAGAAACATAGTCTACAAGCAACGAGAGCGCATTATCTGTTGTGGTTTCATTCTTAGCAACACAGGTGAGTTCATTGCCCCTTTTCTAAACATTTTTGTTTTCAAACGCGGGGCTGAGAAGCATGCATAAATCTTTTCACATAAATATGTTTTTCGTAAATGCTTTCACTTATTGTATGTTTTATATATACATGGTTATACTCCTAGACTCATGTCCAGGTATATGTTACGCAGGAGAAATTAATGAATTAATTGATTACTCTTATGAGTAATACCTAAATTCTAAAACTCAAAAACGACCACTTAGTCCATCAAGTTTGAATTCATAGAATCTAAACTCAAAGTGTAACTAAGAGAACTTAAGCTAAGAATCAAATTCAAGGAAATCTAATTCAGTGTGTGTGTTCAGTAAAACTAAGGATCATTCAAGAAGCTATAATCATTTCGGAAATCATGGAATTCTAGAGATCAGAATCAAGAGAATCAAGGGAATCATAACCGTTTGTGAATTAATGAAATCATTAAGATCTAATGAAATCATTAATGCTTAAGTTAAGGCGGATGTTAGTTGTATGTAAATCAAGACCATGTGTAACACACAGAAAATCCACTCATAAATAATAGACACTTGTAGTCAAGCTATATGGGCATAACTAAAACGATCAAACGAAATCAAGAAAGCAATGACGATCAAGAATCAAAGGATATCCTAAAGTCCCGACATGTACAATAGACCTGACGTTAAGCTGATATGGGCAAAACATGAAAGTCCCGACGCATACAGGTAGACTCATTTGGGTCATGCCTGATATGGGCCACGTGTGAGACGGTACAACTTGGACACCACCAACAACTAAGTCCAATTGATTGAGTCAAATAAGACCCAATCATCATGTCTTAGTTGTATTTAAATGATTAATTATTAATTTAATTAAACATTTAATATTATGTTTCTACAAGTGCCTTGGGATGAATACATGGTGAACTCAAGAAATCAGTGGTATTTCAATTTGTGGAAAATCAAACTCTAAAATAAAGATGGGTGGAGGGTAAAACGCTTAATTATCATTAATGACAATGTCATATGTGGTTTAGTATGTGGTGGGATGGCGTCTGGGCGGGTTGTAGGGTCGACCCTTTCGTATGCCCTATATATAAGCATACCAAATTGGATAGGACAGGTGTTATTAATGAGGTTAAGGTGGTTACCCAATAGGTTGCAAATGTTTTCATGTGCGTGTTTGAAACTCTTAAACATGTTATTTAAAACTATGATGGGAATGACAATGAATAGTAGGTAAGACGCTTAATTATCATTAACAGCAATGTCCTATGTGGCTTAATATGTGGTGGGATGGCATCTGGGCGGGTTGTAGGCTCGACCTTTTCGTATGCCCTATATATAAGCATACCGAGTTGGATAATACATGTGATGTTAATGAGGTTAAGGTTGTTGCCGAAGAGGTTGGTAAATGCTAATGTATGCGTGTTTTGAACTTACAAACGAAATGCTTGAAACTAGGTGGGAAGTGAAACTGAATGGTAGGTAAGATGCTTAATTATCATTAACAACAATGTCATATGTGGTTTAGTATGTGGTGGGATGGCGTCTGGGCGGGTTGTAGGCTCGACCCGTTCGTATGCCCTATATATAAGCATACCAAGTTGGATATTACAGGTGATGTTAATGAGGTTAAGGGCGTTACCAAGCAGGTTTGCAAAACAATTTTTCAAATACTAAACTACATGAACTCACCAACCATTGTGTTGACCTTGTTTTCTTTCATGCTTTCTCAGGTGATGTACAGGAGTAAGCTAAGGTTTCGGGAATGCATGCTAGGCTGCCCATATAGAGGACCTAGTAGTTTTGGGAAAGCACATATTTTGTTGATTTCTATGAATCACTTTTGATATCTTGTACAGCTACAAGATAGCAGACTTAATATTATGTTGTTTGGTTCACTTAGTTAAATTACCAAACAATGACAATTGTAATTTAACTTGTAATTCTAGTTTAATTTCATTGTGCTTTAGTTATTCTTAACATTGATGCTATGTAAACAATCTGATCATCACGATTATCATTCCTGATATCGCGCCCCGAGACCATTTCGCCCGACGGGACACACGATCCGGCCCGCCGGCTCGAGGTGTGACATTGTGTATGCTGGTTTATTGGACAAACATTAAGTGTTGTATCGTAACAAAGTCCTCGCACAGTCTTACCGTTAATGTATTCACAACGAGGTGAGTTTAGATACTACTATTGGGCGTGACGAACCCCACGCGGCTCCAACTCTGACCGGACGTCAGGACGCATGTAATCTCAACACATCGTCCATGTCCCTACGATAGGCATGGTGGAGGCTAGAGCAAACAAGGCTAGTTCGGTAGAGACGAAACTGACACTTGGAGCCTAGGGCTCGGAACAAACATATAATAAACAACATGACACGTGACAAACATTTTTATATACTTATGTAATTATATCAAAACCTGTGAACTCACCAACCAATGTGTTGACACTTTTTCTTAACATGTATTCTCATGTAACTAGCTAACTGGCACACGGAACAGGAATGCACTTAGGAGAAAGAGCACAGGACTTGCATGCATTCATACTGTGTCGTTTTGAAACAAACAATATTTATTTCGTTATGTAATGTCAAGCAATGTAGTGTCTAACACTTTTACTTTTTCCGCTGCATTTGAACAGTATTTTTATTCCGCTGCTTATTAATTAATCGATTTGGATATTTTTTTTGATTCAAACGTACTTTCCAAACACATATAGAGTCGTTCTATATGACTGAGCGCTGTGATTCTGGCAACGTCACACCCAGCGGTCTGACACCACAGGTGGGAATTTGAGGGTGTGACATTGATTATTTAGGTATCATGAAACATAAGAATGTGATATTAGAATATTTTTAACAACCATATTATGATACTAATATGACTGTTAACAGAAATATCAGATCGTTATTGAAATGATCATCTTAAAACTTGTCATTAGATTAAAACACTTGGATTTAACCAATCATTTCAAGAAATGATCAAGGCAATCGCAATTATTGTTATAATCAAATGGTTTAAACCATTATAATCTTCGTTCCTAATCATTCCTAGCCATCATCTAGGCAATAATCAACAACAATAACTATTGCATTACGTTTAAAAGCTAGATCTAATCCATACATTATCAAACTAGTATGAGAAAACAAATCATTACCAGTTCGGACGGATTCTCGGATGAAAAACAAAGATCAGGTGTTGTAGAATCGTTTCTTAGCTCAATCTGGATGTTCTAGTGGCATGGAAACTAACTTTTGAAAATATATGGTTGATCAGATCGTTCCTGGAGTGAGTAGGTTCGAGAAAGAAGAAGAAATAAAATTCTGCATGAAATTTGAGTTTTCAATCTGATCTTATGAACCAACCTAGTCTTCGCGTACCGCCAAGAGGGGCTAATGGGAGATTGGCGTACCGCGAAGAAATCCGAATGAAAATTAGATATTTTGGACTCTTCGCGTACCTCCAAGGGACCTCAAAACCATCTTGGCGTGAGTTCTGAAGCTCAATAATTCTAATTTTTTTCTTGCTTTTACGATTCTGGAGAATCGGGAATTCCGTTTTTCGCACGGTTTTCACCCACGTTCATAATTTCTCGTGTACTGGAAAATCGTGATGATCACAATGGTTCTTTTAACGTCGTTTTGAAACATGACGACGTAGATACTTAACGTAGTTGTCACAATACATAATGTGGAAGAAAAACATCAATCAATCACAACCGCACAAAGTCATTGCCAAACATGTCTTCACCCTCTAAAATGAAATGTTCATGATTTTTTTAGACCTTAAACTAAGCCCTTGGAAGAATTTGACAATTAACTACTTGAACCCGTTACACTATTGAACTTGTCAATACTTGAAAGAGGTGTTGCATTGTCTTCGGTAGAAGATATGGAATCCTATAAATATTTAAAAAATATATATGTTAAAATACAATATGATATCACAAATAATTATTTTTATATATTTTATAAGTATCAACTCTAACCTTAATGGAATGAGAATTTTCATATGGTAGATCTAGCATATCAAAATTGATTGACCCCTCTTTGGTGTGCTGTTCAATTGGCATGTAATATTTTGTTAGTGAAAGGGTTGATATAATTAATTTTAAACATTATATATGATACAATATGAACCTTTTCAAAATCAAAATTCTGGTCAAGTAGACGTATATTGATTCATCCTCACTTAGCTTACGGATGGTATAATACTCAACATTTTGCCTCAAATTATACTATTTGACTTGAATCTTGAATGCTATCTTCCTCTCCATCAATGTATTGAAGCGTTTAGGAATTATATCCTCACCACCAAACTAAAAATATCATATAAAACATACATTATATTAGGTTATTGTTTTGTTGTAATTTATTTTTTTTAAATACATAAAAATGTACTTCATTAGGGGTGTTCACGGTCCGGTTTTTAGGTTAAACCATAAACCGAACCGTTAATAACGTTTTTTGAATATTGAAAACCAAAACCGAACCGTTAAAAATAATAACCGAACCATTATAAACACTTTGGTTCCGGTTTTGGCATGTTAAAAAATTAAAAGTAAAGGCTACTTTTGCAAAAAAAAAAACTTGTATCACTAACATGTCCAAAATTATAAACTGTGTGAAAAAACATTACAAAACATTTATAAAATACAAGAAGTAAAAAATATTTACTATCACAAAACCGTTCATTACGGTTTTGAACTTTCGAAAACGATCGACCAAATGTTTTCAAAAAACGACCGTGTGTGACAATTGCATCTGATAATTACGTCATCAACGACGTGAGCACATTTGGTCGTGCTTGAGATTCACATTGATTTAGCTATTGTAATTATTACAGGTTGATAGTATGCGAGAAATGATGAACGTAGGCGAAAACCGTGCGCGAAACGGAGTTACGGATTGTCCGAAATCGCGAAATGAAGAAAAATCCAAAAATTTGAGAAAAACAAGGCTAGGCGGTACGCCTAGCATGAGGCTCTCACTCCAGGCGGTACGCCTGGAGGTAACAAAAAGATCTAGAATGTCCCCATCCGCGCGGTACGCCCTGGGCCAAACGCCTACCCGGGGCGGTACACTAGTGTGTATTGAGGCGGTGGATCATAACAAAACTCAATTTTTCACGTACAACTCAACCAAATCGTTTCTTCTTGCTTCTATTCGAATTCCAGACGACCAAAACTTGATTTTCACCTTTCAAACTTCATCTTAAAGGCCTCTAAACATCCAGATCGCACCAGGGATCGTATCCATAAGTCTAGATCGTTGATCTGCAGCTGAAACTCCATTCGATTATGTAACGGTTTGTTTTAACCTTCTATCTTGATAATTGTTGATTAGATCTTGATTTTTAACGTAATGATATAGTTAGGGTTGTTGATTATTGCCTAGATGATGGCTAGGATTGATTATAAACGAAGAACATGATGTGTTAACGGGTAAATCCTTGTTTTGATCTGTTGTAATGCCCGGTTTGCATGAAATCATACCCATGATTATAATGGTTTAAACCATTTGATTGTAACAATGTAGGTGATTAATTTGATTAATCTTTGAAATGCAAGGTTAGATCCAAGTATTTCAAACTAATCATAATCATTAACATACTCACTGGAACGATTGTCTGATTTTTGTGATAACAGTCACATTGGTATGTTAAACATGGTTATTAAAACTATTCTAATGCTACATTGTGATATTTCATGATATTTGGGTAATCAATCAAGGATTGATCATTTCTAAGCCATTAATCTGTCTAGAAACTGTTTTAGCATTATAATAAACAACATTAACGATTTGGTTAATCCGAGATTATTCTGATTAATCAAGTGTGTCATCAACCTTGTATTAGGAACATGAATCAGTATAGGTTTCTACATTATCATACGTTGTATGATATGACATCAAAATAGTTAATTAAAAACCTAATATCGGTTTGATGACTTTCAAAGCAATGTCTTTAACATTGAACATTCAGAACGATCTAATCAGTAGATTAAAACATAAATAATTTATTAAACATCAACTAATGCAGAATTACACTATTATCACCAGTTTGAGTGTGATCTTACCACTCTCCTGACTTCAGGTAAGTTTCGTATAACCCCTTTTTTCTTTTTAATGCTTTACAAACATCGGGGTATTACTGTGGAACTTTTATTAAACATATGATATGTATCACTGTTATCTGCGTGATTTCATGTGATTTATTGAGAACTTGTGGATTTCATGGGATTTTGCCTGGAGAACAGAACCCTATCACAGTATCAAAAGTCCTCATTTTTGAACTGTATCTACTGAACCCATGTGGGGCCGAACAGGGAACAATGATAGAACTATCGGCTGACAACCCATTTGCTAGGAGTCTGCAACTCCCCTTGCTGTGAATGTTTGTTACCTATTTTTAGAACTTCTTAATGTTATGATAGACATTAAGACAATGAGGCATTAAGATGTTACCGACGGGTAGTATCTTATAGAACAAGAACGTCCAAAAGGAACTAGATACGGGTCCCATGGTTATCTTGGAACTGAATATTTTGAGAACTTGTATAACATATCATATTGTTGAACATGAACTTTACGAACTCACCAGCTTTGTGCTGATCTTTCAAACTTAAACCTTTTTGGCAGGAAAACAGTGATCGTCGGTGAGGATACACTTTTGGAACACTTGTACTTGAATAATTTAGTTATGTAATTAAATACACTTAGTTGTAAACTATAATGTTGATTGTAATGACGAACCTTGTAATGTATTTACTTTAAGTTAATCTGTGTTGTGATACCGGATCAAGTAAGTCAGACCTCATCTCTGAGACATCACCACTATGCTTCCGCAACCTTCTCAGAACGGTGAATGACATCAACAGGTGACGAGAGGTGGGGGTGTGACACCGTGAAACCGAACCGATGACTGGTTTGCGCTGTTTCGCGGTTTTGAACCGAACCGTGAACACCCCTATACCTCATCATTATTTTTAAGCAGTTCCCAGCAATAGATCCAAGTAGCTTGATTGATTCACTATCAAACATCGATACCAGTTGGGTCTTGAACTAAAAGTAATTTTGTTTTAATAAATTGTATATAAAAGGTAGACATAATATGAAGTTTCAATATAAATTTTTAAATTATATTTTTTGAAACCTATTAATCGCAGATATGACTTCGTTTTGACATTTTTCATTGGTATATTGAAACACATTTTTCCCATTGTTAGGTGACACTACATCTGATTTAATATCCAACTCAACTCTTGATGTAACCTTCCAATTACATCTAGAACATACACTATTGAACCACGGTTTGTCTTTGTCAATGCCTTTAATAGTTCCAACAACTATTAAGGGTTTAGGTTGTAAATAAATAATAACACTTATTGTTGGATGCGTCTCTGCTATATAATAATCATATCTAATATTTTAATTGGATCACGGGTATTTCAAATATTATACATACATGTTTATATGTTTGTAATAAATGATTAGTTTAGTAGGTGTACTTCTTTTATCTCACTGATGTCTGGCAAACTTGAGAACTTAGCTTTTTTCTAAAAAAATCATCTTGAATAGATGTTACTAATGAGGAGCCAAGTAAGAATTGATTTGCGGAGCCAACATCATCAAATTTCTTATCCAACCTGTTAAAGTTTGAATATGTGTAATCATATTAATCAGTTGGCTAAAACAAATAAATCAACAAATAAAAAATTTACTTAATATATAATTAGCAAAAAACCTTTGCTTGAGACAATATCATGTATATCCTCGTCAATATAACCCTTGCAAAAGTGTAAGAGTTTGGAACATAACTTCACCTTCATCATATAAACGTGATAAGTTAGTTATAGAATATGTTGTAAAAAATTTCTAATTATTTGAAAACTGTTAATATACGAAAAACTACCTTTGAACCATTGGCCTTGCCAAATTGCATGATGATAACCACATTCGTTTCATCTACATGTTTTTCAATGAAACTCTCCATCTGATCACAATAATAATCCCACAAGGTTACAAACACATGCTTATTCCTGTAAAAATTTTACATCTATTTTAGCAAATAATTAAATTATTGTATAGCAATATAGATTATTCTAATAAAATTAATATTATTTTTCAAACTCTAAATCCTTGATCTGCAGATTCATTCTTTTAGATTGTTTTCCACTTGCCAATGTGTTATACTAAATATGAAAACGTCTAACAATGTATCCGATGACATCCATACTACACAAACATATATTTATAAGTAAGGAAGAAAGTGGATATATATATATATATATATATATATATAAAATATGTACCGGGAACGTGAACCAACCTATATGATCATCCTCGTCAACTTTTTATTCAATGATGTCTTCAAATTTAGTAAAAACAAACCCAAATGGGTTTCTAACAAAATCGGTACATTTTTATCGTTTGTCTTTTGATTAAAGACGGTCTTGTGATCACATCGAACATGCTTGTATGTAGAATGGTTATCTGCCAGACTTAGATTTAAAACTTACACACACTCATTTTCTATAAACAATTTTTGAATTTTGTTACCGAACTTCTTCAAAACAGTGCATTGTAACTTGTTGTTCTGTAGTAAAACACAAAACAATATTGTCAAGTACTTTAATTTTTTTGTATAACATATTTAAAATGAACCAATTGAACATACCTCCTCATCAATGACAATCAATTCTATGGAGTATATATCATTAGTATTTTCCAATTTGGTGTAGTCGAGCGTCGAATAATTATGACCTTGATTGTAGCATCAGTGTTGTTAACATGTAAGTCATTCAACATGGTCAATGCTTTTGAATCAATTGTTTTTGTTTTTTTTTCTTTAACAACTTTCATAAAGCTTGAAGGAAGATATAAAAAGTAAAAAATTTAGATGTGGTACTAAACTAATTTTGGGAAGTCTAAATCCGTGGATAATTATTGAAGGGTTTAGTTGATTATTATATAATTAATTTTCTTGTAATTACATAAGTTTTAAAAAAATTTGATGTTATCTATTAATCAAGGAAAGCAATTATTTTATAATTATTGTTATTAATTATAATTTTGAATATGTTTTTTAAAGAAAAACGGTTATTATAATAAATTGGATGATACATTGTTTTTGAATACATTTTATTCATAATTTTGAAATAACAATTTAAAAACTCGCCAAATCGTAAATGTAAATATTAAAACATGATTTACAGCTATTCATGACATTTGTTTATTTAATGGCCAATATTTGTGTTATAACAATTGTAAGATAAAACATGTAAAACACATGAATAATTTATATTCGAAGGTATAGATATGTTGTACTAACATGTTTAGATATTTATTATTATAAATAAATATGATTTAACTTATTTATTAGTAAAATATATTAATTATATTCAAATTATTCATATCATATAAAATGTCAATTTTTACTTATTTATTACGTTAGTATGTCTAGTTATTTTGTGTGAAGTATTCCTATGTGAGAATTGTTTGTTATATGGCTGTTATTATTTTAAAAAGATAGCATCATTCTTTTTGGATTTCAGAATTACATGTAGAAAACGTATTTTATATGAAAGCAAAACCATCAAATTGAGTAAACATATAAGATTTTAGAAACAAATTTGATGAAATTAAATATTTAGACCATTTTCACATTTCAGCATGTTTTTAACAACACATGTATATTCAGCAGCTAGTTTTTTTTTTATAATAATGAATTAAAATTTCACTTGCTATACAAAGTGGGTATGTGAATGAAAAGTGGCGTCACATAACAGTGGTTTGTCTTTATGTGGAGTAATCTTACCGATGTTATGCTACTCGAATCCCAAATTTTGTATCTGATTATGTTATGCTATTTATATTACACACCTTCTAGAATTTTTTCTATTTACATATGTTATACACATCTTATATGTATATAAAACAACCAAACAAAGCAAACAACAAACACATAAAACCAAGTTTCAATACATCATATTTAAAATTCAGCGTGTTTATCAAAACCACTTCAACATTCGTACGTGTTAATCACATGAGCTTAGCAAAAATTCACCCAAAAAACTATGTCAGCATACTTACGAAGATCATATAATATCTACCAAAATTAACCACCTAGTTTTTTTTCTTGGTTACACGAGTCAGCGGTAACATACCTTTAGTTTGTAAAAGCGAAACACACATTCATCCCCATCAGATAGGTTGTTATCTCTCACAAATGTCATCCAACTTTGAATATAAAACCTGTCTCGCCCCTCAGACTGATTAATAGTAGTCTTCAAGTTCCATTCAATCTCATCCATGTTTCTGAATATAACATAAGTTACCTTGTCCAGTCCAAAATGCTGAGCCAAGTGTTTTCGTATTTCCTAAAAATATTCGTAGGATTTAAAATATATTTTGGAACTGTATAAATTCATATGAAAGTAGTGATTAATATTAAATAATGCTTATTATCATAAATGAACTTACAAATTTTTTACGAACACATTGGATCATAAACCACACCTTCATCAACATTGGTAATGCCATTGGGCTCGGTTACACAGTCTTCTTTAGTAAGTTTAGCATCCTCATGTGGAGTTGGTTTTAACATGTAGACAAGACCATCATGAACAACAATACATATGGGTATATCAAAATAAAACACACGTGTTTTTTGATATGATCTTGGAATAAAAGGCTTTCGCTTCACAGTTGAATCATGAATTATAATCACGTCAGGAAATGGATTTTTGAAATTTAAATCCAATTGAAAAATGTTAAGATTCAACAAATCAGTTCCAACCAGCTCAAAAAGCAACACTTCAAACGGCGTCAGATAAAGGTCATGTTTGATTTTATCCCACCCACTTGTTAAAAAAGGTTTACCTTCCAAAACTGTTAAAGTGACTGGCCATTCATGATCATCAATTTTTATTTTGAGTATTAAGGATCCATGGGTAATGTTTTTCAAATGATGTTCAACAAAAGCATATGGAACTTCCTACATAAACACAGTAGTTAAATTAGCATAATATAGTACCATAAATTATCTATTTAATAATCAAAACATTAACATATAAATTGTTCACCAGATTAGGATCATATTCATCATCTTCGTCAAACTGATTGTAGAAGTACGGGGAGGAAAGCTTTGGTTGACTCTGTAATGAGGTTATCATATGGAAAGTTGAACATCCATAATACTCAAAAAACATGTATCCATCCTCCTGGAATGAGATATGCTCTCTAATTTTTTACCATCGTAAACTGATGATACATGAGGATTCATCATGTGCAATATGTACTTTAAATTGAACACCATCAAAAGGGCATACAGTTGCCGATCCAATTGGATAACCATGTGTAGTAATCCATTTAGGATAGTCCGTTGGTAAAATCTGTAAATCATGAAATTTGTTTCACATAAGTTGGTTAAAAAATAATGATGCACTAAAATCGTTTAAAGTATAATTTAGCTATTACCAAAGAATTGGTTGTTGAACAATGGCTCAAGAGACTTCTAAAATGTGGATTCATGATCACTGTTAAACAAAACATGTTGATCGCAAATTATATAGATAATAAATATAATATAAACGCGTAAAAGACCATTATAAACTGTAACATCTGTGCCGGAATCGTTACCGGAACAGTGATCTGTACAGTAACTGGCACAGTAACTCACGTACACCTTACGTGAAACTATGTTTATGCTATCGACACATAATGCTTGACACGAAACTATTAAGCAGTTGTTCTGAAATCTGATTTAAACCTCATGGTTTAACAATCAGAAACACATTAGACAACACTGAACAGGTACACACATGCTAGATTTGATACTATTATGTATAAACGTATATGATGATAAACAGAACAAAAACTATAACAGTTGTTGTTACAGAATGCTAAACCGACGAATTATCCGTATAGGTGACGATCTGTACAAATAGATCAGATAGTTTAACAATCTGAAATGATGACTGAAAAGTAGAAAACAAAATCAGAAAGTGAAACGTACGACCGTGTTCGTACAGTTAGTGCTCTGTACGAAAACGCGCGTAAGTGACGTTTTCTGACGAAACGAAACGAAGACGATTCGAACGATAATAAATATAAGGAAATATAATATTTCATGTTTTACAATTTTGAAACTCATCATAAATCAATTAATTAAAAAGTAACCATTTCCAATTAAAACGTAAATTCGCGAAACAATTAACGTCACGCGTAAAAATAATAAATTGCGATAGATAATTCAAGAATAATAGTATTTAAAATATTTAATATGAAATAACCATCTCCTAAATATATAAAATAAATTCTTTTATTTAATTTACGAGAAACGCGCGTAACGTGCCAGAAACTCGATGAAAACGAGAACCGAGCAACCGAAACGAACCCGGATACCCTCGGGGTATTTAAGCTCTAAATGAGAGCATTTAATTCATTTTAAACCAACCCTTTCTCTCTCTAGCCTCTCCACATCGTTCATCTCTCTCTCACTTGAATCATCAACTTCAAACAACAAGATCAAGCCCATTTCTTGGTGAAATCATGAGTTCTTGGTGTCCATTTGAAGCTCTCGATCTCCTCTACCAAGAAGTACAACAGATCTGACGAGTTACCTAGCCAAAAACGAGGTACGCAGCCACGAAATTTCTGAAAACTAGGGTTTTATGTTCTCTGGTTCGAATCTATAGCTTTGGCCGGCCAAGGACCTAATCTTGTTGAGTCTAGCATGATCGAGAAGTACTTAGAACATACCCCTCACCTTGGAAACGACTGAAGCCATAAGGATTCGATGCTGGTGCTGTTGATGGAGGCCGAAGATGGTGCAGGTTCACGGGATCTCTGTTGGCCGAACCATCCTCTATCTGCCGAACCATGTGCAAGTGAAACCCACGAACCTGTGGGCATGGATGCTACGAACCCTCTACTCCCACGAACCTAGGCATGCATTCCTATGAACCTCAGACCCCATATACGAACCTTCTATATGGGGCTGCGAACCATACTAGTCACGAACCCTAAGGTTCGTGGAGCTATGGCCAGCCTACTCACCGACGAACCTGTGGATTACCACCATCATTGGCGAACCCTGCATGCTAGTTGCTGAACCCATCATGTTCAGGCGAACCCATGTCAAGACCACGAACCTCCATGCTCCCAGCCGAATCTTTTGAGGATTAGCCGAACCATGCAATGAGCTGCGAACCCATGGGACTTTGACGAACCTATGGTGGCTACTGCACGAACCTAAGACCATGTTGTAGCCGAACCCCACCCATGCAGCCGAACCATAGGGTGCTGAACCTTATACACTTCTGGCCGAACCCAGTCTTGATCACCAAAGTGTTCGCTGATCTGGAAAAGGCTCAACATACATACACACTCGGCCCAACACAAACCCTTCGGCCCAAGGGACTAATATGGCCACCCATTTTCTATGCAGTCTATGTAGTGACTTAATCCCAAGCAAATCAACCTACGACCCATTGAAATTGCCTCGGTCCAATCCATCTAACCGGCCCAACACATCATTGAACGAGCCCAACGTTTAACCCATTTTATCCTATGCGGCCCACACACATATCGTTTATGGGCCAATTTGCAAATAAGTGATCCAATGGATTATCCGGCCCAACAGATGCAAGATGTAAGAAACACACTAACGAACGATTAGCAACCAATGATAAAATAATATATTAAATTATCCTTTTAGGTGTTGCAAAGGTGATAAAGATATGTTTATGCAAAACATGCAAATACTTAAAGTTAGGATTAAAAGTTGTGACTTTTAAAACCAAGCTCTAAGTTGAGACATTTCAAACTATGAAAGGGAATAAATATTACTTTATGTGATATAGCAAATCTTGGGCCGGATAATGAATAAGACTCGCGGGTGTTAGTCAACTTTAGGACTAACACTTACACGCACACGAATCATTACAATACATAATTATAAGCTACAAATACTGTGAAATCAATACAGGATCGTGAACATCACAACAAATACAAACAAAGAGCGTGCGTATTCTTGTTTTGCTTAGTCAACTACTACGGACACAAGGTGAGTTCATTTGTCCCTTTTCTAACTTATTTGTTTTACTTCGGGACTGAGAAGCATGTATACATTTTAAACAAATATTAAAATGTTTTAAATAAATGCTTTTACACTTATTCGTGATGCTTATACTTTATGCTTGACGCTTATGACTTTATTTTATACTTAAACTTTACACTCGATGCTTATGCTACAAACTCGATGCTTAAACTAAGTGCTAAATACTTATGCTATAAACTTGAAGCTTGAAACTATATACTAAATGCTAATGCTATGGATTGATGCTAAGTGTTGAATGCTAAATGCTTATGCTAAATGCTAATACTAAATGCTAATGCTTTACGCTAATACTAAATGCTAATGATACCAGCTAATACTATAAGCTAATGCTATATGCGAATGCCAAGTGCTTATGCTACAATGCTAATACTACAATGCTAATGCTAAATGCTAATGCTAATGCTAATTGCTAAATGCTAATGCTATAAATTAATGCTAAATGCTAAAGCTAACACTATATGCTAAAGCTACAAATTGATGCTAAAAGCTTATGATTCTATGATAATGCTACATACATGCTAATTGCTTGAGACTACGGATGCTTTAAACACTTGTATGCATATATGCTTGACATGCTAAAACAATGGTTTGGCCTCTCAGTGCTTGCCTTACTGATTGTGAAGCTATTTGAATGCTATAAACTTGAATGCTAAAACTATCAACTATGGTAGAACATACCAAATTGGCCTCTCAGTGCTTGCCATGGGGTGTTCTTCATAGTTGGGACTTGAAGGAACAGACCGTCGGCCTCTCAGTGCTTGCCATAGGGTGACCTTCATAGTCATGACTTGAGGAGCAGACTGATGGCCTCTCAGTGCTTGCCATACAGTGATTCCTCAATGTTCACTCATGCTATAAACTTAAACATAATGCTAAAGCTATTGGCTATTTAGAATGGACCAACTGGCCTCTCAGTGCTTGCCAGGGGGTGTTCTTGTAGCTATGACTATTGTAGATCAGGTCGTTTGGCCTCTCAGTGCTTGCCATACAGTGATTCCTCATTTTCCACTCATGTTGTAAACTTAACGAAATGCTAAAGCTATAAACGAAATGGATGGTAGGTAAGACGCTTAATTATCATTAACATCAATGTCCTATGCGACTTAGTATGTGGTGGGACGGCGTCTGGGCGGGTCGTAGGCTCGACTCAGGGGTATGCCCTATACATAAGCATACCGAGTTGGATGATACATGTGGTGTTAATGAGATTAAGGTCGTTACCTAGGGGAAACATGAACACTTTTGGGTCAATATCATAAACTTTTACACACGATGCTTGTGAAACTTATATTGAAGCTAATACATACGAATGCTATAGACTTGTAAGGTTTGAAACAGTAAACTAAAGCTATGATGAAGAATGAATCGAATGGTAGGTAAAATGCTTAATTATCATTAATAGCAATGTCCTATGCGACTTAGTATGTGGTGGGACGGCGTCTGGGCGGGTCGTAGGCTCGACTCAGGGGTATGCCCTATATATAAGCATACCGAGTTGGATGATACAGGTGTTGTTAATGAGGTTAAGGTTTTACCGAAGAGGTTTGCAAAAGCTATTTTACTAATACTAAAACTACATGAACTCACCAACCATTGTGTTGATTTTGTTTTCTTACATGCTTTCTCAGGTGATGCACATGAATAGGCTCAGACTTCAGGAATGCATACTAGGATACTCAGATAAAGGACCTAGTACATTTTGAAAAGCACAGATTTTGAAGAATGCTGTAAAGCTATTTTGATATCTTGTATAGATACAAGATAGATACATTGATTCTTTTGATATGTTTATTTAGTTAAATTATTGAACATTGTCAAATGTAATTTAACTTTGTAATCCTAGTTTGATGCTATTGTGCTTTAGTTATTCTTAACATTGATGTTATGTAAACCATCTGATCATCACGATTATCACTCATGATATCGCGCCCCGGGAACCTTCCGCCCGACGGGGACTTCGATCCAACCACGCCGGCTCGGGGTGTGACATAAACCAACAATGTGAAAGTCAAAACAAAATCACCACATTAAAATGTTCATAAAACACATGCATATGCGTCATTAACATTGAAAAACAATAAATTAGGGTTTCTAATTTTCAAATACACATTGTTAGTCGATTAAAGTGGATTCGTATTTTCATTGTTAACAGTACATCAGTTTCAAATAAATAAATAAGATGAAGATTCCCCGTTGAATGTTAAGAGTGAATCATCAGATTCACTGTTCAAATATCAATAAAACCATAAATCTATTTCAAAGAAATCAATAAGATGAAAATTAAGCAAATCTAGAATGAAATTACTCTGATTATATTGATTTTGATGAAGATTGAAATACATTCTCACGGATAATGCAGTGGCTTGTAGCGTTAGTCGATAAATACAAACATGATCCTAAATCATGTTGTAATTGTGTACGATGATCACCAGAATGTTGCATTTGAAGATTGTATACACATAATGTCACACTCCCAAATTTCCTCTTGCTTCATCGGGCCGCCGGGTGTGACGTGGCAGGATAAGATACGTTGGTCATATAGAACGACTGTATATGCAGTTTAAAATACGTGGACATATTAATATACATCCAAAAATATCTCAGATTGTCTTACAACGGAAATTAGAATAAGAGTGCAGTAGCAAAAGTAAAATGTTTAAATAATTAAAATCATGACAATGTTTCATATAGCATGCAGGACTTCCCTCCTTTGACTCCATGTGCGAGAGGGCAAAAGAAACCCTATATTCTGGTTTACCTGAGAAATACATGCTAAAGTGTCAACATAAAGTTGGTGAGTTCACAGGTTTAAGTAGTAATAGTAAAATAGTTCACGAGACATATACTGGGCATGTTAAGTTGTAGACCATAGGTCCCGAGTGTATGTGTTTGCACCACTACCGAAACTAGACTGTTAGATGCCTCCGCCATGTCTATCGTAAAAACTATTGCAATAGGTCGATATCACGCTAGTCCTGACTGCCAGCCAAGCTGTCGTCGAGCGGGGTTTGTCAGACCCAAGAGTACTAATCAATAACGCTTCGTTCGTTTTTAAATAATGGTATGGCTTTGTGATGACTTGTTTACGATATAAGCACACTCAAAATTTTTATGTACAACATACCAGTCATATATCTAAAAATGTTTGCAATGTATTCTCCCACAGTTTAAAGCAAAACAGTTAAGATCGAAAAAAGGGGCCGTAAACTCACCTGAGTTGATCTTGTTGTTGTTTATGTGAACGGTATGTCCTTAACTGTCGCCTATATCACATAGGTATTGTAAGTCTGTGCTCGTGTTCGTGTACATGTTCAAACAACTCCAAGTTGTTGTATTTGACCAAGTTTGACCGAGGTTGTTCATGTTGACTCAACTACCCGTTGGTGACTTGTTTAGTTTGCTGTCGTTTGTTTTATGTTCATTATTTATCTTGTATTACACGTAGACACATAAAATACGTTCAATGGACAACTTACTATTTATATTAAGTTTCTATTTTTAGCAGGTTTCTATTTCTGGTAAGTTTCTATTTTTAGTAAGTTTCTATATTTGGTTAGTTTGCAACAAAATCATCTTTTGTAATTCTAAACATGCTAGTTTCCCTATATGATCATGTTATCACATAACACATTGTCACGTTTCATCAAATATGCACACAATCCATTTTTAGATTTGTAAAGTTACTATGTTTAGTAGGCTTCCATATTCATCATGTTTCAGTATCAATGATCATGCGTGTCATTTAGAAGCTCATTCCATCATCTTACAAGTTCAAACATGTTCAATAGTCCTAATTTGTAAAAATCTCCAA
This sequence comes from Mikania micrantha, assembly GCA_009363875.1. Classification (NCBI taxonomy): domain Eukaryota; kingdom Viridiplantae; phylum Streptophyta; class Magnoliopsida; order Asterales; family Asteraceae; genus Mikania; species Mikania micrantha. The sequence continues at coordinate 53,317,296 of CM018680.1, read as the reverse complement.
ATAAAGTTTCCTTTAATGGAAAGTTTGTCATTAAACTCCTTTTAATCAAATTCAAACCATTCAAATATGCTCCTTTAACTATTAACATCATCAAAGTAGCTAAACATGATCAAAACACAACATGCATGTCATAAATGACCTTAATACTCATTTTTATAACATCTCATGACCACAAATCATCATTTAAACATACTTAACATGTCTAAAAACATCATCCAACAACATTTCACACCATCAAAGTTACTACTTATAGCAATAATCATTTTTACTCACTAAATAACACCAATACCCGTTCTCATGATTATCAATCCTTACAAATCAATCATCTAAGCTTCAAATGCAGTTTTAAAGGTCCACAAATTCGTGCATGTGTTCATATTGAAGTTGCATGTGTGTAAATGTGGATGCATGTGTGAGTATATGTGTTTCTAGCCATCAAAACTACCTCCAAAGACTCTTGAAGATTGAGATTAAGATGGGGCAGCAAGATAGCACTCTTGGAAGCTGTTGATGGTGATTCTCCAGCAACTACACTAAGATGATGGTGGTAGAACCCTTCTAAATACTCCTTTTAAGCCCCAAGTCCTCTAAGCTCCTATGGTAGCTCAAGCTCAACACCTAACTGACTTCTAGAGGCTGGTAGTGGGCTAAGCAGATGGGTTTTGGTCGAGATGGAAGCTAGATTTCGAGAAAAAAGGGTGAAAGAGAGTCTGGTGGAGTAAGGGTAATATTTATATTCTTTTAAGGTTCTGGGGTCCTTCGCGTACCACCAAGAGGCCCCTTCGGGATCATTGGCGTACCGCCAAGGACAAAATAGCCGTGTTCACCACTGAGACACGCTGTGTACCGCTAAGTGGAAGATGATCGGTCGTCACATACCACGATGGGTCCTGGGCACCATTTTTATTTGTTTGATTCATTTTTTCGTCCGATTTTTCGTTATCCTTTATTGTTTTTCGACATACGTCTTGATTTTGTTTGTTATGTGTTCATACATTACTCGTCATTGTTCGTTTGAGTCCTTTGTTCGATAATTCACCAACGTTCGTGCGTTCGAGACACATGTGTGCATTTCCGGTTATTCATCGCATTGTCGTGCGATTTGTTTGTGTTTGTACTATCGTGCCGCTTGTCACTCTAATTTAAACATATTCTAGTGCCACATATGATTTAATAATATAAAATATTATTAAAATAAATGAAATGCTGACCGGAAATTGCGGGATATCACATAGAATGTTGTTAATCATCATCAGTATTATCTCTGGTCTCCTCGATTAGGTCTCACATTACCCGAATGTTGCGTTTGAAGATTGGATACATAGAACATTGTTAATCATCATCAGTATTATCTCTGGTCTCCTCGATTAGGTCTCACATTACGAACATGTTTAGACTATTAGGGTTTTTGGAAAAATGGGTGAAACAAAGAACTGAGTAGTAACATCATATATACGTGGGTTATTATATATATCCATGGATAGTTAGATCACGAGTATTATTAGGGGGATACTTTGGGCAGGAAATTGTCTCCAAAAACGGCCTAAATGAATGACATGTGAGTACGTGACATCACAGAACATCGATTTATTATATTAGATAGATTAAAAAAAATGTTTTGGATTAAATGGACCAAGTATTAGACTATCGAGTATGCCAGGTGAATGGGCGTGATAGGGCGTGGGAGGGCGTGACACACCGCCCCCTATGGGCGTGATAGGGGCGTGGTTGATAGGGCGTGACTGGAGCAACGGTTGTGGAGCAAAATGTGACCGTTAGCCATTAAAAAAATTTAAATAAAACCTATATATACAACCATCACACACTAATTTTTTTCTTCATATCACACACTCTTTAATATTCACATCTCACAAAAAAAAACAAAAAATCAGTATTTTAATAAAAATGGAGTTTCTACAGGAAGATGGCGATTTTAGCGAAGGAGAAGATTTTTTAATCGAAGCCGCACAACTTACTCTCGACCTTATCAGACAACAAGTTGAAAGACCTGTTTTAACTAGAAGAGCACGAATTAATCGAGATCGTCTTGGAGCTCACACACGTCTTGTTGAAGATTATTTTTCAGAAAATCCGAAATACCCCGAACATTTATTTCGGCGTCGGTTTCGTATGAGTCGGAATCTTTTTTCACGAGTGCGTAATGATTTGGAAGAAAACTATGATTTTTTCCAACAAAGGTGTGACGGAAGAGGAAAGATCGGGTTTTCCGGTCTTCAGAAATGTACTTCTGCAATACGACAACTAGCCTACGGCAGTAACAACGATTCGTTTGATGAGTATTTACAGATGTCTGAGCGAATGGGGCGGGAATGCATTTATAAATTTTGTAAAGGCGTAATTAGATTGTACGCGAAGAAATACTTGAGGAAACCAAATTCCCATGACATCCAGCAGATTTATACGTTTCATGAAGAGGTTCATGGTTTCCCCGGTATGTTAGGTAGTCTCGACTGCACCCATTGGGAATGTGACAATTGCCCAACAACATGGCGAGGTCAATTCCAACGAGGCGACCATCCAAGACCAAGTTTTATGCTAGAAGCTGTTGCGTCTCAAGATCTTTGGATATGGCATGCCTTCTTTGGTGCATCGGGATCAAACAATGATATAAATGTTCTAGATCAGTCGCCGATTTACAACGATCTTATTGAAGGCATGGCACCCGGTCAACAGTTTATTTGCAATGACACAACATACAAATACGAGTATTATTTGGTCGATGGTATTTATCCGCAATGGGCTACTTTCGTGAAATCCTTTACAACACGGCAAACTGAAGATGAAAAACGTCTGTATTTCCAAAAGCGTCAAGAGGGGGCAAGAAAGGATATTGAACGAGCATTCGGCGTTCTAAAACATAAGTGACACATGATTCAACACCCTTTTAGAGCTTGGAAGCCAAGTCGGATCCGAAACGCGTTATACGCATGTGTGATACTACACAACATGATAATTGAAGATAACGGTCGAGCAATATGTGAATTTTATGAAGAAGACGATCCGAATTTGTTGGAGCATGTGGAGATCAACGACGAAGAAAAACAAGCAAACCGTCGCATGCTTCGTAACGAGGATACACATGCGAACCTCAAAGCCGATTTGATTGAACATTTATGGAAAAATCGTTTTATTAATTAGTAATTTTTTTTATTAATTTGTAATTTTTTTTATTAATTTGTAATTTTTTTATTAATTATATCTCAATTTAATTTAAAAAGGAATGATGACGTGGAGTGAGTGGGTAATAGGGCATTTCCACCAAAATGGTAGGATGAGTGGTTGTGATGAGTGCTTACGTGGCGCCTACGTGGCGCATAAGTGGAGTGATTGAGTCTTCGCTTTCTTCTGATTGATACCTTTGGGGGGCACAGATTGGACTGCACAGCCACTGGAGACGAGTGTCTGAAATGTTAACAACAGCGTCATCAACAACCTTCAATCCTCTCTCCTTGCTCCACACCCTTTCCCCAATTCCCACCAATCTCCCCCATTGCTCTGTAATTCTCATGATTTCTGATTCCTTCTTTCATTTCTCTTTTGTATCGACAGTTTTGATTCATATATAAGACGGGTGTTACTGTAATTGCAGGTATTCACACCCCCTTTCCGCTATAATGGTGCAAGGCTTCTGGGTTTTGTTCCTCATGCCATTTCGTCACAAGAACAAGGTACATACAAAATTAGGGGTTTTGTAATGCTAATTATATAGGTTATTCTGACTTATTCAGTATGGATTTCTAGCTTAGTGAACAGTGTTTTCATACATAGACTTCTGTATGAGTTTGATTCTAGCGATCGCAGAAATTCAAACTTTAGCATTCTTGAAACTCATTTCTAATGTTTCTTGTGTTGTTTCTGTTTATTTAGTAATTGCCTCAATGATACCCAAGATTCTTCCAAATGGAGGTCTTGGGTTCAAATCCCTGTTCAAATCCCTCCCGCAGCGAAAAAGGGGTCTGAGGAGTGGTTTTCTCGGTTTCCTCCTGGGGTGGTTGTGGTGGCTCATGTGAGGTCAGGACCTTGGTGACATGGCCTGGAAATAGTGGGTTCCCACGATTGAGACCTTCGCCGTTCAAAAAAAAAAGTAAAATGCAGTAATTAGTTGTTTATACATGAAGCAATAATACGTGATCTTTGGGTTGCTGATCTATTCACAGGTGTTTTCGATTCTGAGCTACATTCTGTACTTCAGTTGGCTACAGGCTCTGAATTATATGAGGTTGAAAGAATTCTTTTTGGCACAAGGTGTAATCCATTCACTCTGCAGATAGATATACATTATTTGTGGAAACATGATAATATTATAAACTGATTGTACATTCAATTGTTACTTTTTGGTTGGCATCTGTGAATTCTGTGCCTGATATTGAAATTCAATATCTATTCAATTCAGTTACTTTAGTCCATTGTTGAAGTCCATAGCAAAACCTACTGATATCGATTATGTCATGATTGAGGAAGATCCAGAAGAGAGAGAAGAGTTTATAAGCATTCTGGAAGCAAGATTCTTCTTCCTTGCAGCCGATGCGCGATCTTCATTAAGGTTAAAATACGATAATATTTATGCCTAATTACTGGCTATTTTAAAATAAACAAGATGTTAATTTACTTCATTTATGTACTCGGACTCTCCGGATGTACATTTTAAGTTGATTCTTGTGACTTGAAGAATGAGAATAAGATAATCATGAATGCTAATAAAAATGCTCCACCAAATACACACTTAATTGGTTAATTAAATTTGGTCAGGGGTTGGCGGCCAACATACAGGAATGTATTGCTTGGTGTGAGAAAAGAATTAAAAGTACCATGTTCAACAAAACTATCAACTGAAGATTTGGAAATCGAGATTTTCCTTCATTTGTTGCAGGAGTACTCAAGGTGAAATATATGTTAAATGTATATGTGAAATGCTTTTTAGTTTATTTCATTATTTCCATGCTTTCTCTTCTTGTCACTCTAATGAGATTGGGTTCTGATAGTAATTGCATATATTTTAAGGATATTATACATGAAATTATAAATACAAGCTTTGTTTTGATATAGTTGCTAGGTGATGATTGACTGTATGTACCCATTGTGTCATGTATAGAAAAAATGAATATTTGCCCCTTGTATGGTTAGGAGTCCACTTTAACTTTACTCAAAGTTATAAGAGAGTAAAACAGACAATCATTAATTTGTGTTTTTGTATCTTATATTCCTTAGATATGGGGACCAATATTTTTATTTGGCAGTAATCATAATAATACATTTTTATAAGGAAAATAAGATGTAATTACACATTTCAACTAAAACCTTCAACCTTTAATGGGTTTATGCTCACCAAACTACCAGCATTCGTTTATTTTTACACCTTTATAGGTCAAATGGGTCCCGTTTGCAGTACGCACATATAATGCATATATGCGTCGGCCCTCGAGGGACAAAAGTAAAATTACACTAATTTTAACGTTATTTTACTTATTTTTTTTTTTGTGAAAATAACGTTAAAAGCGTTGGGTTGGTTGGCTCTATTCCTACGAGGTTAAGGTAAGACTGTCTACATTTTACCCCCTCAGACCCTAACTAGCTTTGCTAATGTGGGATATACCGAGTATGATGATGTTGATGAGGTCAAACATGCAATATAAAAATTTAAGATATAAACGAATAGGTCAAGTGGTTCTAATGTCTGTGCTTGTATCATTGTTCAAAATTTGGCTATTGTTTAAAAAGTATAACTTTTATAGTAAAAAAAGTAGTCAAATTTGTAAGGAAAAAAAAAAATAAACAACTTGACCAAAAGGTTTTAGGGTCAAATGATCCTTAGAAAACCTTACTTGTTTTGACCCATCACCCAACCCGCATCAGTTGCACAATTTGGCACCTGTAGTTGGCATGCAAGTATGAGTTTTTTAAAAATTACCAATTTCTTGTTTCAGTGAAGGTTCTGGAAGCTTGAAACAGGATTCTGATAGTCTAGAAGTTGGCTTAAGTCCATGGAAGGTACAAACATTTGCTACATTAGGACGTGGGACAGAAGAGTTTTTTAGAATGATTCTGAAGGTTATTCTTTCTTCTGAACATTGACTCTTTTCACAATTCTTTTTTTATGGCCCTTGTTCTTATGTTTTTAAATGATAGTAGAAGGTTTTAATTAATTACTTTAGAAGATCACATTAATTTCGGGGTCAAATTTACTACTTCTATCTCACAAATACAGGTACAAATTAAATCTCGGAGAAATATTTTATAGGCCACTCTAAAAAGGGAATACTATAAATAGTTTCAAGTAGGCCAAAATATATCATCAACTATGTCTGGCAAAATGGGCCGGGCCGGGTCGGGTCGGGTAACGGGTCAACATGGGTTCGGGTCAGGATGGGTGCGGGTCAGAACGGGTTTTAAGCAAAATTAGTTCGGGTCTAAATGGACTATTCTTAAAAAACATCAATTTAGTTTAACTTAAGATGTGTTATAAGTAAACAAATAGTCCATTTGGATATTTTTTAGTGATTTTCTCATCAAATATGTTATTAATCATTCTTAAATGTTTGAATCTATTGCTTTTACATAGCTTTTTGGTTACCCATCTTGACCCGCATTATGTTTAAGTGCAACCCATCTAAACCCATTCAATATTACGATGTTACCCATTTCAACCCATTATACTACAATTGTTTACCCAAACCAACCCATTTCCTTTAATATGGATAAAAATTGCCACCTCTATCATCAACTTTAAATGATTAATTTCAGTTGGGTGCATGTAATTTTTATAATTTAGATGTTTAACATGATCTTTTTTATTTTCTTATAGAACACAATCACCCCCACACTCGCACCCACCCACACACTCCCACTCCCGCACACGGGCTCAAAGTGAACTACGTCCATGGGGTGCAACTAGGGTTTCTTCTTATTATCTCATTACCAAGATTACAATTTTAGGCTTATAGCATGGTTTAAGTAGATGAAATGCTAGGATTAATAACTTGATGACAAAGAAACATAATATGGGCCAACAATAATTGTTAAAATGATGTAGTAGCTAGGCCAGATCTATCCTCTCGTTTCCCAGCATCTCGGAGTCCAAGTTCTTGGAGCCTAGCCTCTCGGAGCCCAGGTTCTTGGAGCCCAGCCTCTTGGGTTTGTGCTAACTATTCCAAGTTGGGCTTGTGTTACGGAAGAACTAGAATAAAAGCAATGAATGGATAAAAGGCAACATCTTGAGTTGGAGCAGCTGGGTTAGAGCAGGCTCGCTTGACCTGGGATTTGGATAAGCTGGAATAGTTATCTTAATTTTAGTTCATTTGAATTTTAGTTTCCTAAGTTTTAGCCTTTCTTTGTGGTTTACGCTTAGTATATATTTGGAGTTTATTTTTATGTAAATGGTGTTGGATGGTATCCGAATTTAACAGAAATTAACAATCAAACACACAATTTTCCAGAAATCGATCCTTTGATCTCTTTTTTTTATTTTTCTGCTTGCGAACAAATACAGAGGATTGACTATTTATAGTCAATTATTACTTACAACAGAAAACAAACTTTGTAACTAACTACTTAACAACTTTTTCAATTACAAGATTAAGCTAACAAATCACCCTCCTAAGCTTGTAATTTCCTTCATACCAAGCTTATTCTTCATCTCTTCAAACTTGACTCTTGGAAGGGCTTTAGTTAGTACATCTGCCTTCTGTTCCTCACTACAAACAAATTCAACTCTAATCTGCTCCTTTTCAACAGCTTCACGAATAAAATGATATCTTGTATCAATATGCTTACTTCGAGCATGAAACACTGGGTTCTTTATAAGTGCAATGGCAGATTTGTTGTCTACTTTAATTTCCACCTGCTTCTCTCTATCTCCTGTCAATTCTGCTAACAGCCCTCTTAGCCAAATAGCCTGACATGCAGCTGTTGAAGCTGCCATGAACTCTGCCTCACAGGAAGATAGAGCCACTGTAGACTGCTTCTGAGAGTTCCAGGTGATGAGGCTGCTTCCATAGAAAAACACCATTCCAGTGGTACTTCTGCCATCATCTCTATCAGTAGAGTAACTGCTGTCACTGAACCCATGCAACTCAGCCCTTCCCTTCCTTTGATAGCACAATCCCAAACTGGTTGTACCTTTCACATATCTCAGAACATGCTTAAGAGCTTGCAAATGAACCACTTTAGGAGCCTGCATATATCTACTGATATATCCAACTGCATAACACAAGTCAGGCCTAGTGTGGATTAGGTACCTCAAACATCCTACCCATTTCCTAAACTGAGTAGGGTCAGCCTCTCCTCCTTCATCATGTTTTGATAACCTCAACCCCGGCTCCATTGGAATCTTTGTTGAATTACATTCCAACAATCCTGCCTCCTCTAGGATTTTCTGTGCATAACTGGTTTGCTGCAGCTTGATCTCCTCCTGGGTTTGTGTAACTTGAATTCCCAAGTAATAAGACAGCAACCCCAAGTCCACCATCTCAAACCTTTCTTCCATTTTTCTCTTTACCTCCTTTATCTTCTCAGGGCTTTCTCCAGTTATTAGCAGGTTCATACTTGCATCTTTTAAATCCCAGCTCCTTCAACACACTATCCAGCTTCAAGTTCCAAGCCCTAGGAGCTTGTTTTAGGCCATACAATGCCTTAAACAGTTTATACACTTTATGTTCAGCTCCTTTCTTAATAAACCCATCAGGTTGTGATACGTATACCACCTCCTTTAAGTCACCATGTAGGAAGGCTGATTTCACATCCATGTGATGAACCCACCATTCCTTTTCTGCAGCCACAGCCAAAATCAATCTTACTGTTTCTATCCTAGCCACCGGGGCAAACACCTCTTCAAAGTCAACTCCATGCTGTTGCACATACCCTTTAGCAACCAACCGGGCTTTGTACTTAGTAATTTTCCCTGTGGCATCTCTTTTAACCTTGAAGACCCACTTCAAGCCAATTGGGACAGAACCCTCTGGCCTTTCAGTGAGCTCCCAGGTTTTATTTTTCTCAATAGACTTGATTTCAGCAGCCATGGCATCTTCCCATTCCTTGATTCCTTTTGCATCTTTATAACTGGCTGGTTCCCCTTCTAATAGCAGCAGCTGAGATTCCTGTGCCTTTTCATAAATTTCATTTAGATTCCTTGAGCCCCTTAGGGGTGTATGATCATACCTGTCCTCAGGAGTGACTGTAGGATCTCCAGGTCTATCTTCATCAGTAGGCTGCCTTTCCAGCATTGGACCTCTTCCTTTAACTGTGGATTCTGGGCTGCTCCATAGTGGCTCATCCTCAACATCCTCATAATCTTCACTACCTACATTTTCTTGGTCAAAACTGGTTGAAGCTTGACTACTTGACCCCTGTACCTGATTCCTGGTTTCTGTGTTGATCAGAAACTCAGTCCACTCCGGGCCTTGGGCAATTTCATCCATTTCCCATTCCCATGGCCTTGTTTCATCAAACTGGACATCCCTTGTAACATGGATTCTCCCAGTTTCTGGATCAAGCATTCTATAGGCCTTAGTCTTTGGTTGACAGCCCAAATGTACCAGCCTCCTGCTTCTGTCATCCAGCTTTTTCAGAGTTACCCCAAGGACCTTTGCATAGCCAATACACCCAAATACTTTCACATGATCCAGCCTTGGTCTTCTGCCTTTGATGGCCTCATAAGGAGTGACTTCCACTGCTTTAGTGGGAGATCTGTTCAAGATGTAGACTGCATGCCTCACTGCCTCCCCCCACAGATCTTGAGGAAGTTTCATGGCCTTTAGCATGCATCTTGTCATGCTCATAACAGATCTGTTTCGTCTCTCCACAACCCCATTTTGCTTTGGGGAATATGGTGAGGTGAGCTGGTGATACAGACCTGTATTTGAGCATAACAGTTTGAACTCCTTTGAAGTAAACTCACCTCCATTATCTGTCCTTAGGGCCTTCATTTTCCTTCCATATTCCAGTTCTACTTCCTCCTTGAATTCCTTGAATTTCTCAAAGACTTCAAACTTGCCTTTGATGAGATACACCCACATGTATCTGCTGTGATCATCAACCATCATTAGCAGGTACTTATTTCCTCCTTTGGTTTCTGGTGTAATGGGTCCACACACATCAGCATACACCAGGTCTAGTGGCCGCTCAGCTTTGTACCTTGTTTCCCTTGGGAAGGGTGCTCTTGACTGTTTCCCTGCCATGCAACAGTCACACACCTGTGATGGGTGTGTGATCTTGGGAATCCCTTGAGCCATTTCTTTCTTGGACAGTCTTTGAATTGACTCAAAGTTGAGATGGCCCAGCCGAGCATGCCATAGCCAAGCTGTGCTCACCCCAACTTGAGTCAATTGGTGCAGCCACTTTAAGTTCAATTTTGTAGAGTCTGTTTGGGGCCCTTGGTACTTTCATCAACAGGGCTCCACTGGCTTCAACTACCCACAGATGATCATCTTTCATCTTTACTTCATAGCCAATTTCAGTGAGCTGTCCGAGGCTTATAATATTACTTCTCAAAGTGGGAATGTAATATACCTCGGTTAGTACCCTTTGGTCCTTGTTTTTACATTCCAGAACTATATCACCCTTGCCTTCAATGCTCACACAGGAGCCATCACCAAATCTCACATTTCCACTTACATTTTTATCCAATCTTGCAAAGAGCTCCTTGTTTCCAGTCATGTGGTTGCTGGCCCCATTGTCCAGGAACCACACACCCATGCCTTCACTTGAAAATCTTTTCGGGAGGACTCTCTCCTCATTCAGAAACACTGCAAGAGTCATCATGAGAGCTGGCCCATCTTCTCGAGCATCAGTCAGGTTTGCTTCTTCCTTCTTTGGGTTTGTGGGACACTCAGAAGCATAGTGTCCCATTGCATCACACCTGAAGCATTTGATCTTGGTCTTGTCCTTATTCTTTCTTGACTGATAACTTGTGGAGGGTTTGTCTTGAGTCCTTCCTCTACCAGCAGGCCCTCTGCCCCGGCCTCTGCCTCTGGACCCTTGTCTCCCGGCTCCCCTACCTGCTCCTTGGCCAGCCTCAGGTCTCTTCTTGGCTTGCCATTCATCATAACTCAGGAGCAGTTGGTCTGACTTGCCAAAGATTTGTTTTTCCTTCATCTTGGTTCGCTCTTCGAATGCCTTTAATCTGCCAATTGCCTCTTGAAATGACATTGCATTCAAGTCTGCAAACTGCTTTATCGAGGCCACAATGGCCAAGAATCTCTCTGGAACCGAGCCTAGGAGTTTCCTTACCAGTGTCCTGTCATCAATCGTGGATCCCAAGCCATTGGCCTTTGAGACCAGATGGCTTAACCTTCCGGCAAAGTCATCAATTCCTTCATTCTCATTCATTTTCATAGCCTCCAACTCAGATTGAAGAGTTTGCAATCTTGCTTCTCGCACTCGATCTGCGCCAACAAATCTGACCTTCAAAGCCTCCCAGATCTGTTTGGCTGTTTGATATTGTGCGACTTGTAACACCAGCTCCTCCGGTATTGCCTGATACAACAGGGCGACGGCCATATCATTCTTCTTTGCATCAACCGCCGTGCCAAGTCCGGGTTCGAGTGCTTCGAGAATCCCATGTACTTTGAACACCGCCTTCAACCTAATCGCCCAAATGTTGTAATTGTTCACGTTCAACATCGGACATTGTAAAGAAGCTGTGCCGCTCTCCTTCGCTGCAACAATTGCCCCTGTATTTGCTGCGTCGGCCATAATTGCTCTTCTTCGTCTTCGGTAATACTGTAATGGCGAATTCTCGATCCAGTCCTTCGAATCGAGCGATCGAGGGTTGTCTTCCTACGCGACTCCTTCCACTGATCCTGATTTCTTCGCCAATTTCATCCAATTTCAGAGAATTCGAGCACCTTGCTCTGATACCACTTGTTGGATGGTATCCGAATTTAACAGAAATTAACAATCAAACACACAATTTTCCAGAAATCGATCCTTTGATCTCTTTTTTTTATTTTTCTGCTTGCGAACAAATACAGAGGATTGACTATTTATAGTCAATTATTACTTACAACAGAAAACAAACTTTGTAACTAACTACTTAACAACTTTTTCAATTACAAGATTAAGCTAACAAATGGAGATTATTATTGAGTTTTTGAGTTTGATTAATAAAGTTGGCAATCTGATTCCAATTCGTTGTGGTTGTTTTTGATTTGACCAATTGTCGCAAGAAATATTGCATCACGAAAGTTTCCATCTTTTTGTTCTTCCTTGTTAATTGAACCTAGCCCGGAAAGAAAAGGTTTCACAAACCCAACATCAAGCCCAAACCATGGTGAAATTTTTGAGCCCTTTCTTGAGTTCGAATGCTTTTATTAAAATTTATCTGAGCGTGAACCAAGTTCGAATCAAGCCCAAGTTACCTGCTACTCGACTTGGCTTAGCTTGTTAACACCCCTAGCCTATTGAGATAGTGAACACCTGGGCCAGCATGAGTGGCTCCAACCTTTACTTCTTTATTGGTGCATATTAAATCTAAAGTCGCTTAGTCTATTGTATAATGTCTAATGTTAGTTCGGGAATCTGTTTGACCAAAAAGAATGATTAATTGGTATATTTAATTCGTTTAATCTTTGTCTTCTAGGGTGGAGGGATGCTTACAGTGGGAAGACTATACAATTTGGTAACAGATTACCTACCTGATGAATAAATTTTCATTGCGTGTTCTCCAGTTGAAAAATTTAGGAAAATTTTCTGCTGTGATAGATATCAAGTAGATTATCTGGGAAGGTGTTCTTAGAAGCAGCCAACTATCAAATAAAGAAGGAAGTTCTCAAGGAGGTAAACACCGACTCAATTCCCTTTGTGCACATTTCAAGTTGAGCTTTCATGGGTCTAAACCTATAAATATATATGAACAACAGAATAAGCTAGCCCTGTGATAAATTCAAAAGAATACGATTTAAATACTCATCTTTTATTTTTTTTTTTGTTTCTTTTGGTTTCGTGTTCCTGTTTGTTGGGTTGTCGTGAGTTGGAACATAGCAGCTTCATATAAAAGTCTTTGTCATTTTCATTTTATTCAAATGGGATCATTATAATAACAGAAACAAAACAAACATGCCTAGTTTAATCCCACTTTTAAGTAGGGCATGGGGGGAGGGTGGGGGGGGGGGTGTGGGGAGATGAAACAAACCTTATCGCTACCCTAGATCACAATTGAAACAGGAAAAATTTCTTTATCAAAATATGAGACTGCATGGTATAATAAATAGCTTTAAAAAGAGGATGGGTTAGATTTAAGTCTTGCAAGATCTCAAAGCATGTAAAATATTTAATGAAATTTGTAAGGGATAATTTCATGTATGCCCTTTCAAATTTCATAATATCCTTTCCACATAACAAATAGATTCAAACAAACAAATAAACATAATCTCACGTTCTCACCTACATAGTGTGGTATTTTGGGTGGGTTTGGGGGGGGGGGGTGATGAGGGTAACCTTTGTTAGGAATCAAAGTGATCCAGTGGAAATTGATTACCAATACACACACACGAAAGCAAAAAAAAAACATACACAAAACGATACAACGTGTTTCGGTCGATGTGACCTACGTCCACGGGTTGCAACTAGGGATTATTTTATTGATTAAGTGGTGAAGATTACAATTACAAGACTATGCTTTATATAGCAAAACAATTAAGTTAAAACGTCTTGTGGGCCAGGATTAGGGCCGGCTGCCCTAAACCTCCAAAAGGCCTACGTAAAACCTAACAATCTCCCACTCGGAGGCCTTGCGATAGAATCAAGCTCGGCATCCAACATAAGCAATCCAGTCATCCAGTAAATCCAGTAATCTTGAGTTCAAGTCTTTCAAGCCTCAATTCCCATGAATAAGCTAAGACTTTATTTCTAGACATATCCTCCTAGTGCAACCGCCTATCTATCATCAAGTACATGAAGGGCGAGTTGCAGCTCCCCTGAGCTCCAACTCAGTTGTGACGACACATGTCAACGACTCATCCTCTATCTCCACAGGTATGGACACTCCACCACATCCAGAGATACATCAAGGACCACCAGCACTTTCCACACATAACAAACTACCAACAGGAGAAATTCTTCAGTTATAGTCTTCAAAACCCAACAACTCTTCGTAACTGTACTCGGAACACAACTTTGCTCTCACTGTCACCGAATCGCCTGGATGGTTTATACTTTAGAACACGTTCAGCTAACATCCCCTTGGCTCCAAACTTCACGTTTGCGAAATGAACTCAGCACGAGATCTAGCTAACCAGATTTTGTTTTTCTTCTCATCAACCATGTATAATGACCCATGCCTCATACCACGAGCAATCACGATATTTCCCTTGACCACCTTCCATTTGCCACTACCAAACCTTACTTCCATTCCCCGTTTATCTAGCTGACCCATATAAATCAATTTCCTATTCAGCCCCGGAATAACCTGACATTCTTCAGGCTCCATGTAGTTCCCAATGAAGCAACCAGATCAACATCTCCCATGCCCATGACTTCAAGCAAATCGTCATTAGCAAGTCGAACCTTTTTCAAAATCCCCTTGTTTCAGATTCAACATCGTTTCCCTGTTGGTTATCTCACACACACAATAAACACGATAATCACGCTGACGAGAAATTAATAAACGATAAACATGACACAAGAATTTTACGTGGTTCGGTTCCAGTGGGGAACCTATGTCCATGGGTTGCAACTAGGTATTTTTCATTAATTTCAGACCAAAGATTACAATCACATGACAAGGGTATATATAGAGATACAAATTAGGTTAAACAACTAAACGGGCCGAACATAGGGCCAGACTAGGGCCGGCTGCCCTAATCTCCCTAAAGGCCTTCGTAAACCTAACAATCTCCCACTCGGAGGCCTTGTGATATAATCAATCCCGCCATCCAAAGCACACAACAACCCCATCATCCAGTAACTTCAGTAATCTTCAAACCATACAGGAACAGAAGTCTTCAGGTCCAGCTCCCAAGAACAAACCAAACTTCAAACCGTGTATCTTTAATCAACCTAGCTGCAGCGGCCTTTCTCATCAGTAACCTCAAAGGCCCATTGAAGCACCCATGGCTCCAATACAGTCATCACAGACTCAGTCATAGCAAAAACAGCCAATGACTCATCCTCAATCTTAACCGGCACCTACTTACTCGAATACCCGGCTCTAGAGTCCAGAGGAAAGAACACTCCCCAAAAGATACAAACACCCATGGAGATAATTTCCATTCGGAATTCCGGTCTCAAAACCCAATGTCACTAAGTAACTATGCCCGAAACACGCCTCGTGCTCCCACTGTTACCAAATCCTCATCCAGGTTTAAACCTTCGAATACACTCGAGTTGACATCCTAGTGGCTCCATGATTCATGCTTGCAATACGAATCCATTTAGCTCTACCCGATGCAACGAGCCAAGACTTTACTACTCGGAAGTTGGTCCATTTCTTCCAGTGATACGTAATCCCGTATCTCCAAAAAGTCTTCAATCAAATAGATTCACCGATGCTTCATTGAAGTAGGTAACATATATAATGAAGCAAAACAGAATCTCAGAACCAAGAGTCTTCACTGCGTTCCACTGAATCCCAATGCATCAAGCCCAGGCACATTTTCAGACGCAGAATTCAAATAGCTTTGGACATTGACTCTAAAGAATGTCCACACCTCTATACAGCTCTACCAAGTCAAGCAGTCAACTATGCCCTGCTCCCAATGTCCTTGTTATCCCAATGTCCTTGTTATCCCATCCCAACCCATGCCAAACCAACACTCCATGAGATTAATCCCCAATCGTACTTCCACGGCAAATGTCTTCATCCAGTACCGAATCCCAGATCACCTCAAATTTTGTACCACTGATCACCATTGAACAAGACAGTTCAAGACCAGCTAACAGGCAAACGATTATAACAACAGTAGAACTTTCATGGAAAGTAAGTGGTACCAAGGGTTCTATGACCGTACACACGATCAGTTAACGCAAACCCTAACCGAAAAATCTTCCGAACAAGCAGTAGTTCACATGACTTTCTCTTTTTTTCACTTATGCCGTCACCAGCACACTCATTGGTTCCATTTTCTCCAAGTTTTATCCATCGTTTGTACCACATCCAAGTTCCTTGACAAACCAATCAACCAAGATCCACAACCGACGAACATTTCGATTTCATCCTGTTTTCAGTTATAACAATAACAAGCAGGAACGAAACAAAAAAACAGGGAACAGTCACAGCAATGGCACGTGCTTGAACTTGACGACTGTTCTACTAAACCCTGTCAATCAAAACCGATTTGCTCCTGCAATAACTCGATAATCATAAACAAATTTCAAACAGTTACCTGATGATCTCCTGCAGACAACTCTTCACCCGAATGCTGAATATTCACATAACCCGGTTCCTCAATTTTTAAGTTGATTATTAGTCAAACGAAACAAAAAAACAAACTCTAGCCCGGTAAATCCAAGAATTTCTAATCCAAAACCCTAATCACCGTCTCAAGAGTTTAACTCGGCACCCAAACAAAAAAACTTTCACCTGTGATATCAAAATCCGAAAAAACACCCAATCTACATCCGATCGAACAAATCCGAACACATCTGAATAACAACGGAAGCGGTCGAAACCCTAATCAGCGCAAAACCAGCTGCAATCTAAACAATTATGGTCAGAATCAGACATTTTTGATCGGAAAGATCGCCGGAACCCTAATCCGGCAACTGCGGCGGCGCCAGAGCCCCGATCCGGCGGCGGCACCGGAACCCTAATCCGGCAAGAATCGGCGGCGGCAGCGGATCCAGAACACTGGTCGGATTTTTCTTGTCAGCCGGATGCCCAAAATACTTCAATCAGCGGCTGTAGGGTTCGTCTGAACCCTAAAACGCTCCAATCGGCGGCGGCGACGGCAACCAATCGCGACCCAGAAACCCTACGACGGCGGAACCCTAGCGACGGCTAGATAGCGGTGGCTGAACAGTTCAAACCCTAAATCGCGAAGTAGACACCATTCGTGATTTACGTTCAACAATCAAACCCCAGCAGCCACCGATGACACGGTAGACGGAATCCGGCTGACGATTCCGGCGGCGGTGGCGCTGAGAGACCTGGGCTCTAATACTAGTTGTTGGGTATCTCACACACAATAAACACGATAATCATGCTGACGAGAAAATAATAAACGATAAACACGACACAAGAATTTTACGTGGTTCGGTTCCAGTGGGGAACCTATGTCCACGGGCTGCAACGAGGTATTTTTCATTAAGTTCAGACCAAAGATTACAATCACATGACAAGGGTATATATAACATAACATACACAGTGAAATCCCACTTAAAAGTAGGGTCTTGGGGGAGGGAGAGAGATGAAAACAAACATTACCCCTACCCCAGAAGGGTAGAGAGGCTGCTTCAGAAGAGACCCTCGGCTCATGAAAAACTTCTTTATATATATATATATATATATTTTACTATTATTATTATTATTATTATTTGTGTTATTAATTTTTTTTTTCATCAAACACACCACAAGAAAACAAGCAAACGGATACACCTTGGCACATGAAGACAAAGCATGTATAAGCAATAAAGCAGTAAAGCGATAAACCAGCATAGCAGAGTAGCATGCTAAAGAAGTACCTAGTAAGCCAACAAATCATAGCCACAAAGTACCAGACCGCTGAAATAGGCATAACATAACATACAGTAAACATACCACATGACAATCAGGAATTTCTCAAAACTATGGATTCTAACATGCATTCTAAGTGCCTAATAATCTCTAACCTTTATTCTACGTCTCCAGGAAATCCTATCACTGATCATGTCCTTCGAGAGATGCAATGCTAACAAATCTTGACGAATCCGCTCATCCCATGTCAACCTAGGTCGGCCCCTGCACCTCCTCCCGTCCACAACTAAATGCTCTACGCTTCGAACAGGAGCTGACACGCCTCTTCTCCTCACATGGCCGAACCATCTCAATCTTCCTTCCCTCACTTTGTCTGAGATGCACACCACCCTCGGTCTTCCCCTGATGGTTTCGTTTCTTATTCGGTCAAGTCTTGTGTGGCCACACATCCATCTTAGCATCCTCATCTCTGCTGTTTCTAGTTTCCTCTCTTGAATCTTCTTGATCGGCCAACAATCATTTCCATACATCATAACAAGGGTATATATAGAGATACAAATTAGGTTAAACAACTAAACGGGCCGAACACAGGGCCAGACTAGGGTCGGCTGCCCCAATCTCCCCAAAGGCCTTCGTAAACCTAACATTACCCGCTGTCCATAGCATGAAATGAAGCCCCTGAATACGTGACCCAAGAGTCTACACAGCTTTCAATGCTGCATACCAAAGCATCATCATCATAAACGCCCTCAACAACTCAACAACGTTCATTTGCTTTGAAGTACCCGGGCATTGACTCTTAACATGCCATACTTCATTGCAACTCCAACAGTTCACTGTCTTCTGAGTCCTATACGGACTTCTTCCTAACTCCCACTGTTTCCGTGATTCCCTCTTCCCCTACCTGATACTACACTTGTACTCTTCCGGCGAACGTCTTCACCTAGCACAATATCACGAATCCCATCAAATGTCATATCAATGGTTCCCACAGAACTTGCAGCCGTAGCCACAGTCCCAGATTAACTATCAGGTAGTGAAGACAACACAACTTTAGTCTTATCATCAAACTTGATTCCCACAGATGATAATCTGGACATAATCAAATTTAAGTTGTTAATGTGAACCGTAACCGAGCTTCCTTCGTTCATTCTTGTCATGAACAATTCCCTCATCGAGAACACCTTATTGGCAGCAAAGGGATTCTCATACATATTCGACAGAGCTGACATCATTCCCCAAACGGTAGTCTCGTGCATGATGTTAAATGCAACGCTCCTCGTCAAAGCCAATGTAATAACTCCTCTAGCTTTCTTGTCCTTTGAGTTCCATGCAGATTCAGCAGCTACATCCATCTTCTCTGGTTTATCCTCTAGCACCATGTCCAAATCCTTTTGACTTAGCAACGCTTCCATTTGCATTTTCCACCAGACGAAATCAATTCCATTGAAATTCTCAGTCTGAATCTTTCCTTCATCAACCATTTGAACTTGGCAACAAGATAAAACCAACATAAAATAGCCCAACACCTTCCTGATCAATAAATATAGCGAATACTCCAACCAAAAAAATCCCAATCAATTCCAAATACAATCACAGCAACAAAACAATCCGATGATTCCCACCCAAAAATAATCAAATTCTTTAACCACCCAAAAAAATCGAATCAACTGCAACTGATTGTAGTAGATAAACAACAACAATCGTGACTCCTAGGGTTCAATTCGAAACCCTAATCAGTGAAAAAACAGGCGACGACAGCAACCAGGCAAAAACCGAACTCTACGGCGATGATTCCTGCCTAATCGAACTCTAATCAGTCACTAATCAAGAAATTCGAACCAAATCCAGGCTCAATCAGCGATTCCAAG
Source organism: Mikania micrantha (assembly GCA_009363875.1). NCBI lineage: Eukaryota > Viridiplantae > Streptophyta > Magnoliopsida > Asterales > Asteraceae > Mikania > Mikania micrantha. The sequence continues at coordinate 53,297,799 of CM018680.1, read as the reverse complement.
ATTTGAAACAACCTAATCGCGAACTAAAAGCTTAGACTCGGCCGAAATCGTTTAAATAACTTGTAAGCATTTATGAATTCCGATCTCTTGTGTACTTGAGGTCTGAGGCTAGCACTTTCTCCTCACCCTTGGTTCCTAGGACCTTAAGCGCTTTTGAATGCCTCACGCCTTTTAAAAAGGGTTTCGGTTATGATTTTAGTGTTTAGATTATGAGTGTTTGTAGTAATTTATGCTTATTATGGAAATGTCATAATGAAAATGGAGAGGGAGAAGGATATAATAGTCTATTCTGATTTATATTTAGTTAAATCGGTAAATATGAAATTAGAGGTGTTTTGAATCGGTGTATTTGATACTGTGGTTTTTGGTTCGGTGAATGTAATATGAATACATGATGCTAGGTGATATATGAAATCATCCTTTAAACAGAAAATTATAATGACAAAATGACATGTTAGATCCATATTTAATGTCATAAACATGCTATTCCAGTGAGTAGAGACTTATATTCTTTTCGTTTCTAGCTAAAGCGATGTCTATATAGCAACATCTATGTCAAATGAAAGGATTATTATTCCGAATGAATCATTATCTTTCCGAACATCTCAATTTAAGGATACAAAACCCTAACAGATCTCCTATAAACATGGGATAGATATCCCTTTACAAATATAAGACCTATCAAAATAATTTCTATCTATACAATATAAATAATATGTCTATTACACCCCCTCAGTCGAAGCGTGAGGTGGACGAATGTTGAGACTGTTGCAAAAATCTTCAAATAAGATTCGTGGGAGAGACCCTTGGTGAAAATGTCCGCAATCTGAAAACGAGAAGGGACATGGAGGACCTGAACTGTCCCGCGGTGAACATGTTCACGAACCAAGTGGATATCAATCTCGATATGTTTGGTTCTCTGGTGCTGAACTGGATTTCCTGATAGGTAAATTGCACTGACATTATCACAGTAGACCATCGAAGCTTTGAACAATGGCCAATGAAGTTCCAATAGCAGATTGCGAAGCCAGCAAAGTTCTGCCACGACTTTTGCAACCCCTCTATATTCAGCCTCCGCACTTGATCTAGAGATGGTAGACTGTCGTTTAGATGACCAGGAAAGTAAAGTGTTGCCAAGATAGACGCAGTAGCCAGAAGTGGATCGGCGTGTTGTTGGACAACCAGCACAGTCTGCATCTGTATATGCCCGAAGAGAGATGGTGGTAGGTGCTGTGAGAGTCAGACCAAAATTGGCAGTACCTTGGAGGTAGTGCAGAATCCATTTAAGAGCATTCCAGTGGTCTGTGGAAGGGGAGTGCATATGAATGCATATTTGTTGGACCGCGTAAGAAATATCTGGTCTGGTGAATGTTAGGTATTGTAGAGCGCCTGCCAAACTTCTGTAAAGAGTTGGGTTGTCGAAGGGAGCAACAGTTGTGTTACCAGGTTTGGGTTTTGTGTCGACTGGGGTGGCAACAGCCTTGCAAGATTGCATCCCAGCTCGAGCAATGATGTCTTGGGCATATGATTTTTGGGAAAGGAATAGATGATCCTTAGTACGAGTGACTGAGATTCCCAAAAAGTAGCTTAGAGGTCCAAGATCTTTCATAGAAACTTGCGTGTGAGATCTGATAAAATTGTGAGGCGCAGTTAATCAGATGAAGCGGTGAGTATAATGTCGTCTACATAGATTAAGAGATATGCGGTCTGATTGCTGGTGTGGTAGATGAAGAGAGAGTTGTCACATTTGCTTTGATGAAAGCCTAAGCGAGTGACGAAGTCTGTGAATCTTTGGTACCATGCCCGAGGGGCTTGTTTGAGACCGTAGAGTGATTTCTTGAGTAAACATACATGGTCTGGATAGTCTCGACTGCGGAAGCCCATTAGTTGGTGCATGTAGACCGTTTCATTGAGATTGCCATGTAAGAAGGCATTTGTGACGTCCAGCTGGTGAATGGGCCAAGATTGAGCTAAGGCAAGGGTGAGGACGGTTCAGATTGTGGATGGTTTTACCACCGGGCTGAATGTATCTCCACAATCGACTCCCACTTGTTGTGTTCTTCCATCGCATACTAGGCGGGCTTTATAGCGTTCAAGTGAGCCTTCCGACTTGTATTTGTGGCGAAACAGCCGCATGCTTCGAATGATGTGCATGCCGGGTTGCTTTGGAACTAACTCCCATGTATTGTTTTTAATAAGCGCATTATATTCAATTGTCATTGCGTGGTGCCATTCGGGAGTGGATAAAGCAATCGTGGGATTGGTAGGTAGGGGAGCAATGGTGATGGTGTTTAAGTTGGTTGGGTGAATTTGTTTGGAGATGCCATTCATGGACCGGGTTCTAATGGTTCTGGTGGGGATATTGGGTTGGTTTTGGTGGGATGGATTTGTGGTGGAGTTTGGTGGGATTGTGGTCGGAGGTGAGGGGTAGGCAGAGGAATCATTGGAGGGGGCAGTGGGTTTTTGTCTGCGGCATAGGTGAGGATTGGTTTGGGATGTTGGTGGGTGGGGCAGTTTGGGGTAGATTGGTTGGGGAAGGATTGTAAGTGCGAGGGCGTGGGTGTTGAGGTTGAGTCCACATGATGGGATGTGGAGCATCAGTGAGGATCTCATATGAGGATGATGAGGGAGTGTTATGATGTAGGAGTGGAAAGATGGATTCATCAAAGGTAACATGGCGACATGTTAGGATTTGGTTGGTTGCAAGGTCGAAACATTTGTATCCGCGGTGTTGGTTTGGGTAGCCGAGGAAAACACAAGGTTTAGATCTTTTCTCCAGTTTGTTGATGGAGGATGGAGTTGGCTGGGAGTAAAGGGTAGCAGAGGCAACCAAAGACTCTTAAGTAGTTATATGTGGGATTCCGGTTGTAGAGGAGTTGAGTGGGAGATTGGAAGTGAAGAAGTTTGCTAGGTAGGATGTTATGGAGATAGGTGGCCACTTCTAGAGCATGGTGCCAATAGGAAAGAGGAAGGCCGGAGTGGGCAAGTAGTGTTCGGATGATGTTGTTTAGTGACCGGATTTTTCGTTCTGCTTTGCCATTTTGGGATGAGGTGTAAGGACATGAGAAGCGAAACATCATTCCATTTTGGTTACAAAACTGTTGAAAAGAGGAGTTTGCATATTCCTTACCATTATCACATTGAAATTGTTTTATTTGGCAATTGAATTGAGTATTTATTAGTTGTGAGAATTGGGAGAAGATAGAAAACACCTGTGACTTTTTGCTACTAGGGTAAGTCCATAAAAAATTGGTTCGGTCATCAAAAAAAAGAATGTAATAATGATGACCAGTTGTACTTAATATAGGTGAAGTCTAAAGATCACTATGAATAATGTCAAATGGTAAGTAAGATACATTAGGAGAATTCATAAACTGTAATCTAGTACTTTTACCAAAAATGCAAGAATGACAAAGTATTGAATTAACAGAAGTATAATCAAGAAAACTAGAATTTTTAAGAGCAGTAAGTAAATTGGAGCCGGGGTTTCCCATGTTAGGTTTCGTAGGCCTTTGGGAGGGTTAGGGCAGCCGGCCCTAATATTCCTGGCCCATTAGGGTTAAACCTAATTATTTTTCTATTTAAGCATTGTCATGTAATCGTAATATTCAACACCTAATCAATAAAGAATCCCTAGTTGCAACCCGTGGACGTAGGTCACATCGACCGAACCACGTTATATCTTGTGTCGTTTATTTTCTTTGCTTTCATGTGCGTGTATGAGTTAATCGGTTTCAGCTGCGCGTCTTTGATTCCTAACAAGTGGCATCAGAGTTGGTTCGTTGAAGATTAATATACGGAACGCACTGGAAGATTGCTGATAAAGAAAGAAAACAAAATCAGAGAGAGAGGGGCTGTTGTCGTCTGGTCTGGGATTCACGAATTAGGGTTTGTAAACCCTTGAGTTCGTCATCTGTTCAGCCGTCATTTTAGGGTTTCATCCCTTGGAGCCGCCGCCGTCACCACCACAGCCGCCGCCGCGATTAGGGTTTACCCCTTGAGTCGCCGCCGCCGCCGCTGCCGCCTGTTTCGGCTGTCGCGCCGCCGCCGAAGAGTAATCCGGCCGTTTTGGAGTTTGTTGGTCGCGATTAGGGTTTTACACCCTTGGAATCGTTGATTGAGACTGTTTTTAGGCTGATTTCGTGGTTCTGATTCGCGATCAGGTTGTTTTCAGCCCTGGATTCGTCGATTGAACCTGTTTTTGACACAAGTTGAGGTCGAATTTCTGGATTAGAGGCTGATTAGGGTCAATTGAGCCTTAGATCTTTGCTGCTGAGTTTGGGATCGCGTTTGCTTTTATGTTGACTGAAATTGGACGATTAGGGTTGCAAAATTGAACCCTTGAGTCGTCCTTGTCGATTTTCAGCGGGTTTCGGGTCTGTTGTAGCTGTTAATGATCGTGGTTCTCTGATCGGTTGGAATTTGATTGGGATTGGTTGGAGTATTCGCCGGATTTATTGATTAGGAAAGTGTTGGGGCATTTTCTGTTGGTTTTATCTTGTTACCGGATTCAAATGGCTGATAAGGGGAAGATTCAGATCGAGAAGTTCAATGGAACTGATTTCGTCTGGTGGAAAATGCAAATGGAAGCATTGCTCAGTCAGAAGGATTTGGATATGGTGCTGGAGGATAAACCAGAGAAGATGGATGCAGCTGCTGAGTCTGCATGGAACTCAAAGGACAAGAAAGCCAGAGGAGCTATTACATTGGCTTTGACGAGGAGCGTTGCATTTCATGCACAGACTATGCATGAGACTACTGCTCGGGATGAATGCTCTCTCTGTCGAATATGTATGAGAAGCCTCTCTGCTGCGAACAAGGTGTTCTTGATGAGGGAATTGTTCATGACAAGGATGAACGAAGGAAGCTCGGTTACAGTTCACATCAATAATCTGAATTCGATTCTGTCCAGAATCAAGTTTGATGATGAGATGAAAGCTTTGTTGCTGTTGTCTTCACTACCTGATAGTTGGTCTGGGACAGTGACTGCTGTTACTAGTTCGGTTGGGATCACTGATATGACATTTGAGGGGATCCGTGATATTGTACTAGGTGAAGACGTTCGCCGGAAGAGTACTGGTGTAGGATCATCTTCTGAGATGTTACATGTTGGTAGGGGAAGAGGGAATAATAGAAGCAGTGGGAGTCGGGGAAGAAGTCTGTCTAGGAATCGGAAGATTGTGAAGTGTTGGAGCTGTAATGAAGTAGGACATGTTAAGAGTCAACGCCCGGGTACTTCGAAGCAAGTAAACGCTACTGAGGGCGTTTATGATGATGATGCTTTGGTATGCAGCACTGAAAGCTGCGTGGACTCTTGGGTCATGGATTCAGGGGCTTCTTTTCATGCCATGGACAGCGTGGAAACGATGCTGAATGTGAAGAAAGGAGATTTTGGGAAGGTTCGACTTGCTAATGACGAGTTGCTTGAAGTCATGGGCATGGGGGATGTTGATCTGGTTACTTCATTGGGAACCACATGGAACTTGAAGAATGTCAGGGTTATTCTGGGGCTGAATAGGAAATTGATTTCTGTGGGTCAGCTGGATAAACAGGGCATGGAAGTAAGGTTTGGTAGCAATGAATGGAAGGTGGTCAAGGGAAATCTCGTGATTGCTCGTGGTATGAAGCATGGGTCGTTGTATTTGGTTGATGAACCTGCTGAGGGATGTATGACCGTGCCGGTTAAGCGAAACAAAATCTGGTTCGCTAAATCTCGTGCTAAGAGAGTTCATTTTGCAAACGTGAAGTCTGGAGCCAAGGAGATGTTAGCTGAACGTGTTCAGAAGTCTAAACCATTTAGGGGATTCGGTAACAGTGGGAGCAAGGGTTGTGTTCCGGGTACAGTTACGAAGAGCCGTTGGGTTTTGAAGACTAGAACTGAAGAAATCTCTCCTGTTGGTAGTTTGCTGTGCTTGGAGAGTGTTGGTGGTTCTTGGTGTATCTCTGGATCTGGTGGAGTGTCCATACCAGTTGAGATAGAGGATGAGTTGTTGACGGGATTTGTCACGACTGAGTTGGAGCTCGGGGGAGCTTCAACTGGCCCTTCATGTACTTGATGATTGAGGGGTGGTTTGCAACTAGGGGGATATGTCTGGATATGATGAAGTCTTCGCTTATTCTTGGGAATTGAGGCTTGGAAGACTTGTTATTGAAGATTACTGGATTTACTGGATGACTGGATTGCTTATGTTGGATGTCGGGCTTGATTATATCGCAAGGCCTCCGAGTGGGAGATTGTTAGGTTTCGTAGGGAGATGAAGGGAGAGAAGGGAGAGAGAGAAATCGAGAGGAAGGAGATGGAGGGGCAGGTGACGGCAGCTAGGTTAGAGAACCCAGGCTGATACCATGAAAGGATTATTATTCTGAATGAATCATTATCATTCCCAACATCTCAATTTAAGGATACAAAACCCTAACAAATCTCCTATAAACATGGGATAGATATCCCTTTACAAATATAAGACCTACCAAAATAATTTCTATCTATACAATATAAATATTATGTCTATTATCAAAATCTCGCACATTAAGATCACCAACCAATGCAATGATGGTGCTTGCTTTGACCAAAAGCTTATTCCTATTATATAAATTCCTCTCAGTAACCATGTTCAACTTTAGCTAAAAACATAATGTCACTCTTGATTTAGGTTGTTACAAAATTCTATAGTTCTTGATCTTTCTCTGCACAATATATGTATCATATTCTTGTTTTCAGGGTGGACGCCTGGCAGCTATAAACTTGGAGTCAAGAGCAGCCTTACTTGCAGCAAAACAAGTGAGTGCATGCATTAAAATATATTTTTTATTTAAATAATTTTGAATTTGCATTTTTTTCCTTGACCCCTTCACGTAATTTGAGGGCATGCTTCTTGAAAACACATCTCATTGGTATTCTATGTATATATCATTTGTCATTACTGGTTTTCCCTGTCTTGGAAAATTTTGTTTTGATCTCAACTGACTCTGTGTTCTACAAACACTGATATGGTAAAACCATGAAGGGTCAGCCGACCCGATCCCGTTGTTATGTCTTACGCTAAAAATTACAATTTGATCTGCCCCTGTTACCCATGATGGGTTTAATCATGTTTTATTATGTTAACTTGTTTTTACTATTAAAATAAAAATGTTGTAGGATTTACAACTGTGTTTTTTCAGGATTACAGCTGGTAGTTTCCTAGTTTAGGTTGCGTTTTCCTTGTTTAGATTATCTTAGAGGTCAAGTTTCTAGCTATAAATAGGCTTAATCGTAGGGGTGTAAACGAGCCGAGCCGATCCCGAGCTCGTTAAGGCTTGAGCTCGGCTCGTTTAGACAAATTCGGGCTCGAGCTCGGCTCGTTAAGAGCTTTATTTACTAGGCTCGAGCTCGGCTCGTTTTAAAATTTTTAGGCTCGAGCTCGGCTCGGCTCGGCTCGGCTCGTTTACGCTTTATTTATTTAATTTATTTACTTTAATTACTAATTTAATTATATTATAATTATATTTTTTAAAAATTTAACATAAAATATTTGATTTAAATATATTTATCATAATTTTATATATAAAAATGATTAATTTTATAAATAAACACTTAATATAATAAATAAAATTATATATTCAAAAAGCTCGTTAAGGCTCGCGAGCCGGCTCGGGCTCGATAACTAAACGAGCCACACTTTTGGGCTCGGGCTCGGGCTCTTTAAGGCTCGGCTTGTTCGAGCTTTTTACTGATCTGATCCCGAGTATTTCACGAGCTGCCTTGGTTTGTTTGTACCCCTACTTAATCGTCTCTATTATTATTGTACTAATTCTTATTTTAATTTCATAATGTAACAATATGGCAGCTTTAATTCAGTGTTTCTTGGTTTGTTTTTGAGCCAATTGTCTAACAATTGGTATCAGAAAGAACTAGGGGCCGTGATAAGAAAATAAGAAGTCATTTCATCGTGTTTTCTTTTCTAAATGGTTCCTGGCAGCATTTTGATCAAGATCAAGGCTGATCCAAATTTGATCAGGGAGTGATCAGGCTTCTCAGTTTCAAAAGAAAGTTTGAAATCTGATAAGAATGTGACCAGGCTTCTCTAACAGTTTCAAGAGAAGTTTCAAATCTGATAAGAGTGTGACTAGGCTTCTCTAACAGTTTCAGATCTTGATTCAGATAGGACAAGACCCAACAACATGTTCTTTTTTGGCATGAATTTCTGATCAGATTTGCGGTAAAAGCGGACAGGTTAGATTCGTGAAGCAGGAAACTTTGAATCCAGTCTCGCTTAGCGGCAGAAAAGAAAAATGGTAGAGGTAGCGGGGTAGCAAGCTTTGTATTTATATGATCGTTGGTCAAGAGTAGATTGTTCTACCACCCAGGAAAAGATCTGGTGTATCAGATTTGTTCAAGAGGTTAAAGTTGTTTAAACAAGAAGATGGCAATGGTGCTAGCAAAAGAAGGTGGTTCTATGTCGTATCTGTGTCCGGTTTTGATGTCTTCAAACTTTCCGGTGTGGGCTATTAAAGTGAAGATGATTATTGATGCTTATAACATATGGGAGGTTATTGAACCAAAGCTGGTGCTACTGTTGATCCAAAGAAATCAAAGATGGCTCTTGCTTTCTTGATTCAAGCCATTCCTAAAGAACTTGTGTTACAAATAGCAGCTTATACTGGTGCAAAACAAGTTTGGGAAGGGCTGAAAACAGGTTTCCTGGGAGTTGATCCAGCCCGTACAACTAGGCTTCAAACATTGAGGAAAGAACTCGAAAGCCTACACATGAAGGAGAATGGCAGTAGATGATTTTGCAAGCAAACTAAGTTGGCTAACTTCAAAATCAAGAAGTCTTGGATCAGACCTAGAGGAGAAGGTATTAGTGAGACGGTAGCCTCCATAAAGCAATGCTTTGAATTGGACACTATGCTATTTGATGAAGCCTTTGGAAGGTTGAAGACATATGAGGAACGTGTCAAGGGACCCAACAAAAAAGAAGAAATTAATGGGAGATTGATGTATTCTAATAGGGAAAAGGAGAAAAAGCACGGTTGTGAGCATTGTGGTTGTGGAAGTTCAAATCGGGATGACTTTGGACGTGGCCGAGAGGTCGTGGGTTCGGGAAAGGTCAAGATGGTAAACAATTCCCACGGGATAAGAGACACGCTAGATGTTTCAAGTGTGGTGAGCTTGGTCACTTTGTGAATGCACGTCCAAAGTGGGGAAACATGGAAGAAGTTAATTTGTCACGATGTGAAGATGACTAACCAACGTTTCTACAAAGAGTAAAGTGCGCAAACCATGATTGGTGGTGGGGGGGGGGGAGGTGGTGAATAACAAAAACAGGCATACCCGGTAAGCATCCCTCTTAGAGTAGGGTCTGGGGGGGGGGGGAGATAAAGACACACCTTACCCATATCTAAAAAAATATGCGCCCGTTGGTTTTGTTTCTGGAACCTCTTGTCGCATATGATGCTTGTTGCTGCCCTTCACTTTTTCCAACCTGCCTGTACCCGATGAGCCACGTCACTGTCAATATCGCCATCATCGTGTAGAAACAAGCCTAGGTATTTAAACTTTGTTGTCTGTGGCACCTCATGGCCTTCAATAGTCACCTGATCGTCTTCAACATCATTGGTTACCCTGCTAAAATTGCAGTATAGATACTAAGTTTTTGTCGTGCTTATGCGTAAGCCTTTCAGCTCCAAAGTGGCTCTCCACTCTTCTAACTGCACATTCAGCTCTTTGTTTTCTACCACTAACAAAATATCATCCGTGAAAAGAATACATCATGGGATATGTTCTTGTATAGACCTTGACAATTCTTTCAAAATAACTGCAAAAAGGAACGGGCTCAATGCAGATCCTTGGTGTAGTCCCACCTCCACTGGGAAAAAGTATGTATCTCCCACTGGTGCTCTTACGCTCGTTTTAGCATTTGCATATGTATCTTTGATCGCCTCTATATACCTATGGGGGATACCTCGTCTCTCCAGGCTATCCCAAATCACGTGTCATGGTACGCTGTCATACGCCTTCTCTAGGTCGATGAATACCATATGCAAATCTCTCTTCTTCTCCCTGTATTTCTCCATTAATCTCCGCAGAATGTGTATTGTCTATGTTGTCGATCTTCCTGGCATAAATCCAAATTGATTTACCGTCACTTGGGTTTCTCTTCTCAATCTTGTCTCGATCACCCTTTCCCAGAGTTTCATAGTATGGCTTATAATAGCTTTATACCCCTATAATTTCCGCAATATTGGGCGTCTCCCTTGTTCTTGTATAGGGGGATTAAAACACTACTTCTCAACTGGTTTGTCATCTTACCAGTTTTTAGTATAATGTTGAACAACATTGTCAACTACCCCACTCCATCTCCCAAACATTTCCATACTTCAATTGGAATATTATTAGGTTCCACCGCCTTCCTCCAGCCCATTCTCGAGAGGGCTCTTTGTATCTCTTCTTTGATGATGCGTCTACAATAGCAGTTGTTCTGATGTGTTCTTGTGTCTATGTCTGTGGGGTTCCTTCCATCTTCTTTGTTGTAGTTTCTTTTGTTGAAAAGATCATGGAAATATGTCTGCCATCTCTCTTTAATTTTGTTCTTTTTTACCAGGACACGTCCATCCTCACCCTTTATAAATTTCACTACTCCCAGGTCTTGCCTCTTCCGCTCCCTTACCTTTGCAACCTTGAACATGTGATGTTCAACTTCTTTAGTTTCAAGGCGCTTATACATCTCTCTGTACGCTTAGCTTTTAGCGTCTGAAACTGCCTTCTTTGCCTCTTGCTTCGCTTCTTTGTACATGGTCTTCAGTCTTGCCTTCTCTTCGCTTTCCGTACTTCTAGCAAACTCTCTGAACCTCTCTTGTTTCTCTAACTTTGATTTGCACCTCATCTTTCCACCACCATGACTCCCTCTGCTCGCTTCTGTTTCCTATTGTCATCCCCAGTGTCTCCTTTGATGCTCTAGTCACCTTTTCGGTCATTTCATCCCACACTCGATTTGCATCGGCGTACAGACTGGTATGCCTCCCTTCGAGGACCCTGTTTCTAAACAACGTTATCTTATCTCCCTTTAGACCGCCCCACTTAATCTTAGGGTTTTACTTCTTCCTATCCACGAGCCTCTTTCTCATGATGATATCCGTTGCCAGCAGTTTATATTGTGACACTATGGTCTCTCTTGGGAATACCTTGCAATCCCACCACTTGCCCCAGTCCGCTCTTCTCATCAGGATATAGTCAAATCTGGGTGTCACTTCACTGCTGAATGTGATCAATCTGGGTGAATGATGGGTTTAATCATGTTTTATTAGTTAAACTCATTTTACTATTAAAATAAAAATGTTGTAGGATTTACAACTGTGTTTTTTCGTTTTTTCGGGATTACAACTGGTAATTACGAGTTGGTAGATTCCTAGTTTAGGCTGTTTTTTCCTTGTTTAGATTATGTTAGAGGTTATGTTTCTGGCTATAAATAGGCTTAATCATCTCTATTATTATTGTACTAGTTCTTCTCTTTTTAATTTCATAATGTAACAATATGACAACTTTAATTCAGTGTTTCTTGGTTCGTTTTTGAGCCAATTGTCTAACAACCCAATCCGCCAAATTCACCTGTTTTTTGCCACATCTATTCCTCTACTTAATACACTAGTACACGCACAGAGCATGGAGTGCAACCAAGAGTAATGAATTCTGCTCAAACTGAATTTCTTTAAAGAAACCAGAAACATGGAAATCATTTTTTTACTACTGAAATTCAAAATAGAACAAAAGTTGTGACTACGGTACCAAACTCGATTAATTGACATATATTGGGATAAATGTGATGCATTACTTTCCATTGGATGGATTTATTAAAAATTTAAAACACTTGTTCCCCTTTCTTTAGTCCAAATTTTCTATAGGCCCCTACAAACTTCATAACTTCTTGTGTGGCCTTTCAAGATCAATGGAGGTATCTCTCATGTTTATCCTCAAGCTTAAAGATTTTTACGTGTCTTTCATATAATTGCAATGTATTATTATTATTTTTTCTCTCTCTAAAGAGTTTTATGCATATACTTGCAACTATTCTTTGTGATGATGATTTACCAAGTTGCAAGAAAGATTTACCTATGGTGATGCTAAACAGGGGCTAGCAGGTGCTGCATCTCGATATCTTGGCGTTCGGAGCATAATGGTGCTGCTTGGTCCAATGTATGCACTTTTCCTGACTATATAAGTATTAAAATTATTGGAGATAATATCTATCAAGACTGAACACAAACCTTAAGAAGCTGCAAGATGGTTTATGATTTTGGTGTATGCACAAGGAGGGGGGTTTTGGGGGCGGGGGGGGGGGGGGGGTGCATAAGTGGTATTTTATTTCGGGATGTGAATTTCCGACACGTCAAAATCTAACACGAAATTCATAGGTTTGTGTTTAGATGGTCATTTTCTGGTTGAATACTCAAGGACATTTAGGTAATGGGTCGTGTTCGGGTCAACCTAATGAGTTCGTGGGCTGACTTGTTTTTTCAACAACTTTTAGGTTTTAATCTAAAGTCTTAAACGATTTGGGTATTTTATGTCAAAATTTAAAAGTTGAAGAAAGCATCAAATTTTATGATTTAAATGTAATTATTATATATCCATTTGTGTTTTTGGTTCTAAATTTGTAATTTGGTGTCTTTATGCAAAATAAAAAAAATCCGGGTTAAGCAGGTTTTTTCGTATCAAATTTTCTGGCTCAACCCGTCAACCCGTGAACATGATCTATTAAACACAAGTATTTATGTGCAACCTCAGAATTTCAGCAAAAATACAAAAAATTGGTAAGTTTTGTACAATCCATACACACACACACATAGAGAATGTATATACTCCAAAGTGGGTTTTGTGTGAGAAAGTACCAAGTGCTTGTGCGATTATTTCGTGTTTGAATATATTTGCATGATAATTATCACGCATGTGTAATTATTGCACCTGCGTTATTACGTACAACTGCATGATTTTTATCTCGCAAATGCAATCACTTCGCATACTAAAGCCATTTTGTATACGAACCGGACCCTATATGTATGTATGTATACTAGTTTAGAAAACTCATGTATTACACACGAGAATTTTAAATAATCTTTAGTTAATTATATAATAGCGATCTACATTAAATAGTTTTAAGTATGTAAAAATTCTTTTAATTTAATTATTTAACATAAAAGAAAAAAAAAGGGTGAGCATACACAAGATAATGGCACGTGTCCCTTCTTTTAATAGAGAGGAGAGATAGCAATATAAGGCTAAAGAAGCACCACTAAGAGTGTCACATGAGCTACCTATTTATTAGTTTGTGTTTATATACTATGTATATGTATATACATATATAATTATATGCATATATATTTATACACACACACATATACATATACATACAGGAAGCATAGCCTTTGCTAACCCGATGTTAGAGACTTAATCCTTAAACTCAATCTTGCCCTTTCATTTAATTTTTTTTGATTTATAAAAAGAAATATAAAAAACAAACTTACCCAGTATATTCCCACTTTTTAGTAGCGTCTGGGGGGAATGATGGACACAAACCTTACCCCCATCCTAGTTGGGATAGAGAGGCTGCTCCGAAGGAGTCCCCGGCTCAAAGTTATCGTTTGAAGTTGTTAATAAAAAGGAATATAATTAAGTTAAATTACCCTTCTACCCCTTTATCTACACCATATGTTATTTCCTAATTATTTTAGGGGTAACTTTGCAAAATAGTAACCAAATTTCTCAAGTGTTTTAATCATATGCAACTTTTTTGTAAATATTTAAATTTTTTAAACTAATCGAGGCAAATGAAACATTTTATCAATAGTTATCAGTATTTAAATATCATCTTTTCTCAATTTGACTTAAATTTAACAATTATAAAGCTTTGTTAGTAATTCATGAATTTGTTTTCTTCACGATTACAACTTATTTCAAGTTAATTAGAAAAAAAGTTCCAATTATTATTAATAAAGATTGATATATGTTTATTTGCCTCAATTAATTTTAAAAAATATAAATAGTTTTAAAAATTTTTATGATTGAAACACGTACTAAAAGTTGAATGAGAACCAATAAGTTGTTGAGAAACAAAAAGAACCATTTATAGTCACATAATTTAAGAGACGTAAAATTAACTTTCCTCTATTTTAATTTTAAAATAAAAAAATGTGTGGCTATCAATGGTTCTTAACTAATATTGATTTTCAATTGAACATCCTCCTATATACGCGTGTGTGTTTATACTTATAAATTGATTAATTGATATTTTTCTTTTGCATCAACTAATATCCATTTATAGGAGTGAATTTTATGCTATATTGATTAATTCAATCGTACATTATTCAATCACTGCTAGAATATAATTCAATTGCTTGATTTCATTGATGATTGTCATGTTACATTTATAGAGATAACCTCCACATTTGTTTCCTTATTAATCGGAACAACTATTTGACTTCCTCTTTGTATATATCCTATTATAATATATATCTATACTTGATATATATCTATACATATGACCTAGTCTAAGATACCCCCGCAGTCGAAACGGGATAGGAGAGGACGTTGAGACTGGATCGGAAGTCATCAAAGAGGATTCTGGGAAGGCCTTTAGTGAATATATCTGCTATTTGGAATCTTGATGGAAGATGAAGCACCTTGATGTGACCACGCTGTACCTTTTCACGAACAAAGTGTATGTCAAGCTCAATATGTTTTGTGCGTTGATGGAGCACTGGGTTGGCTGTTAAGTAAATGGCACTTATGTTGTCACAGTAGACGATGGAGGCTTTAGAGTGCTGATGGTGAAGCTCTAACAGAAGATTACGGATCCAGCATAATTCAGCAACAGAGTTAGAGACTCCCCGATACTCAGCCTCTGCACTTGATCTTGAAATGGTGGATTGGCGCTTTGAAGACCAAGATAGAAGATTATCACCCAAGTAAATGCAGTACCCGAAGGTGGAGCGGCGGGTATCCGGACAACCCGCCCAATCAGCATCAGTGTAGGCCACGAGAGAGGTAGCTGTAGATTTGTGGATTTGGAGGCCAAAGGAGAGGGTGCCCTGGACATATCGCAAAAGACGTTTCAAGGCTTGCTGATGTGAGGTGCGAGGGGCGTGCATATGCATGCATAGCTGCTGGACTGCGTAGGTTAAGTCTGGTCTGGTAAAGGTAAGGTATTGTAGAGCCCCTACCAGCTGGCGATAGGGAGTAGGGTCAGAGAGTAAGTCGCCTGTGTGAGCCCCAAGTTTGCCGTTGGTGTCAACTGGTGTGGAAACAGGCTTGCAATCTGTCATGCCGGCGCGATGGAGGATGTCTTTGGCATATTTATGTTGGGAGAGGTGTAGGCCTGAAGCAGATTGGGAGACAGAGATGCCAAGGAAGAAGGTAAGAGGGCCGAGATCTTTCATGGCGAATTCATTGGAGAGCTGTTGCATTAGGGATTTGCGTAGGGAGTGGTTGGAGGTGGTGAGGATTATATCGTCGACATAGAGGAGAAGGTAGGCAGTGTCTGATCCATGGCGATATATGAAGAGAGAGTGATCTGATTGGCTGTTAGTGAAACCCAAGGTGAGTACAAAATCTGTGAAACGTTGAAACCAGGCGCGAGGAGCCTGTTTTAGGCCGTAGAGAGATCGTTTGAGATGACAAACATGGTCTGGAAAGTTTTTATCACGAAACCCGGCGGGTTGATGCATGAATACTGTCTCCGTGAGGGTGCCATGTAAGAAGGCGTTTTTGACATCGAGTTGGTGAATTGGCCAAGATTGGGAGACTGCGATGCTAAGTACAGTACGGATGGTTGCGGGCTTGACTACGGGGCTGAAGGTTTCTCCGCAGTCGATGCCTACCTGTTGAGAGCGGCCGTCGCACACCAGCCTGGCTTTATATCTCTCGAGGGACCCGTCGGCTTTGGTTTTGTGTTTGAAGATCCACATGCATCTGATGACATTCATTTGGGGGGTGCGAGGAACAAGGTCCCAAGTGTGGTTATCAACTAGGGCAGTGTATTCATCAACCATGGCGGCTCGCCAAGCCGGGGTGGAGAGTGCCTGAGAGATATTAAGGGGAAGGGGTGTGATAGTGGTCGAGGGTGTGGTTGCCAGAAGTGAAGCAGAAAGGGTTTTGCTGCGGGTTTGCATGGGATGTGGTGTGGGCGGTGGTTTGGATGAAGAAGGGACTGGAGTGGGGGATGTGGGGTTTTTGGGCGTCTGGAGTAGGTATGTATGATGGGTGGAGGAGGGGGTGTAGTAGTGGATGAGGTTTTAGGAGAAGTTTGAGAGGTCCAGATGATAGGATGTGGGTCGGATTGTAAGAATTGATAGGAGGGTGAAGGTGTAGAAGTTTGAAAAGGGAATGAAGTTTCATCAAAAACCACATGTCGGGAGGTGATGATTTTGGATGTGGATAGGTCAAGGCAAGTGTAGCCTCTGTGGTTGGGTGGGTACCCGAGGAAGACACAAGGGGAGGAGCGATTAGTGAGTTTGTTGATTGTGTGGGAGGGTTTTAGGGGAAAACAAAGACAGCCAAAGGTTCGGAGATGGGTGTAAGTAGGCTGGCGGTTATAGAGGATTGTTGTGGGTGTGTTGTAGTGGAGGAGTTTGCTAGGAAGGATGTTGAGTAGGTATGTAGTAGTGTGTAAGGCAAAGTGCCAGAATCTGGGAGGGACAGAGGAATGGGATAAGAGTGTGCGAAGGATATTGTTGATGGAACGAATTTTTCGTTCGGATTTTCCATTTTGGGAAGAGGTATGGGGGCAGGAGAAACGGAAGAGGATTCCATTGGATTTGCAAAAGGCATGGAATTGAGAGTTGTTGAATTCTGTGCCATTATCGCATTGCAAGGTTTTAATGGATTTATCAAATTGTGTTTTAATGAGTTTATGAAAGAGGAGAAATGTAGGAAAGGCTTGAGATTTGGTGGTAAGTGGAAAAGTCCACAGGTAGTTGGTGAAATCATCCAAAAAGAGGATGTAATAGCGGTGGCCGGTGGAGGAGGGGACCGGTGAGGTCCAAAGGTCACTGTGTATAATGTCAAAAGCAGAAGATGTAACAGAAGTAGAATGCTGAAAAGGAAATTTTATTTGCTTGCCAAAAATACAAGAAGAACAGAAAGGTAAAGACGATCTAAACAAAGTACAATCAATGAAATTCCTATTGCTAAGACTACTCAAAATGTCTGTGCCGGGGTGTCCTAGCCGGCGGTGCCATAGTTCTTGAGAGAGGGCTGCAAAAGCTTGTGGAGGCTGGACTGGTGGTGGATGCTGAAGCTGTAGAGGGTAGAGTGGACCGGAGCTGTTACATCGGAGTATAGGAATCCGTGTATGAAGATCCTTCACAAGAAAACCAAACGGGTCAAACTCGACAGAAAGATTATTATCAGTAACAAATTTACGAACTGAAAGAAGATTTGTAATAAGATGAGGAGAATACAGGATGTTATGAAGAGTAAAGGGTGGGAATGGGTGTGGAAGGGTGGTGCGGCCAGATCCTTGAATGGGAATCTGGACACCATTACCAACCGTGATGTGGTGGGCATTGGGGGTGGATGAAAAAGAGGAGATATTACCTGGATTGTTGGTCATGTGAGAAGAGGCACCGGAGTCAAGGTACCAATTATGGTCGGGGCCATTGAGAGTCATGGCTTGCAGAGCTTGTTCGATATCAGTTGGCTGAGATGGGGTTTCGGAGGCTGCATAGTTAGATTGTTCAGGGCGAGGACCCAGAATGCCTGGTGAAGGAGAGGGGTGGCGATGGGGAGGTGGGCGTGGAGATGAAGGATAAGGACAGGGAGGCACGGCCCATGGAGGAGGGGGCCAGCCCCAAGGTGGTGGGGAGGAATTAGGGTTCCAGAAGGTGTGCCAGCTGGGGTTTGAGCCGCGGTAGCCTCGGCCTCGGCTAGGGGAGCGGCCACGGCCACGACCGCGACCCCGATAGGTGCCTCTGCCACGGCTTGGGTAGGGATCAGGTGGTGGGGATGGCGGTGTTGGGGATGGGGATGGGTTAGAGTTTGTGGTTGCGGTGGCGACCAAGGCAGAGGGGTTGGGTTGCTGGTTAGCTTTGCGGGTTTCCTCCAAGATAAGCTTCGATCGGGCGTCATAAAAATCAGGCAAGGGGACTGTTTGTTGAAGAAGCATGCCAACACCATCAAACTCAGTGTTGAGACCAGAGATGAGTTGAAGAACCAGGCGGTCATTGGATACAGGTGAGCCAACATTGGCTAATTGGTCGGCCAACACCTTGAGTTTCTGACAATAGGAGGTAACGTTGGTGAAATTTTCAAGGCGAGTGGTATGAAACTGTTGTTCAAGGTAGATGGCACGAGAGTTGCGGTTGTCATGGAATATGTTGGCTAGGGCGGTCCAGGCTTGGGCGGCGGTAGAGTCGGGTGTGAGGATTGTATGAAGAAGATCTGAGGAAATCGTGCTATATATCCATTGCAAAACAATGGCGTCAACACGAATCCATAGTTTAGGGTCAGGTGGTGGGGTAGAAGATTTTTCAGAAGAGACGGCAATGGTGGGGTTTGGGGTAGGGTTTTTCGGTGTAGGGATGATATGGTCGAGAACTTCAAAGGCTCGGCAATGGATCTTGAAGAGCTCTGCCCACGAGGCATATTGGCTGCTTTCCATCTCTAATTTTACAGGAATAAAATTGTGGATGTTTGTAACGGTGATGGCTGGGTGGAGTTTTTCCATGGTGGTTGTCGATCGGGTTTATGGGAAGAAGAAGGCGATCGATCAGAAGGTAGGTGGAGGCGGCGCAGTGGATATATTCTGGCGGATCAGAGGCTGCTCTGATACCATGCTAGAATATAATTCAATTGCTTGATTTCATTGATGATTGTCATGTTACATTTATAGAGATAACCTCCACATTTGTTTCCTTATTAATCGGAACAACTATTTGACTTCCTCTTTGTATATATCCTATTATAATATATATCTATACTTGATATATATCTATACATATGACCTAGTCTAAGAATCACAATTCAGTGTTTCTAAAGCATGGTGGACTACATATGTGCAGGCTGTGGGGAACGTTTCTGGCAGACCTTGTTATTCAAATGCTTGGAACTGATTATGCAAGAATCTTGCGTGCAATTTATGCATTTGCACAGGTACTTGTTTTTCTCCTGCAAACAATATTCTCTATTTCATGGTTGTAGAAATAGCTAGACGCTAGTCGAGTGGTGAGGGAGGGACTAGGGATTAATTGGAATTAATCGATAATCAGATTTTTTTTATGTAATTTTCTAATTTATATATATAACCAAATTTTATATATGTGTGTGTGTGTGTATAGAGAGAGAAAGGAGGGTTCATAAGAAAACTCCTTATTTTGGAAAAAACCAAGAAAACTCATACTAACCAATAAATTAAAAAATTGTGTTATAAGGTTGAATGACTTTATAAGGTCAAAAAACATCGAGTGACTTTACTTGTGGTTCACTTTGAGACCTGCTCGGTTTAGATTTTCCGGTTTTCTGTTGCACTATTTTCATCTTACAGTTCTGGTCCGGTCTAAAATTAACGGATAGCCCTAGGCACATTACAATTTTTGGGTCTAACTTCTTTAGTGATACTAACCTTTTTTGGTAGAAATCTAACTCCTTGACTGAATACTATAATTGTTTAAAGTTTGTCTTAGTTTTAAAAATATTATAATATATTCAAACGATTGCTAAGAAGTTAAAAAAAGTGTAATCACTTAGCATTAGAAGAGTTCCAACAATTGTCAAGAACAATATTTGACTACAAGATTATAGGCTATATATAATTGGATTAGGAATGTTCATAAACTGTCCAAACCAAAGCAAATCAATCAGTTCAATTTACAATTTAAAAAACCGAGTTCAATGGTTTGGTTTACGGTTTTCAACTTGGAATTGGGCTGTGTAAAACAGATTGACCAATCACCTATGTTATTAATATACATTAATTTTCATTTTTGAATTATGCAGTCACTTACATGTGGCACACATGTAAAACATCTTTATCATTCTTGAAATATTTAATATGGTTTTGAATTAATAAAGAGAATGTTTGGGATTTTATTTCAAAATGACTTATTTAGTTATTGGCTTTTTTAAAATGACAATAAGTCTAAAAAATGTTTGGCAAACTTAAAAGGATTTTTGAAAATAATTCAAAAGTCACAAATTCTGGGTTTTCAAATGACTTATTGACATAAAATTACAAATCTACCATCACCCTATACTCTTTACCCTTTATCCAATCTACCACCTACCGACACCGCCAGCACTGCCACCACCCATTGTCACAAATTCTTGTTTTTCAAATGACATGTGATTTATTAGCATAAAATTATAAATCGGTTTAAAGATCCCATTTTTATAATTACGTAGTTAGCAGTTTGACCCAGAATTTTCGTCAAAACCGACTGAACTAGACCATTAACACCTCTATTTCTAATACTAGACATCTTAGATTATAGGCTGATTTAGATGCATAAATGCAGTTATAGACTTAAATTGGATAAATAATATGAGTTAACACTAAAAAGCATCATATGTCAGAATTTTTTACCTTCTTTTCAGATCAGAATCTCAAGAACATACAGGCTACCATCGGACAGCAGCTGAGAATAATTAACTTGGTTCATGTGTCATGTGCACATACATACATATATATGTAGAATTGTTTTGTAGGCCGTTAATCCAAAATAAAAATAATAATAATAATAATAATACTGTTTTACTATTTTCACATCATATATGTTTGAAAGCACCTTGTGCGGTGCGCTCATATAATGTATATATGTGTCGACCCTTGAGGGATAAAAGTAAAATTGCACTAATTTTAACGTTATTTTACTTATTTTTTGTAAAAATAACGTTAAAAGCATTGGGTTAGTTTGTTAATCAGGCATCATGAGCTGGGGGTCTCATTGGAAGCAGCCTCTCTATTCCTACACGGGTAGAGGTAAGACTGTCTACATCTTATTCTCCTCAAACCCTACCTTAGCTTTGCTAATGATGGGATATACCAAGTATGATGATGATGACATCATATATGTTTGACTTAAATATATATTACCATATCAATAACAACTTATAACACATGCGACTTTGAAAAAAAGATCGAAGACTTTGGGGCCATGCTCATCAAGGGAAAGTCGCTGACCACATGCTTGACTTCGGGATTTGGCACTCATTGTCGTTTTTTGCATAAGGCAAGGTCAGGAGAGATGGGGCAAAGTTGGGATGTCGAATATGTAGGGAAAAGAAAACGTCTACGTGTAGTGGTGAATAGTGACAAACTGATGTGTTGAAAGATAGAAATAAGATGAGTTAAAACATTTGTTTTGTAGCTTGTAAACGAGCTAAAAATTAAACGAGCTCAAAGAAATTAAGAGATGTGTCTCAATGTTATTTAGAAATGAATTTTAATTTTTAGAATGAGTTATTAGGTTTAATGGATTAAACTAATCAGAAAAATTTTGGGTCATAAATTATTATTGGGATTTGAATTTTATATGAAAATTTATTTATTTTTTTGTTTTAAAATAATTTTATATATAAAATATATATAAAAAAGTTGAAATTTCGGGTTTCAAAAAAGTCAAATCATGGACGGTAGGTCTCTCATATTCTCTTAGTGCTTAGTCTGCTGAAAAAACAAAAAGCCTTGAAATTTTATGTTGCTTGTGACTTGTGATCGACTAGCTTAAAAAAATGCTTCTTTTGTACATTGAACAATGAATTCATATTACTTGGTTCATATTATTATGATAAGTTTTAAAAAAAATCAAGTTCTTATCAGGTTGCATCTATGTTATTTTAAGCAAGTTTTATCTCTTATCTTCCTAAACTAATAAATGAGTATATTTAGAGGACATTTGTCAATTTTTTAGCATTCCAAAATTTTCATGTTCCCGTCTATTACTTAATCCAAAACTAATTTTTACATGAATCATTTTATACCCAATTAGAAACTCCTTATTTTAGGTTTTTAATAAATTAAACACAAACCCTAATTCTTGTATTAAGTGATTTTTACTTGTACGATTTTTCTTTCTAAAAGATTATCTCATTTTTGATTATATATACATTTAAAAATTGTATGTTTCCTTACTACCCAACCCGTGTAATACATGGGATTATATGCTAGTTTTACTAATATGAAAGAAATACGTCTAATACTAAATTACTAGATAACGTTGTTCTCTAAGCTTTCATATATGATATGTTATTGAGAAAGACTGGAATGGAATACCAAAATCTTCACAACTATTAAACTCTCAAGTTTATTTTTTTCTTTAAAAAATCCAAATTTTTTTCTTAATGATTCACTAAAATAATAAAACAATTAATTCATATGTATTCGGTTTATTTGAATGGATTCAAATTGGTTCAACATATTTTTTACGAGTTGGGTCAGATTTCTAGATAACATTGTAAAAGCTTCAAATCTTAACAAGCAAATCCAAATAAACTCTTATTTGACTTGATGAACACTCTACATGCACATTATCAACCTGCTAAAACTCCCAACTAGGGCGCCAAATCTCATAGAGGCCTCTTACCTCTGTTATAAGCTAGCCATGTCAACCACACCTGCTCAAGTAGGCCTAACAAAATGGTCGGGTCAGGTAACATGTCAAAATGGGTTCAAGTGAAGATGGACACAGGTGAGGATAAGTCTTCAACAAAATCATTTGGGTATAAAGAGTTTTTTAAAAAAGTATCAATTTGATTTAAGTCAAAATGTATTGTAACTAATAAAATAGTACATTAGGATAACTTTTAGTGGTTTTCACATCAAATATGTTACTAATCATTTTTACACGTTTAAATTCATTACATTCACATAGTTTTTAGGTTACCCATCTTGACATGTATTGTGTTAAAGTGTTACACATCTGAACTCGTTTCATGTTGTGATATTTACCAATATTTAGCCAATATACAATAATTATTATATATATTAAAATCCATTAAAATGAGTAGTAAATATATATTTTATTGAATAGTAAAAAAAATAGTAAATACTTATATATATTAATATATATATATATATATGTTATATTAAATAGTAAAAGTTTATAGCAAGTGTGTGTGTGTGTAAATTGCGAAGCATAGTAAAATGAATGCATATGTGTCTGATCCATGTAGTGACGGTTTAATAATTTAGATTTGGACTACCAGAAGTTCTTTTTTTAACTTTCAAAATTGGTAAACGGAGATGAATGTATTAAATTTGGGAAATTTGCTTAGAGATTTGGGTTTTTTTAAAATTCAAAGATTTGCATTCAGATCTGGGTTTTTGGTTTAATACAAACGATTGGTCGCCGGTAAGAAGGATTTGTGAGTAATTTTATCTATTATTTTTGTGACATATATTGTCGGAATTTTGTATGATTTTATGTTTTTATGAAATATTTGTATAGAGTTTGTGATGAGAGATTTGTTTTTGCTATGTAACTTATGTTTCTGTAAATGATATATAATACCCGTTTTCAAGAGTGTACTATGATAACCCGCCGCAACGTGCTGGGGTGAATAAACCTAGTTGTTTACTAAAACCAACTCATTTATTTTGATTTGTATGAAGATTGCATCTTTATACTCAAGTAAGTCGATTGCATACTTCACATGCTCTTACTAAGAATCTCAACCCAACATTTTTTTTATAAGTGTAAATAAGCCAAACTAACTCCTGAGATAGTCAAATACTCAAACAAACTTAAAATAAATTATATACTATTGAAAATTAAAAAACTACAAAACTGTAAAACCAAGAGCTAATTAACGAACAGGATAGTTTCGGTATTTTTGACTTTCGCTCGCCTAAAATTTGCCTCCTTTTTGCTTCCTTTACGTAGTTACACACAAACACATGCCAGTTGGTTGAGCCGGTTCACCGGTCGGACTGGAAACCGATTCACTGGTCGTATCGGATTTCAATTTTTTATAAAATTAAAATTCAAAAAATAAACATTAAAACCAAATTTTATATTTTTTAGTATGAATATGTTTGTTTAAACATTAATTATTTTTGTTTAAATTTGTTTATCTATACTACTATATAATACATATAGGAAGGACACAATGATCTTTTACCAAAAACTCTTAAAATTAAGAGTTTTACGACTCTTAGAACATAAAATACAACAAATAAAGTTTAAAGAGCCATACACTAAATAGTTTTCTTTTACTTTTTACTTTGTCTCACATTGATACATTTAGAAAATAAAGTGTCATGTAATACCTGTAAAAGAAAACTTTCTCAAATCAAATAAATTACTTCTTGACACTTTTGTCATATCATATTTAATATTTTAATTTGTGAATTTTATCATGATAATTTTTTTAGGTAAAAGAGTTGATTTGACAAAAATTAGGTGGTTTAAGATTTTTATAAGCCAAAATCAGTAGCCAAATTGTTTTGTTTTTCGCCGCATCGCGCGACTAGTCACTAGTAATTATATAACTTTTTTTGATTATTTTATATATTTATTAGGTGACGCGGTTCTTAAATACTAACAAGTAACCAACTCTATGGACCAGAACCTAGGGTTCTCAAGTCTGCCACTCCGAATCAGTGAGTCGTGAATGGCGTTTCTTGACACCAGGTTCGTTTGCTATGCAGGTGGTTCATCGCTACATGGGTTGGCCGGGTTTTAGCCAGGGTTCTGATTCATCGCTACGTGGTTTGGCTAGGTTTTAGTTTTCTGAATCACAAATGCTCTCCACAGTCTTCTGTTTTTGTCTTCATGTATTAACCTCAAGTTTGTCTTCTTTCCCTATTTTGGTTTTGTTAGCTTCTGGCTTGAGGTGAATAGAAATGAACATGTCGTCATCTGTTTAAGAGGCATGGGGTAGAAGAACCAAGTGCAGGTTCAGTAGCAGTGGTTGCGTGGCTTTCTTTTAGGGTAAGGTAAGAAATAGACTCCACATTGATTATCCTCTTTCTCCTTTCATCAAAGATTCTATTGATTCTTTAAGGTCTTTGAGCCCTAGATAAGCCTTCGAGCAGGTCATCATTTTGGCAAGGTACTTTCTCTTTCTTAACATCTATACACAAAGATTAATTGGTTGATTTGTGCACCTGATTCTTCTGTTTTCAAGTCTCAATTTGATTGTTTGCTTCTTTGTTTTTGATCCAATGTATCATGCTGCTTCTGAATTAGGATTTTGTTTTTCCATAATCCAACATATAAAACTCTAATTGAAAATACTATGAACCCAAATGGGAGATCCTTATTACCAGTCTTCATGTTTTGTCTGAGTAATGACTGATGAGAGAGGAGTCTTTTGTAGCAATGTAATAAGATTTTGAAATTTGTTGATTTGACAGGGGGATAATCTGGAATTTGATGTGGGATTGGTTTATGCTGTTGAACTTACACCTTTCATATGTTTGTTTTATAGTTTGCTTCTATCTGTTAGCAATTGATGCTCTGATGATGGTTCTGTATATTAATAGGGATTCTATCTTTTTTATTATTCATATGTAAAGTTCATTTATACCCTAGAGGAAATGGGTATAATCTATATCCACATAAATAGTTGTGCTTTGAAATAAGAATCGAAAGGAACTTATTTTAGTTTTCTGTTAATTTAAATTAAGTTATGATTGCTGGTCTTCAGTTCAAGCTTCTATTGATGTCAACAAATGGATAGTTAGTAGCTCTCCTCAAACAAAGTGGATGTTATTATTTAAATTTTAGGTAAACAAATTGCCTAATTTTTTATGCGGTAAATTATCTTTGATAATATATGCTTTAATTCTTAAAGGTTGGTTGAATTTAGGCTTTGTACCAACTGATGAAGATGGAGATCTGCTAGGTTTCGTAGGCCTTTGGGAGGTTTAGGGCAGCCGGCCCTAATCCTGGCCCATTAGGGTTTAACCTAATTGTTTTTCTATTTAAGCATTATCATGTAATTGTAATCTTCAACACCTAATCAATAAAAGAATCCCTAGTTGCAACCCGTGGACGTAGGTCACATCGACCGAACCACGTTATATCTTGTGTCTGATTATTTTCTTTGCTTTCGTGTGCGTGTATGAGTTAATCGGTTTCCGCTGCGCCTCTTTGATTCCTAACAAGTGGTATCAGAGCTGGTTCGTTAAAGATTAATATACGGAACGTACTAGACGATTGCTGATAAAGAAAAAAGAAGAAAATCAGAGGAGAGAGGCTGTTGTCATCTAGCTGGTGATACGAATTAGGGTTTCTACCCTTGAGAGTTCGTTGCCGTCGTCTACAGGTCTGGGATTCACGAATTAGGGTTTGTAACCCCTTGGAGTTCGTCGACTAGATCTGAGAGCCGTCAAGCATGTAGCCGCAGATTAGGGCTTTTTACCCTTGGGTCGTCTGCTCTGCCGCCGATTGCAGACGTTGTTAGGGTTTCTCCCCTGCTCAGTCGCCGTCGCTGCCTCAGGTACCGCCGCTAGGGTCGCCGCCGGTCAAGGTCGCCGCAGAAGCCGCCGCCGCCGGCGAGCTGTTTCCGGCCGTTTTGGGGTTTGTTGGTCGCGATTAGGGTTTTACACCCTTGGAATCGTTGATTGAGACTGTTTTTAGGCTGATTTCGTGGTTTTGATTCGCGATTAGGTTGTTTTCAGCCTTGGATTCGTCGATTGAACTTGTTTTTGACACAAGTTGGGGTCGAATTTCTGGATTAGAGGCTGATTAGGGTCAATTGAGCCTTGGATCTTTGCTGCTGAGTTTGGGATCGCGTTTGCTGTCATTATTGACTGAAATTGGACGATATGGGTTGCAAAATTGAACCCTTGAGTCGTCTTTGTTGATATTCAGCGGGTTTTCGGGTCTGTTGCAGCTGTTATTTATCGTGGGTCTCTGATCGGTTGGGATTTGAGTGGGATTGGATTGATTAGAAAAGTTGTTCGTGTCTTTTGTTGGTTTTATCTTGTTACCGGGTTCAAATGGCTGATGAGGGGAAGATTCAGATCGAGAAGTTCAATGGAACTGATTTTGTCTGGTGGAAAATGCAAATGGAGGCATTGCTCAGTCAGAGGGATTTGGATATGGTGTTGGAGGATAAACCAGAGAAGATGGATGCAGCTGCTGAGCCTGCGTGGAACTCAAAGGACAAGAAAGCCAGAGGAGCTATTACATTGGCTTTGACGAGGAGCGTTGCATTCAACATCATGCACGAGACTACTGCTCGGGGAATGATGTCAGCTCTGTCAAATATGTATGAGAAGCCTTCTGCTGCGAACAAGGTGTTCTTGATGAGGGAATTGTTCATGACAAGAATGAACGAAGGAAGCTCAGTTACAGTTCACATCAATAATCTGAATTCGATTATGTCCAGATTGTCATCTGTGGGAATCAACTTTGATGATGAGACGAAAGCTGTGTTGTTGTTGTCTTCACTACCTGATAGTTGGTCTGGGACAGTGACTGCTGTTACAAGTTCTGTCGGGACCACTGATATCACATTTGAGGGGATCCGTGATATTGTGCTAGGTGAAGACGTTCGTCGGAAGAGTACTGGTGCAGGATCATCTTCTGAGATGTTACATGTTGGTAGGGGAAGAGGGAATAACAGAAGCAGTGGGAGTCGGGGAAGAAGTTCATCTAGGACTCGGAAGACTGTGAAGTGTTGGAGCTGTAATGAAGTAGGGCATGTTAAGAGTCAATGCCCGGGTACTTCGAAGCAAGTAAACGCTACTGAGGGCGTTTATGATGATGATGATGCTTTGGTATGCAGCACTGAAAGCTACGTGGGCTCTTGGGTCATGGATTCAGGAGCTTCGTTTCATGCCATGGACAGCGGGGAAATGATGCTGAATCTGAAGAAAGGAGATTTTGGGAAGGTTCGACTTGCTAATGACGAGTTGCTTGAAGTCACGGGCATGGAGGATGTTGATCTGGTTACTTCGTTGGGAACTACATGGAACCTAAAGAATGTCAGGGTTATTCCGGGGCTGAATAGGAAATTGATTTCTGTGGGTCAGCTGGATAAACAGGGCATGGAAGTAAGGTTTGGTAGCAATGAATGGAAGGTGGTCAAGGGGAATCTCGTGATTGCTCGTGGTATGAAGCATGGGTCGTATTTAGTTGATGAACCTGCTGAGGGATGTATGACCATCCCGGTTAAGCGAAACAAAATCTAGTTCGCTAAATCTCGTGCTAAGAGAGTTCATTTTGCAAACGTGAAGTCTGGAGCCAAGGAGATGTTAGCTGAACGTGTTCAGAAGTCTAAACCATTCAGGGGATTCGGTGACAGTGGGAGCACGGGTTGTGTTCCGGGTACAGTTACAAAGAGCCGTTGGGTTTTGAAGACTAAAACTGAAGAATTCTCTCCTATGGGTAGTTTGTTGTGCTTAGAGAGTGTTGGTGGTCCTCGGTGTATCTCTGGATCTGGTGGAGTGTCCATACCAGTTGAGATTGAGGATGAGTCGTTGACGGGATTTGTCACGACTGAGTTGGAGCTCGGAGGAGCTTCAACTAGCCCTTAATGTACTTGATGATTGAGGGGCGGTTTGCAACTAGGGGGATTTGTCTGGATATGATGAGGTCTTAGCTTATTCTTGGGAATTGAGGCTTGGAAGACTTGTTATTGAAGATTACTGGATTTACTGGATGAATGGTTTGCTTATGTTGGATGCCGGGCTTGATTCTATCGCAAGGCCTTCGAGTGGGAGATTGTTAGGTTTCATAGGCCTTTGGGAGGTTTAGGGCAGCCGGCCCTAATCCTGGCCCATTAGGGTTTAACCTAATTGTTTTTCTATTTAAGCATTGTCATGTAATTGTAATCTTCAACACCTAATCAATAAAAGAATCCCTAGTTGCAACCCGTGGACGTAGGTCACATCGACCGAACCACGTTATATCTTGTGTCTGTTTATTTTCTTTGCTTTCGTGTGCGTGTATGAGTTAATCGGTTTCTGTTGCTCCTCTTTGATTCCTAACAAGATCTACATTCTTTTAATATTTTTGCATTTTTTATTTGTAAATTGATCTATATATGTTACAAAAATATGCAAGTTTTACTATCAGAAACTTCAATAACAAAGTTATAAGGTTATAATGAATTATTGATAGTATAAAACTCTAAACTGTAAAATGCAACTGCTCTGAACATATAGCTGCTGTTCTTATTTGTTATTTTTTACGTTATTTTCTTTCAGTTTTAGGTTGATTTACTAAGGTCCTTTTGTTTTCGGCTTTAGTATATTTCAAGTCTTTTAGGTGGATTGTATGGGGTTATTCTATGGGTTTTTCATCAATAGATAAAAAGGTTCTAGATTTGTAGTTTTACTCCTTGAAGATCTTCTCTAATTTATATCGTTTCTTGATTTCAACATTTTTATCATCAACACTTTTTATATTGTTGGTTTCTAAGAGATGATTTTGATTTGTTTGGAATTTAATTATGTGGGTACCTCATGAAATAGTTAATGAGAATAAGAGATTTCAAATTTAGCCGTCTTATCTTGAATCATTTTACATCAAGAGATGAAAAGGTTCCAGATTTGTAGTTTTACTCCTTGAAGATCTTCTCTAACTTATATGAAATTTGGCCGTCTTATCCTTGAATCATTTTACATGTGTTAGATCTTAATGTGGTTTGTTCTTATAAGCTGATTAATTTTCTTTCTGACTTTGTCATTTGTCTTCTTTAGGGTTCTTATATGTTTTTAGAAAACAATGATTGTTTCAAAAAATGACAATGAAAATTAACATTAGAAATGCATAGATAGTCTTCATTTCTATTCAGTGTCTTCCAAAATCATTATTTATGTTGTTGGTGGAGTATGTGGTTTGCATATTTATATTTTGAATACTCACATAGATAACATGTTTTGCTTTGAATTTGTGCTTCAAGAGTTAGACATGTTAATTGAAGTTGAAAAATATATGTTTTGACTCGAAAAAGTCAAATCAATAAAATTGTTTTTTTTGTTTGTAGACTATCATCACAATTTTGGTGAAAGCAAGGATAAAATAAGAAGACTCTGGTTTGTTTGTCTAGAATCAAGACTTCATAAGGACTCATGCCTGACAAAAGTTCGTTGAGTTTAAGTACGCAACAACTCCTCAAAACTTTACAATATTTGCGACTTGAAGTACCATACTTGTACCTTTCTTAATTAGAGATGGGATTTGCGTAATAAGGTATATCGACAAATCTTTGTGCGCTTTGTAGTTATATTAATGTAAAACAATTTAGCTTTAACACGATAGAAACAAAAAATGAAAACCTCGAATAAAATTAAATTTTGGTGTTGATATCCTCATGTCAATCCAAGATCAAAAAGACATTCATGCACGTGCTAGGTGATGCTACTACTCTTGGGTTAAAGAGAATTCAAGTTTTAATCGACAATTTTGTGGTTTATCAATATGCAAGTATGCAAAATTCACATATAAAACTATGACAAAAATCAAATTCCACATACTATCTTATAACTTATAACTAAAACATAGTAGATGGTAATCAAATAAATTAATATAGTTAAGATTTATTAGACATGTGGAATTCAAACTTGAAAAATTATTAGAAAACCAAAACCTCAAGCTTCAAATATAAAACTATATATATGTATATGTATGCGTATGCGTATGCCTATGCAACAAATCAGCTATCACCATCGTACACTAGGGGTGTGTATGAGTCAATTTGAGTCAGTTTTTGGTTAGTCAAAACCTGAGACCGAAATTTTGTTTTTTGGGTTTTTAAATCCTTTCGG
The DNA here is from genome assembly GCA_009363875.1 of Mikania micrantha. Classification (NCBI taxonomy): domain Eukaryota; kingdom Viridiplantae; phylum Streptophyta; class Magnoliopsida; order Asterales; family Asteraceae; genus Mikania; species Mikania micrantha. The sequence goes on along the minus strand of CM018680.1, from coordinate 53,267,107 downwards.
GTTTGGTTTTTTATCTTTTTAAAACCCATTTTGGGTTTGGTTTTTCTACTTAAGCCTAAATTTTTTAGCCTTATACAAAAATGACAAAAAATATTGTACTTATACTAAATATATTTGAACTATAACACTACTTAACATTTAAAATCTTTAAATTCAGTAAAAATAATTTTTGCTTTTGGTGTCATCGGGTATGTTTGTTTGTATTTAATTAATTTGAAACTCTCATCTATGCATATGGATTTTGACATCAAGAACCAAGAAAAATAAAAATACATGGTTTATAAATTATTAAATTTTTGAAAGCTAAACAAACAAACTTACCCGGTATATTCCCACTTTTCAGTAGGGTCTGGGAGCAAGGATAGACACTAACCATACCCCTGTCCCAGTTGGGATAGAGAGGCTGCTTCGAAGGAGTCCCCGGCTCAAAGTTATCATTTGAAGTTGATCATCCCAACATTTTTAACGTTATTTTCACAAAATAAGTAAAATAACGTTAAATTAGTGCAATTTTACTTTGGCTCCTTGAGGGCCACACATATATACATTATATGTGTGCACCGCAAATGAGGTGTTTGAAAGGTAATAAGTATATACACATATAGATACATATATACATACATCCATACACATATATTAGGTTTTTTTAGTTTTTATTTTATGTAAAACCAAAACCAACCCAAACTTTCGGTTTTACTAGTATACTTACATCAATCTCGCCTGTTTATGTTTGAGTTTAGTTATTTGATTTTGATTTGGATTTTTTGATTTTTCTGTTTTAAACCGGTTTTTTTCAGTTTCATGAACATCCTTATGACATACACCATCTCCTTAACATGAATCTGATGCAGGATGGCTTCAACTCTGAAAGATGTTTTAAATGATGCGTAGATATAAGAAAATCATATCATTTTGCATTCATGGCAGATCAATCACTCCATATTTCTTTCATTCATCCGCAACCAACAACCTTCTGCTTCACCACATCAACAGCTTTCTATGTGTTCGCTCTTCTACAGCCCTCAAATCACTCACAAAGTACCACGCTTACATTATAACCACAGGCAATCATTCAAATAACGTCTTCATTTCTTCAAAACTCATCTCATTGTACGCTAATCTCCATGACCCCACATCATCTACACAAGTATTTGATTCATTTCATGGTTATAAAGATGTTTTTCTTTGGAATTCTATTATTAAGGCTTATTTTTCCAGTGGGTTGTACTCACATTGTCTAAAGTATTATGCTTCCATGAGGGTTTTCCCTACTCTCTTGCCTAACCAGTTTACTGTTCCAATGGTTGTTTCAGCTTGTGCTGAGGTTGGGGATTTGTTTTCTGGTGTGATTGTACATGGGTTAGTGTTTAAAGTTGGAATTTTTGATGATAGCGCGGCAATTGGGTCGTCATTTGTTTATATGTATTCAAAATGTGGGTATGTTGAGTGTGCACGCCAGGTGTTTGATGAAATGCGTCTAAAAGATGTGGTTGCTTGGACTGCACTTGTTATAGGTTATGTGCATAATGGTGAGAGTGAGAAAGGAATTTGGTGTCTTTGCAAGATGTATAGAGAGGACGAGAGGCCTAATTTTAGAACATTAGAAGGCGGGTTTCAAGCCTGTGGCGATTTGGAGGCTATCTATGCTGGTAGATGCTTACATGGAGCAGCTGTAAAATCTGGACTTGGATGTTCAATACTTGTTAAATCTTCAATCTTGAACATGTACTCCAAATGTGGGACTCCTGAAGAAGCTTATTTGTCATTTTATGAAGTTCCCATTAAAGATGTAAAATCATGGACATCAATTATCAGTGTATACGGAAAATGGGGAGGTGTTAGACAATGTTTAGGTGGATTTATGGAAATGCTTATTGCTGGAATAATTCCAGACCCGATGGTGGTCATTTGTGTGATATCTGGTTTAGCTAACTCAATGTGCATTTCTGCTGGAAAGATGTTTCATGGGTATATGATCCGAAGAGATTATGATAGTGATCATATGGTTCACAATGCATTGGTGTCAATGTACTGTAAGTTTGGACTGATAATTTATGGTGAGAATGTATTTAATTCCACAAGTATCATTCACAATGATGTTTGGAATGCAATGGTACTAGGCTATCGTAAAGTGAGAGAAACGGTGAAATGCATAAACGTATTTGCTAAAATGCTAGATTTAGGACTTGATCCTGATCATTACAGTTTGGTATCAGTCATTTGTTCATGTTCAGAGGCAGGAAAGATGAATCTTGGAAGATGTATTCATGGTTATGCTACAAAAAGATTGATGAATGATCACGCGTCTGTTTCAAATGCACTCATAGACATGTATGGTAAAATTGGAGAATTGAAAACTGCAAGGAAGCTATTTTGTATGACAGTTAAGGATATTATCACCTGGAACACAATGCTTTCTGCTTATACGTGCCATGGCCATTACACTGAGGCATTTTCCTTGTTTAATAAAATGATTCTTGAAGGCACAAAACCGACACCTGCAACATTAATCAGCATGCTTTCTGCATGTGCCCATATGGCATCGGTTGAGAAAGGCGAGCAGATACACAAGTATATAGAAGATCATCAACATGAAATGCTTTCGTCAAATGTACCCATTGCCACTGCATTAATTGATATGTATGCCAAATGTGGACACCTTGAAAAATCAAAAAAGATATTCAAGAAAATGACCAAAAGGGATATTATTTCTTGGAATGCAATGATCTCTGGTTATGGGATGCATGGAGACGCCACATCAGCAATAGATACGTTCCGAGAGATGGAGCAGTTAAATGTTAAACCAAACGAGCTTAGTTTTCTTGCACTTCTTTCGGCGTGCAATCATGCAGGGCTTGTTAGTGAAGGAAAATTGTTATTTGGGAGAATGGTAGATTATTATTATCTAAAGCCGAGTCTTAAACACTATACTTGTATGGTAGATCTTCTTGGTAGGTCAGGTTATCTGGGTGAGGCTGAAAATTTGGTTTTGTCTATGCCGATAAGAATCGTTCCTGATGGAGGGTTATGGGGTGCTTTGTTAAGTGCTTGTAAAACTCACAATAATCCTGAAATGGGTATCAGGATTGCAAGACGTGCTATTGAATGTGACCCGAAGAATGATGGATATTATGTTATTATTTCGAATTTGTATGATTCTATTGGGATGTGGGAGGAGGCTGAAAGTATGAGAAACTTTATGAAAGAAAGTGGAGTCGAAAAGGTGGTTGGTTGGAGTGCATCATGACCCGTTAGAGATAAAACATAACCTTGTTTTTTTTCCATTCTTGAACAAAAGATGACGCCTGAATCGATTGACAATATTAAAGCTATGCATTGCCATCTTTATTATGACTGCTAAAGTTTTCTAACCATAAACAAGTTAGTAAACACATTTCAAGAAAGGATATATATATAGTACTGTGCATCAAGAAGCCTGATTTCAATTTATTTGGACTCTGTTAGCAACTTCTCTTTTCCCAAAAATAGAGGTAAGGTTTATCTACATCACATCCTTCCTGAACCCTACAAATAGACATGCTATGAGTGGGATTAGGGGTGTATATCAAGCCGGCTCTTAAATTACCCGAGATTGGATTGGTAAAAAGCTCGAACAAGCCCAAGCCTAAACGAGCCTGAGCCCATAAATATGGCTCGTTTAATTATATAATTTTTATTTATTTTATTAATAGTATATTTATAAAATTAATTATTTTATATATAGAATTATGATAAATTTATTTAAATAATATAATTATGTTATATTTGCAAAGGATATTAATAAATATATATTAAATTAGTAATTAAAATAAATAAATTTGGTAATTAAAAGATAAACGAGCCGAACCGAGCCGAGCTCGATCCTGAAAATTTTTTAACGAGCCGAGCTTGAGCCTGACTTTTTCAAAACGAGCTAAGCTCGAGCCTTAACGAGCTCGGGCTTGGCTCGTTTACACCCCCAGATGAGATTTCTGAGTTTGGTTGGTTATTATTGAACTCCAAAAATTGATACATAAATGAAAATAACCGGCCGGTATGCTCCTTGACACGTGTCTGAAAAATGGCACTTTTTTAACTGCTTTTAGGGAGTAGCTTGTTCAAAGGGTGTTTTACCAGAGGTGACAAAATATGCAAGTTGTGTAATGGCCCAACATTGCAAGGTCAAACTGGTGAATTTTGAGATGGATTGATTCTAAACATTTTATGTCCAATATTTGTGACTAATTTATTTGGCGTGCGAAATATTATCACAAAAAGTACATTATTATTTCAGTAATAATCTTAGATTCTGAACAAAATATTTGAGGTTTAATGCATTAGAATTACCAGGTTGACCGTCAGCCCGTTTGAACCGTTTTGTTAGTTATATATTTTAATATCTCTCTTTTAACGTCTATTTTTTGTGTGCATATTAATGCGAATGAAGGGATAGTTAATGGCTTAATTGCATACCTGTTTGTTGTTTCGGCTTCTAGGTTCTCTTTCAGGTGTCAGATGTTCCTGTATGATTTTTCGTGTTGCCAAGATTCGCGGTCGGACGGTTTGGGTAACGGGTCAAAACAGGTTTAGGTTGAAAACATCTCTTCATTGGTGCATGCCAAAATGGGTAGCTAAAAGCCTAAAATATTTTTGTTGAACAGGTTGATCCGGTTGAGACAAAAGTCACAAAACAGTAAAACACAATTGAAATCGGAAAGGTGGTCAATAGTTTGCCTCTGGTCAACTGTAGATCTAACGGTCTGAGCCTATGAGGATCTCAATCCATTATATCCAAAGATCTCTGTACATGGTGAGAGCCCATTTCACCACATGGATAAAATTGAGTTTTTTAGTCAATTTTATGCAACAAGTTGAATCTAATTTTTGATCAATTGATAAATGAGTAGATGGAATACAAAAGATTTATGGGAATAATATGATCAATTTATCCCCCTTTATATCTTTTCATGCAGATTTAACTTTTGATAATTATAGTTTTATCATAATACGACTTTTTTTGTTTTATAAATTTCATAATTTATCTAATTCATTCTTTATGAGAGGCGGGTCTATTGTTGTGACCTTCCCTGGCTCCTGTGTAAAATGGGAGCTAATTCTAGCACTGGATATGACCATTTATTCTTTACGGTCAGTCTTTAGCTGGCACTATAAAAAAAACTTAACATAGGGCTATCCAAAAAGTTCGGAGCTCAGATTCGGCTCATATCTCGTTCAGAAAAAGCTTGGATAAAGGTCGGCTCGGATAACGCTTGTTTGTAACCGAGCCGACTACCCTAGTCCGAGCCAAGGCTGGCTCGGCTCATAGATCGCTTGTATATCGGCTCGTAGGCTCGGCTTGTTTGTATAACATGTTACACCAAAATATTAAAATAATAATGACTATATTTTGGTGTCATATTTGTAATTATCTTAAATAAAAAATAATTAAATAGTATAAAGGAAAAGTGAGCTCACAAGTCACAGACTCATATCCACGTCTTGAATCTTAAACCCAAATTCTTAAATCACGATTCACGCCCTCATGATTCTTGTTTGTAATAGACTCGCTTTGGCCATTTCTTAGGCTATCCGCGATTCGCTTGTCAAAGGTAAGTTTGTTTAGTACTCTTTCTTTGCATTAAATATTTTATGCAAAAACCGAGCCAAAAACGAACTAAGCCGAGTCTGAGCCAAGAACGAACCAAGCCGAGTCCGAGCCAAGATTTCAAACTTGGTTTACAATTCGATCTGAGCCGAGCCAGGCTTGGTTTAAATCTGAGCCGAGTCCGAGCTAGCCTTTGGTTCGGCTCAGCTTGGCTCTGTTGGTAAATAACCCTAACTTAACGGATTTAAGTTTTTATTTATTTATACAAATTAGTTTTTATATTATTTGATTATAATTACGTTGTAATGAACAAGAAGTTGCACCCAATTTTATGTATATCTAAGTAGTTTCATTATTTTACCAATAACTGAATGGGAATTTTAAAAGAAGGTTTTTAAAAATTCACTATTTTTTAAATTTTATGAAAAACGATTAGAATTATAATTCTACCTTATATGCAACCATAACCATTGTCATTCCCATGTAGATTATTGATAAGCCATAAAAAAATAAAAAATATAAAAAGGCCGATTTAAATTAAATAAGAAAAATCATATGAAACATCTATTTATGATGCTAGACTCAAGTTAAATTTGGTCATTTGGGCCTTTAAGTTTAAACATGTAACTTTCAATGGTAAACTCATATCAAGTTTTTAAAGCAAGTAATTAAAGAATTCCATCTTCGAAGTCAAAACTATATAATATCTAGGAGAGAGCGTGATATAGCCAAATGGCTTGGAGCCCAATGATATAAAAGTGTAAAGTGGAATGATGTTTTTTTTTAAGCAGTGATGTTTGTTAGGTTAACGGTATATTTGAATCGGGTTATTTGTATTTGAAATTTTAGATCCTATCTGAAACCTAACATGAACCGAATAAGAAATATGCTTATCCGATACAAATATATCTGAATAACCCAAATAACTTGATTTTTACATCCGAATAACCCGAATAAACATGGTTTATTTTGATCAAGCCATAACAATATATTAGAAGAAGCTATACTTTATTTTCTAGTGTTTGTCCAACTTAGTATTCGTACGAGAATACAGCTAGAATATAATATTCCATTGTGAACCGCTAAGAAAGAGTTCTGGTACGAGTCTTGTAACCTTGAAATGTTTGTAAGAAATATACTTTGAGCTTAAAGTAACTTGCGTGTTCTTATTTTTGTCAAACTCCAACCGACGGCAGAATATGTCGGGCGCGAGTTTGATTGTTCATTAACTCATGATGCTATTATATAAGTTTCAATAGTTAAGGCAACAATATTAAAGATTTAACGAATCAAACATAGTTCATACTCGATCAATCAAATCAAAACATCCATCACATAGTTTTTAAAACCAAAATACATAAATTGAATTTGTCTATTATAGTTTAAATTTAAATCTAGATCTACTAAACAAAAACCCTAATTATGCCTTTCCCAATGCTTCCACTAACTTGTAACATATGAAAAATAAAGTTTTTGTTAACTATTTGCATAGTAGGTGAGTAATATATACAAATATATATTGTATATATAGAAAAATTACAGCAATTCAATTAGACTATAAAAAATTAGAATTTAGCATGCATATCATACTAGCTTGCAATTATGTTTAGATTATATTGTCTCCAAACTCGTACCAATACAAAGCATAATAACCTAGTATATCTACAAGTTTGCAATAGTTTATATAGTCTCCAAACATGTTTCAATACAAAGCATAAAAGCTTAGTATATTCACAAGTTTACCCATAGTTGTATGTTTCACCTTAGTAACACAGTTGACCTATGTCAAAGCGAAGATGTTATCTAACACACCTTATGCTACTCGATATCGAATATCAAATGAATCACATAGATCACAAAGCAAGTAGCATACCCTTAGCAAAGAGTCAACCTCTATAGAACTAAAAGCATTGCATCTGTAGTTTTTGACTCTAAAATAACTTGTTATTGAATACTAGCACATGTAACATTCCTAAAGTACAAAAATGTAAAAGAGGAAGTATGAAATTACTTACCTTGATGTTCTAGCTTGTTCAAGAGTTACTGCCTAGGATTTTAAAAAGTAGTGTTTGCACATCTTAACCTAAAGACGATAGAATTCTTAGTAATACTTAGAGTTCAATTTAAATGTCTTATTTCCATCCATTTGTTTTTATTTAACAAGTTTTATTGTTTAATGTTAACGTTTAAGAATTTTGTTTAAAATAATTCATTTCAAACTATTTATGATTTTTTTTTAATTTAAATAAATGACTTACTTAAATATTTGTCATAAAAAATGATTATTTGTTGTAGAATAATTATCCTATGAAACTTTAATTGTTTAAATAAACTTTTATAATTTTACTAATAGATAAATAATTTATTTTGATGAAGATTATATTTATTTGTTTAAAATAAACATTTAAAATGATTCTTGATTTTGTTTTAAAGAAACTTGGTTTTAGAATAATGATGTTTAAATAAATAGTTTTGGTATTTTAAAGTAAAATAAATTGACTTTTAAATACAAAATAATTTATTCTAACATTTTTAATAATTTTAATATGAATAAATAGTTTATAAGAAAATATAAAAATATTTTATAATAATTAAATAAGAAAAGAAAAGTCCTTAAATAATGTTTATATGAATTTATAGGTTGATCTTTGAAGTTTAATAATATATATACATACATATGTATGTATATATATATGTATACATAGGAAAATGATAAAAAAATAACCTGAAATAACCGTCAAGATCAAGCCAAATCTTTGAATTTTTTAAAACATCATTGAAAACACATTTAGTTTGATTGATGCAACGGGTGGTTTGTTTTATTTAAACTCGAATACGATTACACTTTGAATTTAAAAAGAAAAATAATAGGGATTACACTTTTTCTCAATTATTGTGTTTAAATGTTTGTAAGATCCTACTAACAGATATTTCGTATCTGTTAGCTTGTAATCAGAAATATTTGTTAAGTGTTATTTAAGTGTTCAACCTGATCCAACATTTTTGTATACCGGTTATTGAACGTGTCAAAACGACAATTTAGACTCGATTTTAGATTTCAAAACGAGTAAACCGGTTATAAATCGATTTTTAACCCGTTAATCGGTCTAGTTGAAGCAAAAAAATCGGTTAAATGACGGTTAGATGGTTTGGTTACTAGATTGGTTTGGGTTTTATAGTTAGAAAAAACCGTTTATTAAACGAGCTTGTTTTAGTCAAACCTATTTTCAAAACCGTTGACCAGTTAACAAGTTCGGTTCTCTATAGTTATATTATACTAGGTTACAAACCCGTGCATTATACGGGTTTAGAAATAAAAATAATTTAAACTTATAATATTTTCATAAATTTATATAATTGAAAGAATTTTATAACAAAAAATATAAAGTAAAAGTACAATTATAATTTATAATTCTTTAAATATTTTTTGTATACCAAATTTGTTACTTTGTTTAAAATTAAGATTTTTTAATGTATTTAAGCTTATATTATTAATTTTAAAAATTATGTAAGTTGTTATCAATTGATAAATTTGAAATAAATTGTTAATATGATTAATACTTTATAAATAACAAGCTTTGTTATAATTTGATATAAAACATAATATATGATTATATATTTGTATAAAAAAATATTATACCCACTTAAGATTAGAATTTCACTGGGTATATTTGTTTATTTAACAAAAATATTAATAAGATTTAACACTATATTATAAAAAATTAGAAAATTTTTTAAATTAAAAATTCCTTAAATTACGTTGATGATTTATTAAATAAAAGTAAGTTAAAGTTTAATTTTAATTTAAATAAGGAAGGTCAATATAATAATTAGAGAGAGGACACGTGACATTTTTTAAAATCAATTATTAGTATTAATTAAGATTATATATAACATAGTTTGTGAACTTTATAACAAAGCATAGATAAAATTATAAGGGGTTATCTGAATTAAAATAAAATTTCAAATCCTACAGAAATAAATGTATTTTGATAAAAACAAAACCAAGAAAAAAAAAAGAAAATTTGTCTCTTCGGTTTTGAAACAGTGTAAAGAAGTGTTTTAAAAACACAACCGAACCGCATTTTAAGCTTTTTTACCTTATCTAAAAAATGAAACATTAAAATAATATCTTGTATTTTTCTTAACATTATTATCTTTGTTTGAAAATTAATTATGTTTCTTTAAATGTGTTTATACTTCTATATTTTTTTGGTAATTTTTTATATATTTATTATGTTATCAAGGTCTTGAATCTGGTCCGACTGGTCTGACCGGTAACCAGTAAAACGTCCGGTCCATTTCTGAAAACATTGGTGTAAAGAGGATGAGGCTGACCATATATCACAAGCCAGAGGCAGTTTACAACGTACCACAGTTAACCATGCCTACACACACCGGAAAACATGTCTTATGGTTATGTTTTATGTCCGTACTTTTAATCAAAACCACCGGTTTCATTTACTACTTTTGTGAACAATATGGCAACTACACCACCAACAGTATCTACCAAACAAATCTTGATACCGCCCTGTCCACCCTCCCCAACACCAACACAGGCTTAGGATTCTTCAACCACTCTGTCGGCCAAGGAATCGACACGGTCAACTCTGCAGCCCTTTGTCGAGGCGACGTTGAACCAGATTTGTGTCTCGCTTGTCTCAATGACTCAGTTGCTAGACTACGCGAGTTGTGCCCAAACCAAAAGGGTGCGGTTGGTTACTATGTCAACTGTTGGTTGAAATACACCAACACGACCATTTCGCAAAACCCTCCGCACAGTGTTCGGCTTATTAGTAACGTGCAAAATGCATCGGACAGGGATCGGTTCGATGTGTCTTCTGGATCGTTGTTGAACTCGCTGATAACGGAAGCTGCAGCCGGTGATTTGCTACGAAAGTTTGCTTGTAGGAACACGAGTGGGTCTGGTTCTGGTTCTACTATTATTTATGGGCTTGTCCAGTGTGTTCCTGACTTGACACAGGTAACGTGCAGTTCTTGCTTGAAAGATGCAATTGATAGTTTTGTAAGTCAGTTTAGTTGGAGCATCGGAGGTAGATTTCTGCAACCTATGTGTAATTTTAGGTACGAGATTTATCCCTTTTTTAACGTCACATCACCGCCACCGCTGCCGCTGCCACCACCAACGCAAATCTCTCAGGCAACTCCACCGGTTTCATCACCACCGCAAGGTACGAATTATAGCATTCTTTAAAGCAAGCTACACGATTTTCATAATCATAATAAGACCATCCGTAGCAGTATTGCACATCCCCAGCTGACCAGGCGGGGATGCTGATTTCGGCGGCCTCGAGCGGGCACACCGCCTCTATACCCCGGCGGGTTAATTTTTGGACCCCAACGGCCCCGTTCCCCGTTGAAGCTCCTCTCACTCCCCAAATTCTCCTCTCTCGCATTTTTAGAGGGTGACCGTTACAGGGTTTTAAGGTGTCAGTAGGGTGATGATGTTTTAGAAAATTTCGGTAAGGTGGGATTTCAGTGCGGTGCTATGGATGGTCTAAGAGTGGTGCATGTAGAAAATCTATAACGTAAAAAAATTTAAGTTTTTTTGCTGGATCAATGATCATATCATAGCTATGGCGAATAATTAAATAAAAAATAATAAAGAATAATATAGTTCATATCTTACAAAAATAATTAGCTATTCGTTGATATTTACTTGGTTACATATTAAACGATGAAATATTATATTCTTACTTGTAGATGAATATACAATTATAATTTTTACATAACTTACATCTAATTAATAACTGATAGCTTTGGCTCTGTTTTTAATATATGTTTTTAATGGTTAAGATATAATTAAGAGACTATGAATCATTAAAAATAATCTCTTAATAACCATTAAGAGGCTATCAAATTGTCTCTTTGTCTCTCACATCATACAATAATCCATTGATGGACCTAGAAACTTTTTTCCATGACGATCGAAAACTTTAAGGTTTGATTGTCTATCGATATATTAATTTTTTATGAATTAGGAACGGATCAGGTTAAGCAACTCACGTAATAAAAACATGTGAAATAAGTAAACATAATATATCATGTAAAAATGTTAAACGTAAAATCATATAATACCCATGATATATCCTAGTTTTGATATGTGATTAAACCTAAAATCATATAAATGATAAATAAATAAAACTAGCAAACAAAATCTAGATATATTGAACTAAAATTAAATAAAAAGAAAATTTGATAAAAAGAGTAAGTCAAATTTTTTCGAATAAAAACGCTGGTGGGAAAATTATTACCAAAATCTGAAAATGGATCCAACTGTTTTTGTTTTGAAGTTGCATAGTCCACGCAAAAAGAAAAAAAAAAATGTAATAAAATATTACGACATTAAATATAACCATTATTTACTTTCACATAGGGCTGTAATCGAGTCGAGCCGAGCCAGGCCTGGCTCCAGCTCGGCTCGTGAATTTTCGAGCCGAGCCAAAATTTCTTCCGAGCCAAAAATCCTGGCTCGAGCTCGGCTCGTAAAAAACCTCGAGCCACGAGCCAGCTCGTTTTTTTTTCCGTTTTTTTCCTCCACTTTATATTATATTATATATATATAATATTAAATCTAATATATATAAAATCCAATATATATGTATATAAATAATTATATATAAAATCTTATATATACATATATATTATACATGTATATATGTACATACTACATACATATATATTATACATAATATGTATATTTATATAAATATGTGTATAAATATTGTATATATATTATGTATAATATATATGTATGTGTGTAATATAATATATATGTGTGTGTATAATTTAATATATATATATATATTAAAAATCGAGCCGAGCTACGAGCCGAGCCAACCCTGGCTCGGGCTCGGCTCGTTATTAACGAGTTTTTTTCGAGCCGAGCTCTTTCCGAGCCGAGTCTTTTTCGAGCCGAGCTTTTTCGAGCTTTTTTTGAGCGAACTTCGAGCCGAGCCTCGAGCCGCGAGCTTTTTGAACAGCCCTACTTTCACATGTTTCTTTTACGACATTAATATTTAATAGTCAAGTCCTCTTCTTGCCGTGTGCCAGGGGCGAAGACCATATTTTCAACTTCTCTTTTTCATCGTTCTCATTTGATTAACGCTGGTGTCATAATTTATTGGAGTTGGTACAAATTAGATTATATATATAATAAAGAAAAGAAAATTTTGGACAACTCATGCAACCGGGGGTGGTTCAAATATTTTTATGGTCCCCAAGCACATTATAAAAAGGAAAAATTCTCAAAATGTCCATTGACCATGATTTTTTCTAAAAGTGTCCATTTGCCTTTTTGTTTCTAAAACATGTCCATTGTATAAGCTAGAAATAAGTGGACATTTGTGGAAAAAATTGGATTAGATGGATATTTTGGAAATTGACTTTTATAAAAATGGTGTCATTTTTCCTACATAATATAAAAATCACTTTTATTTATCCGGGCTTAACATCAACAATAATAAACTTAAAGCTTATCATTAGTGGAGTTAATTTTTTTTATTATTAATTCATTTATATACTTACGTTAAACTTATTTTTTTTATCTTTATTAGATATGGTTTATATTAAACGTATTCTACTAGCTTTATTAGATGTAAACTTTTTAATAAGAGCGTCATAATCGATTTCTTTTGACAAATCTTTTTTCAATTGACAAACTTGATAATCCATTCAATCTTTCTTGTTACATTGTAGATCTTAAATAATTTTTTAACAATTTTAACTTTGAAAAACTTCATTCTACTAAAGCATCAATTATAGGAATAGTTAACAGATGGCCGGCTCAAACTTTTTGCTGACCCAAAGCGGAGTGAAAAATTATGATTATTTTCTACAGTCTATAAAAACTTCATATTTTATCCGAGCTTATGACACAAAAATTATCGATAATAATTAATGAGAAAGCTACAAAAAACATAAATCATAAACAAAATATGTAGATTAATTACAAATATTAAAACAATTTTTTTCTTGCACGTACAAATCAGATTTCGTTACAAAAAAAGCCTCAAAACGCCCAAAATGAAATCATTTATTTCATATCTAAAATATAAATGAAAATGCTAAATTGGTATAGTTAGTCGTCACAGTGTAGTGATTCCATCATTCCCCTCTTTGCCTTCTACCCCAAAATAAAAGTGTTAACTAATTACTAGTTACCAAAGTAAAAAATACAATTTTTTTTTACAAAACTATTGCGGAGACATAATTTGAACCCGTGTCCTATTTGGTAGAGGCATTATCTCCTAAAAAGGATGTCTTGGACCCAAATTCAAGCAAAGAAAGAATATTGTGGTGTTATTTAGGAGTATGAGTAGGATTATGATGATATGACTGTTTAAAAAAAATGCCCCAAAAATTTGAGACCCTGTAGAATTTGGTGACCCTAAGCTAGGGTTTTTTTTTTTTTCTTTTTCTTTTTTGTATATTGGAACCGGCCTTGAGTTAACATAAACCTATAGACAATATAAGTATTTGAAAAAGAATTAAGAGTTTTAATATAATTTAGTAAATTAATAAGTGTATCATGTTTTAAAATAATAATGTCTAAAAAATTTTAGTTCATCAAACAAATCCACACAATCAATGTCTATGCTAGCACCATGTTTTAAAGTTTTTTCAAGAATAGTACAATGATTTTTAAATTATCATCATCAAAATATTTTAAATTTTTTATACTAAATAGAAAACCAAAGATGGTTAGATAGACTCCTCAGATTATCTAAGGTTCAAACTCTTTAAATGGATCAAACCTAGTTCTAATTGAAAAAAGAGCTTGATCTACAATGTAAAGAAAGTAATTAGTTTTGAATAATTCAATAGGAGTTTTTATTGTTTTGTTATCAGCATCTTCATCATATCGTTTATTTCTATGAATCACACGTTATTCACAAAATTTAGGTTCTACATTCATTATTTTAGCTAGTTCATTAGCAACCTTTAAAGCACTTTCAAATGTATTTATCCTATAATCCTCAAAGAAAGACATAAGTTCGTTTAGTTGATTTATAGCATTATCAATACATATATTTTTTCTTGTAAGCTATTACTAACTGAATTAATAGCCAATTAAAGATCATATCATATAACCATTCATAATAAAAATTCAAAGTTTTCATATTCATATTTAGGCAAACTTTTAGCTTTAATATCTAAATCAATATTATCATATAAAGAAAATAATGCATCTCTTATTTGAGGTTGCTTGAAATCTAATTGTCTTAACACTTTCTAATGACTCTCCCAACGTGTTTGTGATAATGATTCAGGAGTAAAGGTTGTTATATGATCTTTTAGTATTTGCCATCTTTTAGTTGAAGAAGAAAAAAGTGTATATGTACGTTGTACTTGTTGGAGAACTTCGGTAATAAACACGAGGATTCTATCGGATCTAGTATGAAATCATCATCCGAAATCAATATTTCTACCCTTTCGAGTTCAAGAAATTTGATCAAGAGATAATCGAATAGTGAGATTTCTTTGTGATATATACTTCATATGAATCTTCTGCGCTTTTGTCTTCTGCATTAAACACCAACCAACCGCATGACAATTAATGGTGGTTGGTTTTTGCGGGAGTATCTGCGGGTCAAAATCTCGGGTCAAAGCAATTCCGTTCATAACAAGTAAGTGAATTTCGTTTAGGGACGCTGCTACCAGGGGCACTTCCCCTTGGACCCCGTTAGGGGCGCGACCCCCCGCGCTTGTCAGAAGCTCAGAAATATTAAACGAGTGTGCCCTCCGCACCTCCAACTCTTTAATATTTATTTACATCCAATTAAACTAAAATATACAAAAATCCTTCCCTATTCTAGTGTAACACTAAAACATAGAAAATGAATCACAAAAGAACAAACTCATGCATAAATTAAAATGTCTAAACAATTGAATTTTCATCCAAGTAGATTACACATTTCAAATATTCCAGAATCAGGTTGTTCATAAGAATTGAACCTTTCTACCCATTAGGATACATGAAGATAATATACACATAAATTTTAAATCCATATCTACAATCTTGACACTTTACAAAGCCATGGGTCACTATCCATTCATGAATGTATAAAAGCTAAGTCCAAGCTTTATGAAATGGCAAAACTTCACATTCATATATGTAACTCTTTTCGTCATGCTCATGCAATGCACTTTCTAAAAAGAGTTACTAAAATCTAATATTGACCTCCTTAACTTGCACGTCTGAGTACATATCTTGGGATGATTAATAAATGTGCTAAAGTCTTCAAGAATAAGTTTTCCACAATGAATTCAACTTCTAATACCATATTAGAATGAGATTGGGTATATTATTCTCAAAGAACTTAATTGGACTTTAAGCCCATCCTTATTGTAGACTTGTGCACTAAATCTCTAGCCAGGAACTTTGTTAAGTGATTAGCTAAGTTGAGTTGTGTTCGAATAAATTCCACTAATATCACCCCATTTGTAATTAAATCACGAACCACGCTATGTCTAACACTTAAGTGTCTAAACTTGACATTATACACTTGACTATAAGCTCTAGCCAAGGTAACATCACTATCACACCTAATAGATATTGGTAAAATCAGTTTTGCCCACAAAGGAATTTCATGGATCATATTACTTAACCATTCTGCTTCTTTGCTAGCTGCAGCCAAAGAAACTAACTCAAGTTCCATTGTAGAGTTTTTTTATACAAGTTTGCTTCTTGACTGCCCAACAAATTGCACCTCCTCCTAGAAAAAACACCTAGCTAGTTGTAGAGGAATGATTCTCCATATTAGATATTCAACTAGCATGAGGATATCGTTCTAACATCAAAGGATATCCCATATAAGATAAACTATAATCCATAGTTTTCTTTAAATACTTTAGTACATGTCTGACAACTTGCCAATGACGAGTACTAGGATTACTAGTGTACCTACTAAGTTTTCCCGCTAGGAGTGTTGCCCCTAAGACCCCGCAACGGGGTGCCCCCCTTTGACCCCGCGCTTGGTCAGGAGCTCAAAAATATTAAACGAGTGTGCACTTCGCTACTCCAAGTCTTCAATATCCCTTTACATCCAATTACACTAAAATATACAACAGTACTACTCCAAAAAAATCGCTAGCTTTATTACAAGAGTTAGTCATAACACATAGTACTAAATCTAAACTATGACTTCCATATGGAGTATAAAATGCTCTAGGATTAATATTTAACAATCGTTTCCGTACACTTTGAGTTTGTTTATCAGTTGTTGTATTTAATATTAATCTTGTTTCTAACTCAATGTATTAATAATATGTTCATTACTTGCTTCATGTTATTTTAATTTAGAAGAAATATTATTCCAATCAATAGTACCTACATTCTCTTACTTTTACATGATTTTACATCAAACAACTTACAACAAAAGCAAAACTCTATATATATCATTAGAATAAACCAATCATTTTCTTTCATATTTGTCTCTATTTGGCAATTTTTGAATATAAAGTGTAGAGTTTATAGCTCCTAGAATGTTAATCTTTTGGAAAATTATAATCATATATCTTAACCAGACCTTTTTCTACTAGTAAATCTTTTAAATTAACACTAAAAATTATTCCATTTACTTGGTTCATAAATATTAAGAGGTGTGTTCATCATTTCATTGTCTATTAGGTATCTGTTCATCATTTAATTATCTATTAGGTATCTGTTTATCATTTGATTGTCAATTAGCTATTTGTTCATAATTTGATTGTATATTATGTAATTGTTCATATTTGATTATGTATTATGTATTTGTTAATCAATTGATAGTTCATTATGTAATTGTTGATCATTTGATTGTCTATTAGGTATGTGTACATCATTTAGTAGTTCATTATTTATGAGTTCATCATCATTTTTTTTATTAACATTCTTTTATCAACAGTAATAATTAATAAATTTGAACAATTATTATATTAATTTATTTTCTTACATGTTATAAATTGTATATAGGGGTGTCATTGGGTTGGATTACGAGTGATTCAGTTTATTTGAATTGGGTTGTTCGGATTTGATTTTTTTTTCCGCATTGACCCGAAATCCGACCTGACTCGAATTGGGTCAAATCTCATCTGACTCGAATAACCCGAACAACTCAAAGAATCCAAAATGATTTTACTTATTCAACAAATTATATAATAAAATACAAAAATAAAATAAATATTCATACATATGATTTTTTTAAAAAAGAAATTATGTTAAATGGTTATTATGTACATATAACTCTTAATTCTAATAAATAAAATTAATTGTGGACACTTTCCATCATTTTAAATTACTTAGGGGTTGTTTGTTTGGATTTGAATAGGTCTGAACCTAAATAGTTCAGATTCAGACCGTTTGTTTCAACATTTGAATGGATATCTTAATGAAAGGCAACATTTGAATGGAGGTCTAAATGATTCAGACTTGGGAACGAGTCTAAATGGGAAGAAAAGAGGGTTGAATGATTGGCATCCTTCCACTCCATCTATATCTCCCGATCATCGACTTCTGACCCCGGCCGCCCCTCCGCTTCGGCTCCACCGCACCGTCCACCCCTGATTCGGCTCCACTGGTATCTTCACCGTCGTCCAACCCTGTCCCGCCCCATTGCTTAGGCTCCACCACGCCGTCCAGCCCCGATTCGGCTCCACACCTTGCAGACAATTTTTTGATCGTTTTAATCGGCAGTGGTGTGGTTCTAGCGAACGAATTGAAGATGAATTAAGGAGGGAGGGGGCTGGGTTAGATCCTTTACTTCACCATATCTTCACTTCTATCAACTCACTTCACTCATAAGAAATCAAATCATCCCATAAAACAAACCTAATTTCAAGAACAAAAACCATGAAAAAGTTTTTATATAAACTTATTTTCTTATCCAAAGCTTCTCTAAATATCATTGTCTAAATTATATAAATTAAAAATTAATAAAAAAAGAAAAATAATGATAATAATTGTTTTTTACGAGTGATTTCTAAAAGTTTTAAAATATTTAATTGGATTGGATGGTTTGAATATTAAAATACAACACATAAAATAATATAAAAAATAAGTGATGTTGAAAAATTCAAGTTTTAATTCTTAATTTTTTATATGTATTAATATTAATTGCAATTTAAGTACATTTAAGTATGTAAAAAATATTTAAAGGACAAATTATGCTTTAATAAAATTATTCTTTTCAATTACATAAAAAAGTTAGTCAAATGAAAAAAATATATTAAAATTAACATACCAAAATTTATAATTATTATATCAAAGTTTATTTTTTCAAATATATATTAACGATTGTAAGTATTAATATATTATTTTGTTTTTTATTCAACATGTGTAATTATTGTTGTTCACGAGCCGAACAGAGTCAAGAGCTAGCTCGGACTCGGATCGGATTTAAACCGAGCCTGGCTCGGCTCAACTCGGCTTATAAACCGAGCCTAAAATATTGGCTTGGACTCGGCTCCTTTTTAACCAAGTCGACTTGGTTTTTGCATACTTCAGATTTTATGATGTGAGTCAGTGACTTGTGAGCTTCCGATCACGTTTTCTTTTATTTTTTATTTTTTTTATTTTTCCCTTTTAACATAATTACAAATATGACACTAAAGTATAATTATTATTAAAGGTAACCCTATATTTTTATATTTTGGTATAACATGTTGTACAAACGAGCCAAGCCACGAGCCGAGTCTATGAGCCAGGCTACGAGCCAAGCCAACCTTGGTTCAGACTCGGTGTGGATACGAAACGAGCCAGCTAGTAATATTTTTTCAAATAAAGGACCAAATGGGCAAAAATATTACTTAAGGATTAAATAGGAAATTTCATATAAATACAGAGACGATTTTGACTGTTTACTCTTAATATTATTGATATGTAGTTATTCTTATTTTTGTTATTATTATTATTATTATTATTATTATTATTAATATTATACTATTATTATTATTATTATTATTATTATTATTATTATTTAATTTATTACTATTTTTTACTATTACTAATGTTGATGTTAATTTCAGTAGTTCTATTAATAGTATTGTTTTTGTTATTGATTGTTATTGTTATTAGTACTACATCTCCTAATAGAGGCTTCACATAACGCTCACAATGTACTACATGCCCAATGTCATCTTATTTTAACAGTATTGTTTTAATCGGATATATTCTATTCTATCCACATGAGATTATTTGGGTTATATATCATTTTGTTCACAACACATGCTTTCAACATTAAAACACTACTCCTATATTTCATAACACTTTGTATCTCAACAGGCAGAAGTTCAAACACAGTCGTGATAATAGTAGTTATTATTGTGACAGTTTGTGTCATCATAATAATTGCCTTCATATGTATCTTCTTAAGATTGAGAAAGAAGAAGCAAATGCACAAGACCAAAAATAATGAAAGTAAGTTCCCAAATTGTTGTTTTAAGTTAATTCATAATACCATGAAGGAGTTATGGGGTCAAATTTAAGCCACATTTATACTTTATGAGCCGGATAATCTTTGTGTCTTATATAAATTTTAGTATTTTATATTTGAGAAAATGATGAAGGTTTGTAATATGCACATTTCTCTCACCGTCAATCCCCAACCTAGGTAGGATTTAAGTTTTGGCAATTTTTTACCCACTTAACATCAGTTTTTAACACCCATCAAGGTTGGAGACTGTCAGCCTGCAAATCACGCATATTATAGGCCTTGATATGTACTTTTTCAAATATAAGAACTTAAAATGAAATTCATGTAAACCACATGAAACATACGTGTAATTAACTTTGCTATTATCTACTTACTTTATTAATTTTAACTAAATTTACCCCTCACTCCCTCTTTTTCTTCACTAGCTAAAATCATGGATATTAGCGATGTTGAATCTTTGCGATACAACTTTAATTTAGTGAAAGCAGCCACAAATGACTTTTCTGATCAAAATAAGTTAGGCCAAGGAGGATTTGGAGTTGTTTACAAGGTATGCACAACTTGATGTAGCTTGTTTTTGGCTAAAAATGTGTGAGATTTTGCGCTACTTGAACATTCACATGTACTTTAGCGTATGATTGATATTTAATTTAGGGTAAGCTTGAAAATGAAGAGGAAATAGCAGTAAAGAGGCTTGGAAAAGATTCTCGGCAAGGTGACCTAGAATTCAAGAATGAGGTTTTGCTAGTTGCCAAGCTTCAACATCGTAATTTGGTTAGATTACTTGGTTTCAGCATTGAAGGAGATGAACGTCTTCTCATTTACGAGTTCTGTCCAAATGCAAGTCTTGATCAAATTATATTTGGTAAGTTATAAGAGTAGTAATTCTTTTTGCTAATTCCATTGTGCATCGATAATAAGACATAATATTAACTAGATATCCGACAACTTAAGAGGAAAAGAGGAACAGTATTGTAATAAGAAATTAATAAATTTATTAAGTTCAACAACCAATGCTGATGCCGGTTGGTTTTAGATTTGGTAAGGTCTTAACAGTATTATTCTTTCACCATATCACAACTTCACAAGTAGCATCACAAATGCAATAAAACTGTTTACTAATGCTTGTGTCTTGATGATCCATGTAGATCCAACTAAGTGTGCACTTCTCGATTGGGAAAAACGATACCAGATCATTCGAGGTGTTGCGAAGGGACTTCTTTATCTTCATGAAGATAATCGTCTAAGGATAGTTCATCGTGATTTGAAAGCTAGTAATGTTTTGTTAGATGCAGAATTGAATGCTAAAATTGCAGATTTTGGCATGGCAAAATTGTTTAAACATGGGGAAACTCAAGGCGATACAAATCGTATTGTTGGAACCTAGTAAGCATTTAATCTTTAGAAAAAATCATAATAGGCATCTACTTAAATACACTTGTTTTTAATCCACCTATAGTGGTTATATGGCTCCAGAATACGTCATGCATGGTCAATTCTCAATGAAATCTGATGTATTTAGCTATGGGGTGTTGGTGTTAGAGTTGATAACTGGTCAAAAAAACCAATGCTTTAAGAACGGAGAGAACATTGAACATCTTCTTAGCTTTGTAAGCTAACATTCTCTTTGCAAAATTTACTTTTCCTCTTTTGTTTGATCAATACCAAAAAGTGAATTCTTAATCTTATGTAGGCATGGGAAAGTTGGAGGAATGGGACAACCTCAAACATGATCGATCCGGTATTGAAGATGGGATCAAGTTCATTGCCTGACATCATTAGAAGCATACACATTGGGTTATTATGCGTGCAAGAAAATGTTGCTCACAGGCCAACTATGGATTCAGTTCTTCGTATGCTTAGTAGCTCCTCTGTCATCCTTTCGGTGCCATCTAAGCCTGCATTTTTCTTGAACAGTAACACTGATCCTAAAATGTCACTCTTGCACAAGTATAGTTTGGCCACAGGTGTCAATGCTGAAGCATCCATGTTATCAAGAAATGATGTTTCAATATCTGAGATCGTTCCTAGATAGATTTTGGAAATTGAGTTGAATACTTTATTTGGTTTTCCATTGAAGGTTGCATGCTGAAATTAACGATGCAAAATAGTTGATTCACTTGAATCATAATCAGGGCTGTCTCTGAAAAATTAAGTGCCCTGTGCGAATGCTAAAAATGGGCCCCTAAGTGTGCGTGTATGATAATTAGTTTGTAACTAAATATGAAGTGAGTTAATATGTTTTTTACCTAAATTTTAAATTGTAATTAATTATTGGGTCAAATGTTTAAGGAACAAGTTTTTCTTTTTGATTTTATAAAATTTGTAAATGAATTAAATATATTTAAAAAATTGGAATGTAAATTATATGTGTTTATTGTAAAATAAATTAATATATATAATATTTTTGAAAAAATTAGGGCCCCTAAAAAAATGGGCCATATGCGATTGCACCTTCCGTACTTGTTTTAAAACCACCCGATAAGTTGTGCAATTTTTGTTGTAACTTTGTCGGTTTCTAACATCTTGCTAGTTAGAACCTATTTGTTGAATGAATATACTTTTGCTTTTATAAATAAATAAATAAATAAATAAATAAATAAAATCTCTTATATATTTTAATTTTATGCGTCTTATTTTAATTTATCTCCATTTACATGATAACCACGAAGCAAAAATTATCAAATACAACCATTTCCAAATAGAGAAACCAAAAATTATCATTAATGAAACTTCATCCATCCATTGTTACCCTTGTCTGTTACAACCAATAACCGCTAGGTTATAAACCCGTGTATTACACGGATTTAATATAAAATATTAAATAGTTATAAATGAAAATTTATCAATTATAAAATAATATTTTAATATAAAATGATTAATTTACGTATTAATAAATATTTTAAGTGATAAAAAATATTAAAAACTTTAATCAATAATATAAATTATAATTTTTATAACTACTAAATTTAAATGACCCAATTTAAAAATAACTTAAACATAACGGACCAAAGTGTAACTTTTCTATCATTTTTATTACTTTAATTTAAAAACAAATTTAAAAAACGTCATTTGCTTATAAAAATCTCATTGTTTAAAAGCTTCTTTTATGGTATACTTTATTTTTAAACAAATTATTTTTAAGATAACTTATTTTTTATATAAATTTTGTTTTTGAAAATAAAATATTTATTACCTTAAAAATTTTGGTTTTAGAAAATTTCGTATTCTATAAAAAAAATTAAGAGTTTTTTATATTAAAAAGATAAATAAGTTATTAACGAAAGAGAAGATAATTATTTAATAGGAGAGATAAATAAGTTGAATAATAAGGAGTTGACAAGTGTCACTTGTGGTATAAAAAGTTGACATGTGGCAATAGTGTTATAAGGAGATGACATTTGGCAAAAATATACTCTTTTATTATAGAGTATATAGATAGATTACCCTTCTTTCACCACCGAACCTCACCACTTTTATTAAAACATTTACAATTTACTCAGCTAGTGGTGCAGCTAAATTATATCACACACCACCATGTACCATTGACAACTAGTTTTATACCCGTCCGGTGGACGTGTATTTTAACTTCATAATCATATAAGTATTTTTTTTATTTAATTCTAAATAAAAACATTATTTGTTAACAAAATAAGTACATCACAAAAATGACCCTGTATGCTCCTCTATTTTCATTGTAGGTATCCTTACTTGATTATACAAAAATGACATGGGCAAATGGTGTATTTCCTATATTAAAAATGTGCAGAAAGACAAAAATAAACTAATATATCAAGGGATTGATGCAAATGCCTCGTACATTGTAGTAAGCAAACTGATTAATGCTCCAAAACCTTAAAATATAATCAAAGAAAGAGAAACTTACTTAACCAGGCTTCAGGAGCTCTAGTCTTTTTGGCTAAAAACTTATCATACTCATCTTGGCCTACAATACTAAATAAGATTAGTCAATAAAAGAACTACTTTCGTGACAAAATCAGGTGATAAGATGGAAGTTGTACCAATGATCCTCAGCTCTTTGGTTGAGGGGAGGTACAACGTGGCTTCAATATTGAGGAGGTCATGGATTCAAGTCCTAGCATAGACAAAATAAGGGTTCCATGCTAGGCTAGGATGTTTTCTCTCACCAATGGTGGGTTTCCTCCTATTGAGTGTGGATATGATTGGGTGGGTCTATGACCCGTCAGTGATCCAAATTGCCGTTCAAAAAAAAGGATGGAAGTTGTTGCCCAGATTTGATCAAACACTCAATAAGAATCAAGATGATGTTGAGAGAATTTACAAAGAAAAACAAATAGATAGATTATCCAATGTTCTTGTTCGTACGTATGTTTTCAAGTTTACATAACAATGGTTTATATAACCTAACTATGATTAGAAAGTTTCACTTTTGACACTAGACACCCTTGTATAATTACAAGGTTACATATTTGATTCAAAACATAACTTTCGACTTATTTACAAACTTAACCCATTAACATTCAAACTTGGTTAAACAATTAAGGCTAACATTCACCCCCCAAATTGTTGATCCAAGTTTAAGTCTTCACTTCAATATCTTCATTGTCTTCTTTGCATGATAATATATGTCACACCCCACCTCTCGTTACCTGATGATGATGTCACTGATCACTCTGAGAAGGTTGCGGAAGCATAGTGGTGATGTCTCAAAGATGGGGTGTAACTTACTTGAAGCGATATCACAACACACAAGATTAACTTAAAGACAATACATTACAAGGATAATATTGTTATTACAAACCACCGGCTACTGTTTTCAACTTAAACACACTAAAAATTTCAAGTTACTTATTTACAAGTGCCTAATAGTGCCGTTTCTCACATGTCTCCACTAGACACCTGCAAAATGTTGTAAGTTTGAAAAGTCAGCACAAAGCTGGTGAGTTCATACACAAGACTCGATGTAATATGATATGTTAAGTGTAGTCAATGACACACATTGACATAATTGGAATAATCATGTGACCCATATCTAGTTACTTTCCGACTGAATGATATGACAATACCCATTGGTAATCATATGTGCCTTGTTGTAACGTATATATGTTGATATTGGAAACGGTAACAAACATTCACACCAGGGGAGATGCAATCCTCCCAGCACATGGGGTCGTCAATCCGATAGTACTATTATTGTTTACTCGTTCAGCCCCACATGGATTCACTAGATACATTTCTCAAGAATGAGGACTTTTTGATATGTCACTTCAATACCCACGATTATCCCATGATATCCCAAAGCCGACACACAGTTATATAAGCATATCATAAGTTTAAGAAATATTTCATAAGATACCCTGAAGTTTAGAAAACATTGAAAAGAAAATGAGTTGTATGAAACTCACCTAAAGTGTTGAAATCAACGGTTAGTGCACAAACTTGTGTTGGTAGTTCAGTTCTGCATTAGTTAAAGTTTTATAAGTTATTTGTGTTTTAAATCCTTAATCAGTTTTCTTAATTGAATATCACACAATGTATGATAACATGGAACCTATAATGATTTAGGTTCCTATTTAGAAGTCGATGACTCATTGGATTAATCAGAACATCCTCAGATTAACCAAATAGGTATTGTTGTTGATTATATCACTTAAACATTTTCTCGATAGATTTCTGGTTTAGGAATAGTCAATCCTTGTTATTGATCATTTAGGTATCATGAAACATAGGAATGTCATATCGGAATAGGTTTAATAACCATATTCTATATACTAATCTGACAGTTATCATAAACATCAGATCGTTACTCCAATGATTATCTTAATTCCTGTCATTAACTTGAAACACATGTATCAAGACAGTCACAACCATTGTTATAATCAAATGGTTAAAACCATTATGATCTATAGTATGGTTTCATGATAACCGGACATCATAACGGATCAAAACAAGGATTTCACCGTTAACATATCGATTTCTTTGTTTCTAGCCATTCCTAGCCATCATCTAGGCAATAATCAACAACAATAACCATTTCATTACGTTCAAAAACTATATTTAATCCATACATTATCAAACTAGTAGGAGAAATCGAATCGTTACCCGTTCGGACAGATTTTCGGTTGAAAAATGATGATTAAGTGTTGTAGAATCGTTCCCTAGCTTGAATCTGATGATCCTGTAGCTTTACAACAAGATTTTGAGGTTTAAAATTCAATTAGTTCGTCATTTGCAGTGAAAGTTCGAGAGGAAAAAGAAAAGTATATGTTTGCATGGATTCTAATGGTTCTAGCTGATATATTTTTGCCGACATATATATCTTCGCGTACCGCCAAGAGAGCCTGAAAAGGGCTTGGTGTACCGCAAAGGAATCCTGAGGATTTTAGATATTTTGGACTCTTCGCGTACCGCCAAGAGTACCCAAAATGAGCTTGGCGTACCGCGAAGGATTTCTGAGTAAAATAATTTTGAATTTTTCTTGTCTTTACGATTCCGGAGAATCGCGAACTCGGTTTTTCGCACGGTTTTCACCCACGTTTACGATTTCTTGCGTATTTTCAAATCGTTGTAATTACGATTGTATTATTAACATGAATTTCAACCAAAGATGACGTGAATTCTTAAAGTAATTGTCACAATATCACATATTCCCATTAAGCATTCTTGGTTTTTCTCGAATTTTGTTTGTTTCGCACAACTTGATTCCTTTTATGTAGATTTCTTCACACCAAATTGCTTATCATGAAGTTTTGAACTTCTTGATTTGTTTCTCACAAATGACTTTCACATTTGACTTTCATAGTTTGACTTTCATAGTTTTGATTTTTTTCACACAACTATCTTTCATAGTTCTTTATTTTGTTTCACACAAACAACTTTCACAGTTTCTTTTATTTGTTTCACAGAAACAATTTTCACAATTTCTTTTCTTTGATCATGTCACATGATCAATTTTCTATCTTTTCTTCCATGACTTGACACATCAAAAGTGCAAGTTCATCATCTTGTGTGTCCACAAATAACGACTCAACATTCTTATGCTTTTTATTTGGACAATCATAAGCATAGTGTCCAAGTTTCTGAGATTGATAGCATGTGATTTGAGTTTTATCATTTTTATCCAACATGGAATGATCATCATCATTTCTTTGTGGTTTGTTGTCGGTTCTACCCGACTCATAGGAGGAATTTCCTTCTCCTTTATATTAGTAATTGCTCTTACCTCGACCTCTTCCACGATTTCCAAAATGTCTTCCCCGACTAGATTTGTTATCGTGACGCGTGAACAGAATTTTATCAATATTGTCAACATGACTACCGTTTTTCAACTTAATCCTTTCTTCAAAGGTTTTAAGTCTAGCAATAGTCTCATCCAATGAGATGTTGTCTAGATCACTAAATTGTTCAATTGATGCAATAATTTGAATAAATTTTTCAGTCACAGAGTTTAGTAATTTTCTTACTAAAGTAGGTTTATCAAAAGTTGATCCTAGTCTATTTTCGTTAGAAACAATACTGTTTAGCTTTGTAGTAAATGAATCAATTGATTCTTCCTCTTTCATTTGCAAAGTTTCAAACTCACTCTTGAGTCTTTGCATTCGTGCCTTTTGTACCATGTCTATCCCGACATGTCTAATTTTTAATGCCTCCCATACTTCTTGTGCACTTTTGCAAGTAGCAACTTGCAACATAAGACCCTCAGGTAAGGCTTGAAACAAGTATGCAATTGAGGTTTTGTCAATCTTGATATCCCTTTGTGTATCTATACTTGGTTCAATCATTTCCCACAATCCGTTTGCTTCAAGAATAGTCTTGATACGGATAGCCCAAATAACATAATTTGTGGGTTTCAAAATGAGACATTGGAATTGGTTTAAAAAACCACCTTCCTTTTGCATTACAATTATTTCTCAGTTGTTATTAGTCTCTGATGTGCGTGAAACTATATGTTTTATACAATGGATTTTTCACACATATTTTAGTTTTTAAATGGTGTTTACTAAGAACTAAATCACACACAATAGACAAGTGTACCTATCATATAGTAATATAGCTTATGGTAAGAACCAGATATCAATTCGTGGACACGATATCTCTCAATACTAAACCTCGGTCAATGTTTAGCAAAAACATGAGAAAATCGGGTTTGTGAAATTTAAACTAACAACTAACCAACTAGATTTGAAAATAATATAAAGTCTAAGGAAATTGCTAAGATTATGAATCCACTTAGTATAGTGATGAGATTAATATGAATTGATAAACCAAATGTTGACTAGATTCCGGTCAAAGATATGTAATCTTATTATCTTTTGGAAAATTAAAATGACAAACACATTCTAATCACCTTAGATTATTCTACGAAGCCTAAAGTCAAAGTCTATGTCAAGATTTATCCAAGAAATAGTCATCCGTCAAGAATCTTAATTCTACAACTTAAGGAAAACTAATATGACTTATACACACTAATCACCCTAAGTTGCATATCTTCAACAAAATCACAATTTCTTGCAATTCACAATTTATGAATACAATCATGAAAATGAGGTCATTTGGCCATAATTTCCTAACTTACATGTTAATCATATTCAACTAATCACAATATCACTATGGTTTTTCCAAACTTTAGTGAAAGAAAGTATACTTATGCAAATTTCATAATATTCAAGAAACCTATTATCATTCCTAATCTCATGGCATATTCTTAAAAACATGTTCTAAGGTTATAAACAAATCCTTGATCATGGTTTTCCAACATATTATGATTAAACATTCATCATTCTTGAAAACTAATCAACCTACACATGTATACAACATCATTGGAATAAAATCATAACCTCATCTTGAATCTTAACATAAACCATTTCAACCAATTCATATAATCATCATCACAAGAGCATAAGTTTCATCATAATCTAGACAACAAAGTAATTAGCTCATAACGCTTACAAGAACAATAACAAAGTGTGCAAAATTAACAGAAGACATGGTAGAAATGATAAATTCAAACCATAAGCAAGCAAGGATTGTAAAGAAAATGTTGTTGGATACTCCTTGGATCTTCAAAGCCTTCAAAATCTCCCTTGGAATGCTTGGAAAATTCTGAACAACAGGTATTTTGCTCTAGGAAGTCCAGCCATTTCAAATGAAGAAGAAAGCTCAATATATAGAAAATATGGAACTTGGCACAGTCGTGCAAGGTGCTAGAGTGTTCACTTTTCGTCTAAGCCGTTTTTGAAGTTGTAATTTTCAGAAGTCTTGAAAATCGACTCGAGGTGTCAGGCACGGTCGTGCAAAAAGGTCGCACGGTCATGCCCAAGTCAAAATGGCCGGCACTACCTTCACTTGGCCCGACACTGCCTTGCCATGGCCTGACACTTCCTTGCCATGGCCCGGCACTGCCTAATGGCACGGTCGTGCAAGGTTCAGGCACGGTCGTGCAAGGTTCAGGCACGGTCGTGCAAGGTTCATGCACGGTCGTTGTCACACCCCACCTTTGGCTGAAACGCGAAAATGCGACCGATCATATTTCACATCACATTAGTTTAATAAAACATTTCATTAAATGCACCAAGACCTACGTTTGACAAAATTGTCTAAGTATGCATGTCACATTATATGATCTACTAGTAATAATCTTATATACAAACACGTACAAAACAAACAAATATAATGGACACTATTTACAACCCAACAAAGTGCAATTTCAATTGTCTAATAGTGGTAAAACATATAACAACTGTATTCATATAAATTTGTGTTGATGTACTAATGCATCCTTGTCATTGTAATTGTCATGACCTGAAAAACACATTTAAAATGTCAACTAAAAAATTGGTGAGTTCACAGGTTTTGTCTCAATAAAAGTGTAACAATATGCGTGCGTTGGTATGTCAAGTATATCATGCACTAATGTAAATAAAAGTAAATGACATGAGCTCACCATCAAGCCTCTGACTTGTCTGCCCAGAGACAAATGCACACGGCACTTGTCAAAATAAATATGAATAAACCAAATTGTGTGGAGTATATTCACCTACTTGCCTACAACAAAGCGTTGGTTGGTGCGGCCAAACCATAGGTGAGGGTTGTCAGCCCCGAATAAATCTATCCAATACCTGTCCACCGGCTCCCTTCACGAGTTAAATGATTGTGATAGTGTGGGACTTGCGATAATGTGTTGTATAAAGTTGTCTATTGCCTACTCATGCATATACAATTCACAACAAAGTCACATGAATACAAAGTCATAAAATAGTTGTCTCAAAAACTTGTATAAGTAATAGTGTGTTTTCCACCCTGAAGTATAAAATATAAAATATGTAAAGGGGCTATGAACTCACCTCATAGAGTACGAGTAATGAAAACACTTGTCTTTGTCTAACATTGTAAACCATGTTGTCACCTTTAACCTAAAGGCGATAAAATTTGTATCACAATCGTATATCGTTACAATCGATTACAAAACTTTCAACCTATTGACTTTGACATTTATAAATGGTCATAATATATAAATATTTTTGGTCACAAATATTTTATGATACATATACTATATTGTATAAGTATTTTTTGTGTTATTTTATGCATTTGTAACCGTTTTAGTGTCAAAAATCGAGTTTATACTAACTTGTCACGTTTATAGATTTTTAGGCCTTTTTAAAATGCTCTTTTTATATTTTAATTTTTACTTTCTGCTCCTCAATAATTTATATGTTATATTTACATGTTTTAGCATATTATATAAATTATTGTTACACTTTATTGATTTTAGTTAGTCCCTTGAATTATTTTTGGGAAACTTGTATACACCACAACCAAATCAATTTGTACACTAAAATTGTATCCACTTGTTGAAGGTCTAAAACAAATTGGATTTACACCAAACCAATGGAGTTTGAAATCTAACACAATAAAAAATCTTTTGGTTCAAGAATAACTCAATTTGGATCAAGATTGAGTGAGTTATGGGCTTCCCAAGTTGACATATCTATTCTGATGGCACAACACAAATTCGAGTTTTCAGATTTGGACGAACATTTGAAGTACTAAAACTTGTCAAAAAAATGTACGACCACTTGGATTGGAAAGTAGACTCTATGAAATTATATTTTGACCAAGAATCATTCAATTTGGTTAATATATGACCAATTTATGGTCATTTAAAGTTGAACCAAAGTTTCTGTCAGGATTTCTGAACGGATTTTGAAGTTGCAAATCAACATGGTTGATTATGAAATCATGTGTTTATGTGTAATATTAACTTCTAGAATGATTATATAAATACTATTTGATGTTTTTAATATGAAGAACACAAATTTATACTTGATTAGATATCATATCAACAAATTGAAAGATTACGGGTTGAAAATGACGGTTTTCATCATATTTTTCATGATTTGTATGTAAGATGTGTTTTATCTTCCATACAACCATGGATGATGATTTTAAACAATAATAGATGAGTACATAAATTATTATGAATTTTCATGATTCTTGAAGATGAGTTTGAATGAAAGAACAAAAGAATTGCAAAGAAACACAACGTATGCTTACCGAACTGCGCAACGACGATGACAATGCCTCAACTTCTTCTTCGTTGGCCTTGATCATGATGGAGGAGAGTGAATGGGAAGATGATTTTGATCAGATTATAATGAGAAAGAGAGAGTTTGTGTGTGTGTTCTTGGAGAAAGATAATGTAAAATGAAAAGTTGTCTTGAATTTGATTAAAAGTAATTTTATGGTTTAGTAATTGTGATGTTTGAGTTTCTTTAACTCCTCTTTGGAGTATGAACGACTACAAGACCTCTAGAAGGTTCTAAAATATGTTTTTGTTACACTTTATAATACACTAATATGTTACAAATGGTCAAGTGACATAGCACTAACCTTTATGTCATGTTATATAGTCAAAAATGACTATTTCATAACTTTTTGTGTAACTTTGTTTATGTAATTATTTATGAATATTACTGGCAACCTTTATTAGTTATTTTTATTGTTTATAAGTATTTTTAGGTTTGTGTATCATTAATGTGTGTCGGTTAAACCGCATTCTACAACAATAGTGGTAAAATCTTGGTTTTACTATCGTTTCTTCGTCTACCAATCAAGCGCTATTGTATGTTGATTTTAACATGTATAGCACATGTTTATAGTGTTTAGTCATAATTGAAGAAAATTTGGCATCTATTGGTCAAAGTCAAAGTCAACTAAAATTTTACGATGGATGTCACGGTTGTGCATATGTCAGCACCACCTGGTTGCACGGTTGTGCGTGTGGCAGCACTGCCATGCATGGTCTTGGCACTGCTTATTGGCTCCGTGTTAGCATTGCCATGCATGGTCAACACTGCTATGCATGGTCGAGCAAGGTTATTATCCTACAAATTTACAAAAACAATAATTAGGACTATTTGTGAATGAATTTTCATGTTGTTTACGTGAAAACCGGGGGAAATCATGTCAATTAATATGTATAATTTAACGTGTATTAGTCTCACTCATTATGCTTCAGAAGTAAGTTTGTTAACTATGGTCAAAAGAAATGGTAGGAAAAAATCTTAACCACACCAAACAATTAAACAAATTCGAATGAGAATTTGATAAAGTCTTTAACAAAGAATTTAAAAGATAATTCCAATTAGCGGGTAATACCACTATAGGATTCCTAACAAGAATCAGAACTCAATTGCAATTAACAAAATGAAACTGTTAACTTGAGTTTAATAGAAGTTTTGATTTTTAAATGGTATAAAAAACAAAAAATGTAAATTTTAATTAAATGGTTAAAAATGGTTTCTAGACAAAACCAAAATTCATAACATGAAGTTTAATTGAAAGTTCAATTGAGAATAGAAAACCTGGTGTTGAATTTTGTATTTCCAATTCCGATGAAAATAGAAAACCTGGAGTGAAAAGTGATAACACCAATTGTTGCCTTTTTCTATTCTGATGTCTTCTCGTTCCCGTCTACCTCTTTGTTTTGTTTTTTTTTTTCACAACAGCCTTCTAGGGTGCCAATTTGCAACCTACTGCGTTCGCCAAAATCAAATGAACGAAAGGAGATAAAAGAATTTTCTTCCTTTCTTTGATTGCTAGAACAATCAGTTCTGATTCTCTAATCGGAGTATAAGAATCAAAACACTACAAGAACAACAGAAAAATTGTTCTTCTTGTTTCTCCTGAATATTCAACAAACAATTAAATTGACAAAGAAGCACTCTTTGATCGTCCGTTTAATGTTGCAGTAGCAATTTATTCTCAATAAATTGAAAAGAAAATGACCAATTTCAAACTCCTAAGAACCTTTCATGTGATTCTTGGTTCTAATTGGTTGCAAAAAAAAAAAATAACAACAGCCCCGTAAAATTCTTTGATTTTTTGCTACTGTAATTTTACCACCCAAGGCACAATCTTGTTTTTTCTGGAATTCAACACACATCAAGAAGCATTCGGACCTATTGATTATGTCTTCTTCAAACTCGGCAAGTCACTCACCACCAAAACGCTTAATGTAAAACGAATCCCTTTTTCTTGTGATCGTCTTCCACACAGAATTTGGAAATTAAACGAAATTGAACCCTAATTCACAAGATTCACAAGAGCCCTAGGCTCTGATACCATTTGTAACATCCCAAGGACAGAAATCCGTACCAAGATATTGTCCGCTTTACCCAACCGGGCTCACGGTTTTGTTCTCGCATGACGAAGTCATGTAAAACGCGTCTTGATATAGTAGGTTTCCACCCCTATATAAGAAGGCTTGTGTTCTCCTACTTCACCAATGTGGGATCATCACAATCCACCCCCCTTAGGGAACCTAGTGTCCTCGCTGGCACGTGAGTCTGGCCGTGGCTCTGATACCAATTGTTGCCTAGATTTGATCAAAAACTCAATAAGAACAAAGATGACGACGAGAGAATTTACAAAGAAAAACAAATAGATAGATTCTCCAATGTTCTTGTTCGTACGTATGTTTTCAAGTTTACATAACCATGGTTTATATAACCTAACTATTGTTATAAAGTTTCACTTTTGACACTAGACACCCTTGTATAATTACAAGGTTACATATTTGACTCAAAACATAACTTTCGACTTATTTACAAACTTAACCCATTAACTTTCAAACTTGGTTAAATATTAAGGTTAACAGAAGTTTGTTGCACATGTTTGCAGTGGTAAATAATGCCCCATGTTGACCATGAAATAGGAAGTCAATATTAAAATTAAACTTGTGTTACAACATTTTGTTTCATGCATCTTACATAATGAGTAATGCGTATAAATTTTACCTGGAATCCTGTTGAAACGAAGTCTAGATAACAAAGCATTGTTATTATCAAATGATCTTAAGTATTCTTTCTAAGGTGTTGCAAGGACCG
Organism: Mikania micrantha; assembly: GCA_009363875.1. Classification (NCBI taxonomy): domain Eukaryota; kingdom Viridiplantae; phylum Streptophyta; class Magnoliopsida; order Asterales; family Asteraceae; genus Mikania; species Mikania micrantha. The sequence goes on along the minus strand of CM018680.1, from coordinate 53,232,719 downwards.
AAACAAAAAGATAATGATAAATAATTAAAAAAATCAATAATATTACAGAATTCACATGTACCATTCAAACTTAGAAGCATAAACTACAAAAAGTAAACCATTATCAAACTTGAAATTACATAGTAGACCACCAATAGATGTGACTTGGTGGTGGATATGATGGATGGTACTGCTAGTAGCATGTTAATAATCCAGTGATCTAAAAATTAGTCGTTCAAAAAACAAATATCTTTACATAATTAAGTTATTATATTTACAAAATTATAATAAAAATAACAAATAATATATATTACGAGTTGTGTTTGTAGCCCTTAACACAATTTATTTTATATATAGAAACTCTAACCTAGGAATAGTAATGGGTAGATCCAACCCGTTAACCGGGTTTTTGACCCGTTATATAATCTGGAATGTGTTTGATTTGGCAAGATAAAGCTATCAAAGGCATCCTCACGTTCGCATCTCCACCATATAGTCCTTAAATGATGGTAATTTGGTCAAGTATGCGAGGGTAATCTAATGACAAAAGAACTATATATCTTACAAATGTTTAAAATTTGAGACCATATGAGTAACTAATGAAACTTAAGGAACAAAATTAAAATAATATCAAACCATAGAGACCATCTTGGTATTTACTCTAATTTTTACAATTAACATACGGGATCGATCTGGTTCAAATACTTAGATATTTTTGTGTACAAAGTTTGTGTCATTTTATCACACAAATGTTAATTATTATTACATGATAAAATCACACAGAACGAAATTATCATTCACAATTCATCTACATGATAATTCAATAATAGGGTAATCTTCATGTATGCATGATTTTATCACAAAAGAACAATTAACATATACGTGATAAAATCACGTAGACTTGTACACTTTGCACACAAAATGATTTTGTATTTTAAACTTTCACCTAATACACACACACACACACACACTATAACCCCCTAACTTCTATAACGTATGACACATGTTTTAAAACGACAATTTATTTGAGGTACCAGATTTTTTAAAAAACTAGCTAACTTAATCAAATTATCAAGTTTAAACACCCATCATAACCCAACCCTACACCAAAAACCATTTACAAAGGCATATGAACCAAATGGTCCTAGATTTGAATCTAAAAGAAGGTTTTATCAAAGTATTAAGTTTCTTCAAGAAATAGTGACCTGGTGGTGGATATAATCGGATGATACTGTTGGTGGTATGTTAATAATCTAGTGATCGGTCAATAATCCAAAAATTAGCTGTTCATAAAAAATATATATAATTACATAATTAAGTTATTACATATACAAAATTATAATAAAAATAACAAATAATATATACTGCGAGTTGTGCTCGTCTCCCTTAACACAATTTATTTTATATATGCAAACTGAAACCTAGGAATAGTAACGGGTATATCCGACCCATTAACCCGGTTTTTGACCTGGTATATAATCCATAATGTGTTTGATTTGGCCGGATAGAGCTATCAAAGGCATCCTCACGTTCGCATCCCCGTCAATTTTTTTTCATAACAATCGATGTGGTTTAGCGGTCGCAGCGGTGTGAGGTAGTGTTGGGGTCTCGACGGTGGTCTTGGCTTGGTGTATAGAGAGAGGATGTAGAGAGAGAGAGAGTGGAGCGAACATGAAGAAGAAGCACCACCTGTCACACCCCACCGTTGGCGGAAACGCAGGAATGCGACAGATCGTATATCATAACACATTAATATGAGATAATTTAAATATAAACTACTAAATGTACCACGACATACATTCGTCAAAACAACTAAGTATGCATGTTACATAGCAAGGTTCTAATTTTAACCAATCCACAAACAATCCAAAATAGTATAATCAAACCAAACAACATACGCGGGCGGAAATACAACCAGGAAAAATAAACTGAAATAGTAGTCTCAAAATGAGAAATTAAAAAAAATATTAATAACTTGAAACTTTAGAATCTTGTCTCCTCATGAGTTGTTGCCTCAAAAACACACTTAAAACATCAACTAAAAAGTTGGTGAGTCCATAGGTTTTGGCTCAATAAAATGTATATGTGTATGTGCATATAGTACGCCAAGTAATACAAATACAAAATGTAAGATCTAAATGTAACATGGGCTCACAATCAAACCTACGACTGAATGCATGAGACAAAAGCATCAAGCTATTGTCAAATTTAACCAAGTGTATCCAAATGTACTAAACGTTGGAGTATATTCATCTATTTGCCCACAACGGAGGCTGTGGTTGGCGCGACCAAACCATAGATGAGCGTTGTCAACCCCAAATAGATCTATCCAATACCTGTCCACCAGCTCGTGTCACGAGTTAAATGATTGTGAAATAAAATGGGACTTACGTTATTTCGTTGTTGGTAAATGTATAATAAGGGACACCCAAGCACATAACATATCAAACACAAAGTAACAAGTATACATAGGCATATATTGTGAATAAAATGTAATGTAATTGTAGTGTGTTTTTCACCCCGATGATGAAAACAAAACAAGTAACAGAGGTTATGAAACTCACCTATGATAATGATCAGTATGAACACACTTGAAATATAATACTTCCTCAGATGAGAAAATCTACAAGTAAGAGACACATGCGTCACTAACGTTGTCTATTTCAATAATCGTGTAATTACTTTTGATTTCCGATCTTGAAAAATATCTTTTATTGATGATACAAATATTAGATTAGCACATTATGTTGACGATGCATATAAATGTTGTTATAAAATATTACATATTTATTTGTTATGTATAAATGGGTCATATAAATTGAATCCCAAAATGATGTCTTGAAGTCGTGTTGAATTCTATGTTACTTGTGCTAACCATGTGATATAATACATGTCATGATTAAATTATGAGAATTTTATATGTTTTATACACATGTCTTATTGCATTATAAATTATTTTTTATAATATATTGGGTTTTGTAAGACCCTTGAATAAATAACACAAGTTCAGGTCTCACAGAAATGAAATTTTCTTGATCACTGATCTTGTGACTAAATTATTTGTTATCATATGCACTCATGTTTGATGATTATGTACACATACAAATGGTTATCAAAACCATCATATATATTCATATGTTTTGGAATGTAGATGCAAAGAAATGCCTCAAGGATGAAAGAAATGAAAATGAAAACCAAAACAATTGTAAACTTACCAAAATACCCAAAAACATGTTGCTAGAACTTCAAAACACTTGTTGATATTTTGTTTGATCTTATAAAATCTTTATGCCAGGCAAAATGGACGGGTTGGGTCGGGTCGGAACAGGTTGGGGTCAGGATAGGTTCAGGTCAGAACAAGTTTTAAGCAAAATGAGATCGGGTCTAAATAGATTGTTCTTAAAAAACATCAATTTAATTTAACTTAAGATGTATTATAAGTAAACAAATAGTACATTTGGATAATTTTTAGTGATTTTCTCATCAAATATGTTATTAATCATTCTTAAATGTTTGAATCCATTGCATTTACAAACTTTTCTGGTTACCCGTCTTGACCCGCATTGTGTTTAAGAGCTATCCATCTCTACCCATTCAATATTATGATGTTACTCATTTCAACCCATTATACTACAATTGTTTACCCAAACCAACCCTTTTCTTTTGACATGGGTAAAATTGCCACCTCTAAAAATCTTTAAAGATGGTGCTTGAGGACTGTCCTACGGCTGGACTTATTTGAAGAATTGAAACTCTTTGCAAGAGTATAGGAGTTATATACAAGCAAATTTTTGAATGTAATTAAAAGTCAAAGTTATTGTGATTTTAATATAGGGGTTTCAATATAGGATTTGAAAGGAATGGTAACTCCGTTATTTATTATTATTATTTTTTTTATCTTGTTGGCCGAATATTAATATATATTTGTTTAATTCTTTTTTTTTGAAATGGTCGTTTCAATTGAAAAAAACGTTCTTTCCATGGAATACCAAATGAAGAGCAAATTAAATGGATTTAATTTGAGAAATAATTCATAATTGTTATTATATGATATGTGAATGATAGATTTACGTATGTACTGATTAAATAATTTTATTATTTTATAATTTTTTTAATTTCAATGTGGATTTATATGTTTGTAATGATATCGGTTTTGTAAAATAAAATACAACTGGCAATGAGAAATTTTGGGAAGAAAATGACCAAGAAATTCCATGTTAATTATATTAACATTAGTTAAATTTTCCAAATTGTGACATTGGTTCAGTGGTAAATATGCATTCTTCTATTTCATTGCACTTGGGTTCCAATCTAATTAGAACCTATTCTTTCTATTTTGTTATATTGTGTTTGGTGTATTTTTTTTATCAATAATCTAATAATAATATCTTTATTATTAGCGTAAAGATGTGTTATTGGATTGTGTATCATCAATGTGTGTCGGTAATACCAAGAATTGCAACTATCGTTGTAAATTTTCGGTTTTTAACGTTCGTTTTTCGTCTTGCCACAAGTATTATTTATAAAATGTTTGATACATGTCTAAAGTGTTTTCACCCAAACTAAGTCAGTTTGTCACAACTTAGTCAGTGTCAAAGTCAAAGTCAAAATAATGTTTAAAGTCAAAATAAAAAATCAAAGTCAAACCTGAAATTAGTGGTGGATGTCATAGACTCCCCTGTTAAAAGAATTTCGTCCCGAAATTCAACTGGTGTTAGTTTCAACAGGTTGACTTTCAAAGAGATGTGGGTACTTGAATTTCATTTGAGCCTCTTGTGACATTTGCAATTGAGAATTACGTCATCAATGACGTGAGCACATTTGATCATGCTTGAAATCCACGTTGATTTGGCAATTGAAATTATTACTGGTTGAAAGTATACGAGAAATGGTGAACGTTTGCGAAAACCTGCGTGAAACGGAGTTTCGGATTGTCCGGAATCGCAAAACGAAGAAAATCACAAAAATGTTAAAGTCAAACGGGCCAGGCGGTAAGCCTAGCCCCAACCCTTCTCTCTAGGCGGTACGCCTGGACCTCACAAAATATCTGGGATTTCTAGGACCCGCGCGCTACGCCCAGGCCAAGCGGCCACGCGGGGCAATGCGCTTGGCGTGGGTCGGTTTGGCAGAACAAATCAAAACCTTGGAATTCATGCAATTCAAATCCATTTCGATTGTTCTTGAGCTCCAGCTTCTACCAGATGAAGAAAACACCATTTTTCTCATCAAATATTCAATTTGAAGGTCTCTAAACATCCGGATCGCGTTAGGGAACTTATCTGCAAGTCCTGATCGTTGTTCTGCAGCTGAAAATCCGTCTGATTAGGTAACGGTTCGTTTTAACCTTCTATTTGATAATGGTTGATTAGATCTTGTTTTTGAACGTAATGATATAGTTAGGATTGTTGATTATTGCCTAGATGATGGCTAGGATTGATTATAAACGAAGAACTCGAACTGTTAACGGGTAAATTCTTGTTTTGATCCGTTGTAATGCACGGTTTTCATGAAACCATAACTATGATTAAAATGGTTTAAACCATTTGATTGTGACAATGTAGGTGATTAGTTTGATTAATCTTTGAAATGCAAGATTAAAACCAAGTGTTTCAAACTAATTACAATCATTAACATACTTAATGAAATGATTGTCTGATGTTTATGATAACAGTCAGATTAGTATGTTAAACATGGTTATTAGACCAATTACAATGTCACATTATGATGTTTCATGATATTTTGATAATCAATAACAAGGATTGATCGTTCCTAAGCCATAAATTCATCTAGAAAATGTTTTAGTATCGTAATCAACAACATTAACTATTTGAATTACCTGAGATTATTCTGATTAATTAAATGTGACATCAACCTTGTATTAGGAACCTGAATCAGTATAGGTTCCTATATTATCAAACATTGTATGATATGATATCAAATTAACTAATTAAACATCTAATACCGGTTTGATGACTTTCATTGCAATGTCTTTGACATTGGACGTTCAGGAAGATCTAATCAGGTAGTTAAAACATAAATAACTAATTAAACATAAACTAATGCAGAATCATCCTATTATTTCCAGTTTGTGTGATATTCTGCTACCAGTGAGATATCAGGTGATTTTCGTACAACCCATTTTATCTTTAATGTTTTATAAACATCGGGGTACCTCTGTGAATCCATTTCTGAACATATGATATGTATCACTGTTATCTTTGTGATTTCATGTGACTCTTGTGTGATTTCATGGGATTTTGTCGTTAGTATCTTTATCACAGTATCATAAGTCCTCGTTCCTCAAAACTGTATCTAGTGAACCCATGTGGGGCCGAACAGGCATCAATGATAGTACTATCGGCTGACAACCCATTCACTGAGAGGTTTGCATCTCCCCTGGTGTGAATGTTTGTTACCTGTTTCCAAAACATCTTCTTAATGTTAGTGATAGACATTAAGATAATGAGGCATCAAGATATTTACCGACGGGTAGTGTCTTTATCAAATTATAAATTGTCCGAAAGGAACTAGATATGGGTCCCATGGTTGTCTTGAACTGTATATCTATTGAACATATACATATCATATCATACTATTGAACTTGAACTTTACGAATTCACTAGCTTTGTGCTGATCTTTCAAACTCAAACGTTTTTGCAAGAAGACAGTGACCACGGTGAGGCTGCACTTTCTACCACTTGTGATTAAATAAGTTAGTTGTGGAATAAACTTAGTTGTAAACTGTAATGTTCATTGTAATGACAAAACCTTGTAATGTATTTACTTTAAGTTAATCTGTGTGTTGTGATACCGGATCAAGTAAGTCACACCTCATCTCTGAGACATCACCACTATGCTTCCACGACCTTCTTAGAGTACTCAGTGACATCATCAATAGGTGACGAGAGGTGGGGTGTGACACCTCTCTTTCCCAAGTGAATTCTAGCCCTCGCTTGGAGTTCCACCTGAATCTAACAATTGGTATCCGACTTCGTTTCTGTTTCTTGATTTCTCGGTCCATAATTTCAATTGTTTCCTCTACAAAGTGTAGTTTATTATCAATATGAAATTCTTCAAGAGGCACATGTAAAGTATCATCTGCTAAGTACTTTTTCAGATTTGAAACATGAAAAACATTATGCACACTGTTGAGTTCTTGTGGAAGTTCTAGTTTTTAAGCCACTTGTCCAACTCTTTCAATAATCTTGAAAGGTCCAACATATCTTGCAGCTAGTTTGCCCTTCTTTCCAAAACGTATTACCCCTTTCCAAGATGACACTTTCAAAAGAACTTTGTCTCCAATTTGAAATTCTAACAGTTTCCTTCTATTGTCAGCGTAACTTTTCTATGTGTCTCTCACAACTTTCAGTCGGTCTTTGATTTTAAATATTTTATCAGTAGTTTCTTGGGCAATCTCTAGACCTGTTAGTTGACTATCTCCAATCTCTTCCCAACATAGAGGAGATTGACACTTACGTCCATACAAGGCCTCAAATGGTGCACATTGAATACTTGTATGATAATTATTGTTGTAAGAAAATTCGATTAAGGGTAAATGGTGTCACACCCCACCCCCTCGGTCGCCCGTGGATGCTCTTCAGAGCTTGTGGCGCGTTGCGAAAGAGGTTTATAGGACGTCGGCATGGTGGGTGCGACTTGCTTTGACAACTGGGTCAGAACACAAATGGTTTAGATATTATACCTGAATTTTGGATCTTGAACGTCTCTGCAAAACTTAATGATATACACCTGTGGTTTCCTGAAAAGGTTTTGGTTTTGGAAAGGATCAGCACAGACGTGCTGGTTTGTGCTGGTGAGTTCCATACAGTTCACATGACAGTTCAAGTAATCACAAGTAGTTCATGCAACATGAGTCACATTACAATGAGATCACTTACTAAATAGAAACATACAGATATGAATTCACCAGATACTGAACATGTAATCTCAACCAACATCAGTCAACAACCTAAATATAAATTCACTAAACATACACCACAATAACACCTCAAACACCTCATGCAACATATATCACATGCTTGAATACTAATAGATACTTAGACATATCATGTATTTTGAAAAGGGTTTGGTAATGAATCCCCGAGTTTTAGAAACTGAAACACTAAAAAGGGGAGTATGAAAACTCACATATTAATAATAATCTGATAACCGTCCTGCTCCAACTTGCAGCTGAATATAGACGGTAGTCCGGCTCTACTATGAACCTCTAGGAGTGCTTTTCTATTAAACATATTATTTATATTTTAAAACATATAAATAATAATAATAATAATAAAAATATAAGTATTTGCAATGCCAATAGTTTTAGACAATTGGGCATTACAACGGCTTATAAGACTGAGGTTTCGTATACTTGTTTTAGACAGAGTCTCTGCTTATAAAAGTGAGTTTGCTTATAAAAGTGAGTTTTTAGGTTTTAAGTCGGGCAGAACCTCGACTTTTATTTCTTAAGTTTCCTGAAAAAAATTGGGCAGAATCTCTGCTTATAATTGTTTGTTTCCCAAAAATTAGTCGAGCAAAACGTCGACTAGTTTTTGATTAATTACAAACAATTAAACATAATCCTATTATATAATAATAATAATAAGATCTAAAACAAGAATTATAATGAATTGAAATGGTATGAAATGATATTTTTACCTCACAGAAGTTCGGCAGCACCTCGCGTTGAACACTAGATGATTGGAGGGGTTAAATGTGGGTATTTGAAGGTGTAGGGTCAGGATTTGAGAGCTAGAAGGTCAATTTTCATAACCAGAGTCGAAATCTGGTGGTCTGGTATTTATAGGCGAATTCTGCTTCTGGGGCGCATAGCCTAGCCCCAACGTTTGGTTCTGGGCGGTACGCCTAGGCTTAATGGGATGCATGTCTGCCACGTGGTGCCACGTGGCGTGTCCTAGTGCCTCGTGGATGCTAACTCACCTCTGAGATTGACACGTGGCACTCGACCAATGGGGTTTTTCCATGTTTCTCGTGACGTGTCGTGTTCGAATGCAATATGACTGGTTTCTTGTTTTTGTGATAACTTGAGCATACGAACTCCGTTTTACGTGCAGTTTTCGGCTACGTTCACGATTTCTTGAGACCTATCCAATGGTTATAATTTCAAAACCTGAAGAGTTAAAAATATCTGATCTCTTATTTAACGCTATATTCGACTTAGTGTATCTTGAAATCGGAGCCTAGTTTCGTGATTTCGCTTACATTCATTCTCTTTATTTCCGATTTATGATTCTAGACATGAAATTGGTTGGTCACCTATTTGAACAAGCATTAGGTGATGGATGTTTCTTTGCGATCTACTAACACTAGATTCCTGAGTAACAATAAGTCATGAACTGTCATGATACGATATGGTCCTCCTGGCACATACGTAACAATGAATGTGGATATTATGATTCACCGGTTTTAGTCTGATATGATATGAACATTGTTTTGTAAAGACAAGTAATCACATTGTATAGCCAATCTAGCTACATTGCCCGATTCAGTTTGCTGTACAATCGTGATAAAAGACAGTCATCATGATATGAATGTCATATTGTATAACCAATATAGCCACATTGCCCGATTTAGTTTGTTATACAACATGATTAGTTGGTTTTGAGTCAGAAATACACCTTACATGAAAATTTTTTGAGTTCATGGTGAATACACACATACATACTCATACACGTATATAGCCAGAATGGATTTAGACGAATTGTCACAAATGGGTATCCCAATTACCACCAAAGTCGATCACACATGCTCTAAGCATGTCCTCTAGTGTTTGAATTGTTCATTCACTTTGCCCGTTAGTTTGTGGGTGATTGGTTGTACTGAGATTTAATCGCATTCCGAGAGCTTCTTGTAGTGTCTGCCAAAATCTAGAAGTGAACCGACTGTCTTTGCCAGAAATGATTGACACAGGAACCCCGTGTTTGTAATCTTCACGGATTTGCAAGAAATGTGTTGATTTCGTCATTCGATCAACGATAACCCAAATAGTGTCATAAACACTAGATGTCTTCGGAAATTTTGTTATGAAATCCATTGTAATGGTTTCGCACTTCCATTTTGGTATTTTAGGTTGTTGTAGTAATCTAGATGGTTTTTGATGTTCAGCCTTAACCTTGGAGCAAGTCAAGCATTTCCCAAAGTATGTGGCATTTCCCAACCTTGGAGCAAGTCAAGCATAACCAATTCTCTTACATTGTTGAAGAAAGGTACCCAAATTCTGTTGACAAAGTAACAAACTCCGTTGGGTTTAACTTCAAATTGTTTGTCTAATCTATGTAACGCTTCATTTCCCAGATTTTCTTCTTTCACTGCCTGTTCTTGAGCTTCAAGAATTTGAGTTTTAAGGTCCGTCTGTATTGACATTCCCAAAGCTCATGCTCTCAATGGTTTAATTCTTTCTTTTCTACTCAATGCATGCGCTACTACATTAGTTTTACTCGGGTGGTATCAAATATCACAATCATAATCACTGAGCAATTCAATCCAGCGTCGTTGACGCATATTTAATTCTTTCTGATCAAAAATATGTTGAAGACTTTTGTGATCAGTGTATGCCGTACATTTAGTACCGTATAAATAATGTCTCCAAATTTTTAAAGCAAACACTACAGCTCCCAACTCTAAGTCATGAGTTGTATAATTTTTCTCATGGGTTTTGAGTTGTGGGGATGCATATGCAATGACTTTATCATTTTGAAATAACACACACCCTAGCCCTTGATGAGATGCGTCACAAAATACCACAAGATTTTCAGTTCCTTATGGTAATGCTAAAATTGGTGCATTACACAACTTATGCTTTAGCATTTTACGTGTTTCTTCTTGTTTTTCTCCCTAATCAAATTTTCTATCCTTTTGGGTCAACTGTGTTAAAGGTTGAGCGATTCTAGAAAAATTCTCTATAAATCGCCAATAGTACCCTGCTAGTCCCAAAAATTGGCGGATTTCAGATGGTGTCCTCGGTGCTTCCCATTTCTTGACAACTTCAATTTTACTAGGATCCACATGAATCCCTTTGTCGTTAATTACATGTCAAGGAAACGTACTTCATTTAGCCAAGATTCACATTTAGAAAATTTGGCATAAAGTTTTTCCTTTTCAAGTAATTCCAAGGTTAATCTCAGATGTTACTCGTGCTCCTCCTTTGTTTTTGAGTATATCAGGATGTCATCAATGAAAACAATCATGAATTTATCCAAATACGGTTTGCAAACTCAGTTCATTAAATCCATAAATATCGTAGGTGCATTAGTTACCCCAAACGACATTACTAAGAATTCATAGTGACCATACCGATTCCTGAAAACAGTTTGAGGAATGTCTTCCTCATGAACCCTCAATTGATGGTATCCAGACCTTAGATCTATCTTGGAGAAACACTTAGCTCCTTGCAATTGATCGAAAAGATCAACAATCCTTGGGAGTGGATATCTCTTCTTAACTGTCAATTTCTTTATCTCCAGATAGTCGATGCACATACAAAAAGATCCGTCCTTTTTTTTATGAATAAGATCGAGGCTCCCCAAGGTGAGGAACTTGATCTGATGAAACCTTTATCTAGGAGTTCTTATAATTGACTTGACAACTCCTGTAATTCCGAAGGCACTAGTCGATATGGAGCCTTGGCCACGGGTGCTACTCCTAGAACTATATCTATACGAAATTCCACTTGACGTCGAGGAGGCAATCCAGTTAAGTCTTCTGGAAAGACTTTGGGGAAGTCTTTAACAATTGGAATATCTTGTATTTGTTGCTCCACCTTTTTCTTTTCGATTATGTGAGCCAACAATGCGTAGCATTGTTTTTGCAAATATTTCCGGGTCTTCATGCATGAGATAAGCTTCAATTCTCTATTGGGTTTCTCTCCTTGAATGTTAAGAACCTCTCCATCTAGTAGTGGAATTCAAACAATCTTTTCGTGACATACTATTTCGACACGATGTTTCGACAACCAATCCATTCCAATAACTAAATCAAAACTACCTAGTTCAAACGATATAAGATCTATTATAAATGTATGATCTTCTAATTGCAAGGTACAATCCTTAATGACATTTCTAGCCTCAACCAATTTCCCATTTGCTAGTTCAACAGTAAGCAAATTGTGCAAGCAACTAGGATCAATATCAAGTAATGGGTTAAATTCAGTGGATACAAAACATGTATCGGTACCTGTGTCGAATAACACTGAAATGTAATGATTATTAAGAATGTACATACCCATAACAACACTAGGGTCTAGGTGAGCATCATTCGCACCAATAACAAATGCAAAACCCCGAGCTTGGTTTTCGTTGTTGATCGGAGCTTGATTCCCATTATTGTTTGCTGCAGTCCAATTTAATTGCGGGCACGTGTCTCGAAAATGGTTTTGGTTACCATATTCAAAACATGCCCTCTGCTTGGCCTGTCCTTGATTCTTGTTTCTACAAAATTTATCCGTGTGTCCTGGTTTCTAACAAATGGTGCAAGTAAAACATTTTCGAGACATATTGTCACATTTTGATGATGAAAATTGTATTTGTCAGATTTTGGCAAATTTCCCCCATACTGCTTCTTGGGTTCTTGAGCAGTAGCTGCAAAATTCCGTACCGCTTTAGCTTTCTTCTCATGTTTCTTGAATGGGTTCTCAGACTACTTCCTTTTGTCACTTCTTTTACTTAGCTTCCAAATTCTCACCATCTCATCAGTTAGAGCAGCAGCTTTCAAAATTGCACTTTGAAGATTTGTAGGTTCAGCTGCTTGTACCATACCTCGAATCTCGGGTGCAAGTCCCCAGATATAACGATCGATCCTCTTGGTTTCTGGTATAACCGGTGTGGGACCAATTTTGCCTGTTCATAGAATCCATCAGTATATCCAGCATGATCAATTCCAACCATTGTTAAGTTCCAAAACTCATGCTCCAATTTCTGCATCTCATTTTTGGGGCAATATTCATCAATCATCAACATAGTCAACTCCTCCCACGTCATTTGTGCTAGTGCTTCTCTACTACTCACCTGAACTTGTGTGTTCCACCATGTCAACACTTTCCCTTGAAATGAGTAAGTGACATACTTCACTTTTTGATTTTCTTGACAATCACTGATGTTGATGACTGTTTCCATCTTCTCTATCCAACGCAACACGCCTATAGCTCCATCCTTACCATTGAATTCTTTAGGTTTGCACGCCACAAATTCTTTGTAGGTGCACCCAATTTTTGTGTTGTTTTCTCCTCCAATACTACCTCCACAAGTGTGACTATTGCCATTTGAGTTATTGTTATTACCACCATTATGTTCATTGTTTTTTCCTCCTGATCCATAGTCATTACCACCAGAATTTTCATTCTTTGATCCTCCTCCTGAGCCTCTATTGTTTATGAGGCTAGCACTAACTTGAGCTTCTATCGTTGGAATAGCAGCCGCAATTTGTTGTTCTGTTATTGATGTAAAATCTTGTGTGCTCCCGGATTCAGCCATTGTCTAATACAAAACATTAACTAATATTTAGGCCTTAAAGTTATCAACTAATAGAAAACTTTCATATAGATTACACATAGCCAAACTTTTAAAACATAACATAGTTCATAATAAAATAAAAGTAGTTGCTATAATATCTGGATAGCATAACCATTAGATGCAGTATATTCACTTGTCATCCAATCACAAAATAGGTTAGCTATTGCAGGTTCTACTTAAAATAAGTGGAAAATAACATACACGATTATCACAACAAATGCTGCAACAATCATAGTAATACCAAGGATCCTAGCCATCTTCGCCTGATTCTAAACTAATACAAATGCCTCCACCATGTTGTCCATGGCTCCCACAAGGTATTCAGTATTTTCCTTCTGTCCGTCCAACACTTCAGAAATATTGTTCAGATGAGTGTTCTGCAAGTTTAGCCTTAGACTCATCTCCTGCTTCCACAGAGTGAACTCCGAGCGGTGCAGATAACTCCGAATCACACCTTGACGCAAACATTCCACGATTTCACGGGTAGGCGTCTTAGACTCCGTGTCTTGTTTTGGCGGGTCTCGTGTGGCGAGTGTTTTCCTTCGAGGTAATCCAGTAGTCTTCCGGGCGGTTACCCGATAGTTACTGTAAAAACGAGCAACACGTGGTACTGGTGGTGCTACGGGTGGATTCACCAGTACGACCGGTGCTGGAACAGGGTTTGATGGGGCCTTGCTACTCACCTCCTCATCATGACTCACCAGTGCCATGTGCTCGGATGGATCTAACTCACTGTCAGACACCAGATTGATGATCAAGATCTTCTTGATGAAGAAATTTTTGGAGCTTGACGATATGGCTACAAAATTTTAAATATAAATACAAATATATATGAATTAAATCCCAAGACGAGCTATAGTTATAGTCTAGGTCTCTAGGTCAACCTAATTCTATATAACCTGGCTCTGATACCAATAAGTCACACCCCACCATTGGCGGAAACGCGGGAATGCGACTGATCGTATATCGTAGACCTGTACACTTTGCACACAAAATGACTTTGTATTTAAACTTTCACCTAATACAAACACACACACACACTACAACCGCCTAACTTCTACCACGTACGACACATGTTTTAAAACGGCAATTTATATGAGGTACCATATTTTTTAAAAAACTAACTTCATCAAACTATCAAGTTTAAACACCCATCATAACCCAACCCTTCACCAAAAACCATTAACAAAGGCATATGAACCAAATGGTCCTATATTCGAATCTAAAAGGAGGTTTTCTCAAAGTATTGAGTTTCTTCCAGAACTACTGAGTTGGTTGTGGATATGATCAGATGATACTGCTGGTGGCATGTTAATAATCCAGTGATTGGTAAATGATCCAAAAATTAGCCGTTCAAAAAATATATATAATTACATAATTAAGTTATTATATATACAAAATTATAATAAAAATAACAAATTATATATATTACGAGTTGTGCTTGTCTCCCTTAACTCAATTTATTTTATATATGCAAACTGAAACCTAGGAATAGTAACGGGTAGATCCGACCTATTAACCCGGTTTTTGACATGGTATATAATCCGGAATGTGTTTCATTTGGTCGGATAGAGCTATCAAAGGCATCCTCACGTTTGCATCCCCATCAATTTTTTTCATAACAATCGACGTGGTTCAGCGGTCGCAGCGGTCCAAGGTAGTGTTGAGGTCTCAGCGATGGTCCTGGCTTGGTGTATAGAGAGAGGATGTAGAGAGAGAGAGTGGAGCGAACATGAAGAAGAAGCAACACCTGTCACACCCCACCATTGGCAGAAATACGAGAATGCGACTCATCGTATATCGTAGCACATTAATATGAGAGAATATTAAATATAATACTACTAAATGCACCACGACATACGTTCGTCAAAACGACTAAGTGTGCATGTTACATAGCAAGGTTCTAATTTTAAACAATCCACAAACAATCCAAAATAGTATAATCAAACCAAACAACATACGCGGGCGGAAATACAACCTGGAAAAATAAAATAAACTGAAATAGTAGTCTCAAAATGAGAAATTAAAAAAAAATAGTAATAACTTGAAACATTAGTATCTTGTCTCCTCGAGAGTTGTTGCCTGAAAAACACACATAAAACGTCAACTAAAAAGTTGTTGAGTGTCACACCCCCAATTTTCAACTAACGGAATCATACCGTTTGGGAACGTGACAAACCAGGATCTCAGATCATTAGACATAACGAAGACCTATATATGAATTTCAAAACATACTTTGGTCTAAAACTGTAACATCAAAGTTTTCAAAGTTTGCGGAAGCGTTTTGAAACAATAACAGTTGTAAAATGTAACTTACAATGCAAAGTTTTCAAATGTTCAAATTCAAATAACTATAATGTAAAGACATGCATGCGACTCAATTTCCTAGTCCATGCTTGCTTTCTTGTGCACCTTAGCGTCCTGAGAAAACATGTAAATCAAGTCAACACAAAGGTTGGTGCATAACACAGGTTTAAGCATTCACAAATGTTGAAACCACAGTTTGAATATAAAGTTTGCAGATAACATAATCACACATGCATAGTCATGATAGCTAGTCATTTGTACTATTTACATAAGTGGTCGACACCAAAGCTGACGATTGCCATGCTATAGCATGTTTTTGCCTTGCCACTATTGTCTAGCACAAACAATAGTAATGTGTGTTTGGTCAGTCAAACACCTGCGTAGATCCCATCTACCAAGTGAGGTTTGTCAAACCTAATAGATCTATTTCCAACTACCACGCTTTGCGCTACGGCAAACTAAACGGTTCGAAGTGTAAGGCTTTGTAATGCTATGTTTGCACTTATAGTAAACAGCTAACTCATGCAAGTGATATGTATCTAAAATGTTTGTTGCACATGTTTTCTCCCCCAAAACAGTTAAAGTAAGAAAGGGGCCGTGTACGCACCTTTGATTGTGAATAGAATGATCAAATACACGTGAGATCGCGTAGACAACCTTCTGCGAAGAATCTGTGTTATTACAAAAACATCGCGTTATTTGTAATGTCAAATCGTGTTTGTGATCTTACACACGTATATTAATTTGTTTCATACATTCATACAAAAGTACAAATGATTTCGAATTCGTTTGTTTAAATCGTATAAACATATACGATTATGTTTATATACACGCAAATATACGCGACTGTAATCTTTAGTCAAATTATAAATTTTATTGTTTTATGTTGTTCGGAATTCCATTACGGTTCCAACGCAACTGGAATGGGTCAAATCGGAGTTAAAACGAATGAGATATGATCAAAACATCAAAATTTGTTTAAATATCAAAAATCAGTGGAGGTTGGGTCGAACCCGTGACCTCCCCCTCAAATCACACTCACCCTACCAGTTGTTCTATCTTTACATTTGCAATTAGATTTAAGAATTAATTCTTTTAACCCTTAACAAGCTAATTTCCCTATATTAAACCACCCGAATCAAATGGGTTCGAATCATACCCAATTCGATTGAAATCAAAACCCAAACCATAGGGGTTTTGTTCCATGGCTTCAAACGCACCCATTGATGATTTCAATTTGATAATTGATCAGGTTCTTATGCTCAAATAAATCTCAAATGAGTTCGATTTCGAATAACCCAACCCTAGGCCCAAAAGATTCGAATTCGAACTTATTAGTCCTCAAATTCATAGGGCTTTCTATCCTTGGATCAAATCGAAACTAACTATATAGTTTAATTTGTTTTTAATTTCAATTTATTCGAAATCCCTAATTCGTTCTAACCTACAAACCCTAAAATCGGTTTGTATCAAATTCGTTGCTTGCTGTTGAAATTATCATGGGGTTTTCAGTAAAGATATCATTTCGAAACTATCTGTATAGTTTAATTTGAGTTTCGTGCTCGTTTGAACCAAAATCCCCAAAACGTTTTAACTCAAGAACCCTAATATTAGAAATCATAGAATTCATTATTTTTTCATAAAATTGATATGGGTTTTTCATTAAACGCATTATTCTGAATTAGTTCACATACTTTAATTTTATTTTGGAACTCGTTTGACTACAAACCCCCAAAACGTTCGAAGTCAAGAACCCTAATAATCAAACTCATATAAATTGATGTTAGAACCCAAAATTTACATTGGGTTATCCTTAATCGGCACATTTAGGTGTTGTAAAAATGAATTCTTACCCGGTTTGATGTCTAATCGAAGTAGATCGAGTAATGGGTTGTTCCTCGGTCGTCCCCCAATCGAATTCGACTATCCAATGTGATTCTTCTTGAATTGTGGTGTTCCAAAGATCCTAATTCTGCCGACTAAGAGTTTGGAATACTCAATTCGAGATATTAAATTCGAATTATATGCACTTGATGATCATAAGTGGCGGTTTCAAACCTTGGAGTTACAATTGATTTAATTTATTTGCTATAATCGAAATTAAAGTTGTATTGATGATAGGAACATCAATGTAATAGTTATAGAAGATTTGATTCGTTTATAACCTGGGTTATTATTGAATTTTAGTTTCTAACTTGATTTAGGTCGAATTTTGACCTTCAAAAGTCAATATTAGCACTTTGATGTATTTACAATCTTAATCCTTGTGGTTCTAATATTTCTTGACTTGTTTTGTTCAACATTAATCCTTTTTGTTTGATTTTGGTCAATTTTTATTGTTTCCGTTAATTTTTGGTTAACGGAGTTAATCCGAATTGCCGAATTGTCACTAATTGGGCTACTTAGAACATTGTTGAACTAGATTAATCCTTTTGGGCCTCATAAATACAATTGGGCCTACCTTGGGCCTCATATTTACAATTGGGCCTACCTTGGGCCTCATTGGGCCTACCTTGGCCTCATTGGGCCTACATTGGCCTCATTGGGCCTACCTTGGGCCTCATATTTGTGATTTCGTTATTTTCAGTTAACGAGGTTAATTCGAAAAGTCGGATTGTCACATCGAGTCCATAGGTTTTGACTCAATAAAATGTATATGTGTATGCTCATATCATATGCCAAGTAATACAAGTACAAAATGTAAGATAGAAATGTAATATTGGCTCACAATCAAACCTATGACTGACTGCCCGAGACAAAAGCATCAAGCTATTGTCAAATGTTACCTAATGTATCCAAATGTACTAAACGTTGGAGTATATTCATCTATTTGCCCACAACAGAAGCTGTGGTTGGCGCGACCAAACCATAGATGAGGGTTGTCAACCCCGAATAGATCTATCCAATACATGTCCACTGGCTTGTCTCGCGAGTTAAATGATTGTGAAATGAAATGGGACTTACCTTATTTCGTTTTTGGTAAATGTATAATTAATAAGGGACACCCTAGCACATAACATATCAAACAGAAAGTAACAAGTATACATAGGCATATATTGTGAATTAAATGTAATGTAATCGTCGTGTGTTTTTCACCCCGATGATGAAAACAAAACAAGTGACAGGGGCTATGAAAGTTACCTATGATAATGAGTAGTATTAACACACTTGATATATTTTTGTAATGGCAAATACTTCCTCACACGAGAAAATCTACAAGTACGATACCCATAAATCACTAACGTTGTCTATTTCAATGATCGTGTAATTACTTTTGATTTCCGATCTTGAAAAATATCTTTTATTGATGATACAAATATTATATTAGCACATTATGTTGACGATGCATATATATGTTGTTATAAAATATTACATATTTATTTGTTATGTATAAATGGGTCATATAAATTGAATCCAAAATGATGTCTTGAAGTCGTGTTGAATTCTATGTTACTTGTGCTAACCATATGACATAACACATGTCATGATTAAATTATGAGAATTTTATATGTTTTATATACATGTCCTATTGTGTTATAAATTATTTTATTATAATTTATTGGGTTTTGTAAGACCCTTGAATAAATAACACAAGTTCAGGTCTCACAGAAATGAAATTTTCCTGAGCACTGATCTTGTGGCTACTGTTTTGAAATCCAAACTGAAATAAAATAAAAATATGACTGACGGGTTTAAAATTAGACTCAATAATCTAGATTTTGATATAAAATTCACTTAAATTGGGTAAGAAATGAATTAGTTATGAATTTTCTGAGTTGACACATGAATCTGCTAGTTTCAACACGAACTGGAGTATTAATTTCGTGTCGACTGTTTGAGTGATCAAAACTTGTCAAAAAAATACAAGACCATATATGTTGGGAATATAACTCTTTGAGCTTAGTTTTAGACTCAATAATAGTCCAAATTGGTTAAGTTTTGACAGAGTTATGACTTTTCCAAATGAGTCTAAAATTTCAGTCAGCAATCTGATTGAAAAGTTATACATAGAATCATGGGGTTTTTCACCCCAAAAATCAATTTGTTAAATGAAAATAAGTTATTTGTAGTTTTAATATGTGTTTTTAAATATATTTTGTGTATGATCATTATTTGATCATGATGAAATTTATAAAATCAATAGTTTTGAAAATCCATGAAGAACATATACATCATTTTACATAATTTGCAATTGGAATATGGATGATTTCATATGCACTCATGTTTGATGATTATGAACACATACAAATGGTTATCAAAACCATCATATATATTCATTGTTTTCAAATGTAGATGCAAAGAAATGCCTCAAGAATGAAAGACATGAAAATGAAAACAAAAACAATTGTAAACTTACCAAAATACCCAAAAACTTGTTGCTAGAACTTCAAAACACTTGTTGATATTTTGTTTGATCTTATAAAATATTTAAAGATGGTGTTTGAGGACTGTCCTACGGCTGGACATATTTGAAGAATTGAAACTCTTTGCAAGAGTATAGGAGTTATATACAAGCAAATTTTTGAATGTAATTAAAAGTCAAAGTTATTGTGATTTAATATAGGGGTTTCAATATAGGATTTGAAAGGAATGGTAACTCCGTTATTTATTATTATTATTTTTTTTATCTTGTTGGCCGAATATTAATATATATTTGTTTAATTCTTTTTTTTTTTGAAATGGTCGTTTCAATTGAAAAAAACGTTCTTTCCATGGAATACCAAATGAAGAGCAAATTAAATGGATTTAATTTGAGAAATAATTCATAATTGTTATTGTATGATAAGTGATTGATAGATTTATATATGTATTGATTAAATAATTTTATTATTTTATTATTTTTTTTTCTTTTTTTAATTTCAATGTGGATTTATATGTTTGTAATGATATCTGTTTTGTAAACTAAAATATAACCGACAATGAGAAATTTTGGGAAGAAAATGACCAAGAAATTCTATGTTAATTATATTAACATTAGTTAAATTTTCCAAATTGTGATATTGGTTCAGTGGTAAATATGCATTCTTCTATTTCATTGCACTTGGGTTCCAATCTAATTAGAACCTATTCTTTCTATTTTGTTATATTGTGTTTGGTGTTTTTTTTATCAATAATCTAATAATAGCATCTTTATTATTAGCGTAAAGATCTGTTATTGGATTGTGTATCATTAATGTGTGTCGGTAACCCCAAGAATTGCAACTGTCGTTGTAAATTTTTGGTTTTTAACGTTCGTTTTTCGTCTTGCCATAAGTATTATTTATAACATGTTTGATATGTCTACAGTGTTTTCACCCAAACTAAGTCAGTTTGTCACAACTTGGTCAGTGTCAAAGTCAAAGTCAAAATAATGTTTAAAGTCAAAATAAAAAGTCAAAGTCAAAGTCAAACCGGAAATTAGTGGTGGATGTCACACCACCCAGCTAACAATGTAGAAAATGGGTTTTCCCACGGCAACGAAGGTCCCAAAATGACTCTTCTTTTCGTCCTTCTCCAAGTTTCTATCCACAAAATAACCGGCGTCGATCCGATGACCTGCACTGTTGAATATCACCCCGAATCAAACATGGGCCTTCCTACGACGGTGCTGGACTGGAGGATGGCGGCTGGTAAGATAGTGGTGACCGATGGGAATTTGACAGTTCACGGGTGTGGTGGCCGACGACAGCGGTGGTTGCGGCGGCCATTTGCTCGTTGAGATAAAGAGAAGACACAAAAGAAGAATTGAAATGCTGTAGATAGAGAGGAGATGGTTGATGAGATTAGGCGTGTTCGTGGTCCGGTTTTTATGGTTTTGAAGTGGAACTGTAACCGAACCGTTAACAACTGTTTTTGAACAATAAAAATCAAAACTGAAACGTTCAAAATAAAAACCAAACCAATACAAGTTTGCGTTTTGGAATTTTGTTACCGTTAAACATAAAATTGAATCAAACGAAACCTTTATAGTTCAACATGGACTATTTACACAAAGTCCGAATGTATTTTTTAAAAATCGCGAATAAATCAAAATTTCAATATGTGTATACACACATATATAATCATCTATATATGCATATATATATATATATAGGGAAATGATTAGTTGTTAACCCGCCTTAAAACGTGTATTGTCTTCTCGCAACTTTTTAGGTTCCCAATAAGACGACGTTTTGTCTTTCAGAGGAGATATTTCGACTTTCAAAGAGATATTTCTTCTTTCAAGGAGATATATGACTGAAAATGTACAATGCGTGGTCCCGAGGAGATATTTCGTATTGCAAGGAGATATATCGTCTTTTAAGGAGATATATGACTGAAAGAAGTACAACACGTGGTCCCGAGGAGATTTTTGTATTTCCAGGACATATTTTGTCTTCCAAGGAGATACGATATGACAAAAATATCTCCTCGTGCTATTTTGGAGAACCCGAGGAGATATTGACACGACTAGACGAGATATTGACACGACTAGACGAGATTTTGTATATATTTACGAGATTCACAATTTTTCGCAAAGATTTAAGATACTTCTTTATATATTGCGAGATATTGAGTTCAAAATATCGTATTCTCAAAACTATTTGTTTTGTCTACGTTTAAGATGTCAAACTTTTAAGATTACTAATTGTTTTTTCAATTGGTGGTTTACATTTTGATATTATACCATCTTAATCTTTCTTATACTAAACGTTTTTTTACTTTTTTTTATTTTGTAGGAATTTTACCCCACTCATGTCACAATAAGATGTAATATGAAAGTTATACAATGGATATTAGATAAGTTAACTAAAAATTTTGATAAATATTTGATTTTTAGCCAAATCTGTTTTTGTCACACCCCCACCTCTCGTCACCTGAGATGATGTCATACGTCACCGTGAGAAGGTTGCGGAAGCATAGTGGTGATGTCTCAGAGATGAGGTGTGACTTACTTGAACCGATATCACAGCACACAGATTAACTTAAAGTAAATACATTAGCAAGGGTTTCGTCATCACAACCAAAATTTCAGTTTACAACTAAATTTATTGCACAACTATCTTATTTAATTACAACTGTATGAAGTGCATCCTCACCGGGTTGTCACCGTTGACCTGCAAAAATGTTTGATTTTGAAACGTCAGCACAAAGCTGGTGAGTTCGACAGTTCAGTTAAAACAATATGATATGATAAGTAATGTTCACAAAAAGTTCAGTTCTGGATAAACATGGGACCTGTATCTAGTTCCTTTCCGACAGTTGTTACCCGTCGGTAAATATCTTGATGTCTCATTATCTTAATGTCTATCACTAACATTAAGAAGTGTTTTGGAAACAGGTACCAAACATTCACACAAGGGGAGATGCAATCCTCCCAGCAAATGGTTTGTCAGACAATAGTACTATTAATGATTCCTGTTCGGCCCCACATGGGTTCACTAGATACAGTTCAAGAGATGAGGACTTTTGATACTGTGATAAAGATACTAACGGAAAAATCCCATGAAATCACAAAAAAGTCATATGAAATCACACAGATATCAGTGATGCATATCATATGTTCAGAAATAGTTTGCAGAATTACCCCGATGTTTATAAAACAATAAAGAGAAAAGGGGTTGTACGAAACTCACTTGATGATCTAAAGGTAGCAGAGTGTCACCAAACTGATAGTACAGAGATGATTCTGCATTTAGTTATATTTAATGAATTATTCATGTTCTAGTTTACTGATTAGATCTTCCTGAACGTTCAATGTCAAAGACACTGCTTTGAAAGTCATCAAACTAATATTAAGTATTTAATTAGTTAATTTGATATCGTATCATACAATGTATGATAATGTGGGAACCTATACTGATTCAGATTCCTAATATGAAGTTGATGACATGTTTGATTAATCAAAATAATCTCAGATTAACCAAATAGTTAATGTTGTTGATTATGATGCCATAACAATTTCTAGATAGATTAATGGCTTAGAAATGATTAATCCTTGTTATTGATTACCCAAATATCATGAAATATCACAATGTAGCATCAGAATAGGTGTAATAACCAGGTTTAACATACTAATCTGACTGTTATCATAAACATCAGATAATCGTTCCAATGAGTATGTTAATGGTTGTGATTAGTTTGAAACACTTAGATTTAAACTTTGCATTTCAAAGATTAATCAAACTAATCACCTACATTGTCATAATCAAATGGTTTAAACCATTATAATCATGGGTATAATTTCATGAAAACCGGGCATCACAACGGATCAAAACAAGGATTTAACTAGTTAGAACTTCGTGTTCTTCGTTTATAATCAATCCTAGCCATCATCTAGGCAATAATCAACAATCCTAACTATCTCATTACGTTCAAAATCAAGATCTAATCAATCAAAATCAAACTAGAAGGTTAAAACGAACCGTTACCTGTTCTGACGAATTTCTGCGGTTAAAACAGCGATCAGGACTTTTATATATGATCCCTGGGATGATCTGGATGTTCAAAAGCCTTTGTAATGAAGATTGAAGGTTTTAGGAAGCTAAAATTTCGCCTGGAGGATGAACAGGGTCGAAGAAATGCGATTTTTGATGTTTTCCACGCATTCTGATCGTTTAAACAAACTTTAGCCGACATAAGTCGCCAGGCGTACCGCCCCGGCTGGGCGTTTGGCCCAGGGCGTACCGCCTGGGAAAAAAAACAGAGGCCCACATTATTTTTTGTTTCCGGGCGTACCGCCCCATCCCATGGTTTGGTCCGGGGTGTACCGCCCCAGGGCAATTTCGTCCAATTTTTGATTTTAAACTTCGTTTCGCGATTCCTGACAATCCGTAACTCCGTTTCGCGCACGGTTTTCGCCCACGTTCATCATTTTTCACATACTATCAATCTCTAATAACCAAAGTTGCTAAATCCTCGTGGATTTCAAGCACAACCAAATGTGCTCACGTCATTAATGCCGAATTTTTCGTACGCAACTGTCACAGTCTCCTCCTGTTAGAGAAATTTCGTCCCGAAATTTAGTGAAGACTTACATTATGACAATCGTTTATGAGAATAGATGTGGGTACTTTTCTTTCATTTGATCTTCACGTTCCCACGAATATTCGGGTCCTCGCTGCGAGTTCCATCGCACTTTAACAATTGGTATGCGGCTACGTTTTAGCACTTTCATTTCCCGATCCATTACCTCTATTGGTTCTTCACTGAATTGAAGTTTTTCATCAATATGAACCTCTTCGAGAGGTACGATCAACGATTCATCAGTTAAGCATTTCTTCAGATTAGACACATGAAAGACATCATGAATGTTACCGAGTTCAAGAGGTAATTCAAGTCTGTAGGCTACTGGTCCAATTCGTTCAAGAATTTTAAATGGCCCTACAAATCTTGGCGAAAGTTTACCTCGCTTCCCGAATCTGAAAATGCCTTTCCAAGGTGACACTTTCAACATTACCCGATCACCTACTTGAAATTCGAGTTGTCTACTGCGATTATCAGCATAACTCTTTTGACGATCGCGAGCAGCTTTAATTCGTTCTTGAATGAGTGCGATCTTATCAGTTGTTTCCTGAATGAATTCTGGGCCGATGATTTGGTTTTCACCTACCTCTGACCAACAGATAGGTGATCTACACTTACGTCCATAAAGTGCTTCGAATGGAGCACATTGAATACTGGTATGGTAGTTGTTATTGTATGAAAATTCAACAAGTGGAAGATGAATATCCCAGCTACCTCCAAAATCAATTACACAGCTTCTGAGCATGTCTTCAAGAGTTTGATTTGTTCGTTCAGTCTGCCCGTCAGTTTGTGGATGATAAGCTGTGCTCATATTGATTTGCGTGCCCAGAGCATTCTGAAGAGTTTGCCAAAATCTTGACATAAATCGACTATCTCTGTCAGAAATGATAGAGATCGGTACTCCATGTCGAGATACAATCTCATTAACATAGAGTTTAGCGAGTCGATCCATAGAATAATCTTCTCGGATAGGTAAGAAATGCGCAGATTTCGTAAGGCGATCAACGATAACCCATATAGAGTCATGATTACGTGATGTTCTGGGTAGTTTAGTAATGAAATCCATAGAGATCTGGTCCCATTTCCACATGGGAATCTCAGGTTGTTGCAATAACCCAGAAGGTCGTTGATGTTCAGCCTTAACTTTGAGACATGTTAGACATCGATCCACGTATTCAGCTATGTGTTTCTTCATTCCAGGCCACCAGTAAAAGTCCTTGAGATCTTTATACATTTTATCAGCACCTTGATGAATAGAATACATGGATTTGTGCGCCTCATCCAAGACAATTGTTCTAGAGTTACCGAATAGAGGAACCCACATTCGGTCTTTGAAATACAACAGTCCATCGTCTTTGGTATCGAGTTTCTTATCTAATCCTCTCAGTCCCTCAGCAGAATAATTCGTTGCTTGTAAAGCTTGTTGCTGAGCGTCTTTGATTTGAGGAATTAAACTGGTTTGAATAGTCATACCCAACGCTTTCACACGTAAAGGTTTGACTCATTCCTTACGACTTAAAGCATCGGCTACGACATTCGCTTTACCTGGGTGATAACGAATTTCACAGTCGTAGTCATTCAACAATTCAACCCAATGCCTTTGTCGCATATTCAGCATTTTCTGATCTAGAATGTGTTGGAGACTTTTGTGATCAGTGTATATCGTACACTTGGTTCCGTATAAATAATGTCTCCAGATCTTGAGTGCAAACACCACTGCACCAAGTTCTAGATCGTGAGTGGTATAGTTCTTCTCGTGCACTTTCAGCTGTCGAGAAGCGTAAGCAATTACCTTATCGTTCTGCATTAAAACACACCCAAGACCTTGACGTGAAGCATCACAATACACTGTGAAGTTATCAGTACCTTCCGGTAGTGCCAAGATAGGTGCGTTACAGAGTTTATGTTTCAACAGTTGGAACGCCTCCTCCTGTTGAGTATCCCATATAAACGGTTGATTTTTCTGTGTCAATGTAGTAAGTGGCAAGGCTATCTTTGAAAAGTTCTTGATAAACTGACGATAATAACCTGCCAGCCCTAAGAATTGACGTATTTCAGTTGGGGTTCGTGGTGTTTCCCATTGTTCTACAGCTTTAATCTTACTGGGATCCACCTGAATACCGTTTTGATTTACTACATACCCAAGAAATTGCACTTCTCGTAACCAGAACTCACACTTGGATAACTTGGCATATAATTTCTCATGTGCCAACAGTTCCAAGATTAGTTTCAAGTGTTGAGCATGTTCTTGTTGATTTCGCGAATAAATGAGAATATCATCAATAAACACAATCACAAACTTATCCAGATACGGTCTACATACTCGATTCATCAGATCCATGAAAACTGCTGGTGCATTTGTTAAGCCAAATGGCATTACTAGAAATTCATAATGCCCGTACCGAGTTCGGAAAGCAGTTTTAGGAACATCATCTTCATGCACTCGTAATTGATGATATCCGGATCTTAAATCGATTTTTGAGAAATAGGTAGCGCCTTGAAGTTGATCAAACAGATCATCTATACGTGGTAATGGATAACGGTTTTTGATTGTTAATTTATTGAGCTCCCTGTAGTCAATACACATCCTGGATGATCCATCCTTCTTTTTCACAAAAAGAATAGGAGCTCCACAAGGTGAGAAACTAGGTCTTATAAAACCTTTATCTAACAGTTCTTGCAATTGACCTGAAAGTTCTTGCATTTCGGATGGTGCAAGCCGATACGGGGCTTTAGCAACAGGTGCGGCGCCTGGAATCAAGTCAATATGAAATTCAACATGTCTCACTGAGGGTAATCCTGATATATCTTCAGGAAAAACTTCAGGAAAATCCTTGACCACTGGAATATTCTCGATCCGTTTTTGTGGAGAACTGTTATTGATCACATATGCTAGAAAGGCCGGACAACCTTTCCGTAAACATTTCTGAGTTTGCATAGAAGAAATGATACCCAGTTTTCTACCAGCTCGTTCACCTTGAACTAACAGTGTGTTACCTTCAGATAAGGGAATACGAATCAACTTATTCTGACATATGACTTCAGCTTGGTTAACCGAAAGCCAGTCCATACCGACTACCACATCAAAGCTTCCAAGCTCAATAGGAAGTAAATCGATATCGAAAAGATGATCATTTAGATTCAAGGAACATCCTTGAATAACACTGTTG
Source organism: Mikania micrantha (assembly GCA_009363875.1). NCBI lineage: Eukaryota > Viridiplantae > Streptophyta > Magnoliopsida > Asterales > Asteraceae > Mikania > Mikania micrantha. The sequence goes on along the minus strand of CM018680.1, from coordinate 53,204,749 downwards.
GTTTTAATCAACTTGCCATTAGCAAGTTCAATAACATAGGGAGTTTCTAAATCTACCACAAGCAATGAAAATAATGATGCAAATTCAGGAGAGATAAAGCTCTTATCTGCTCCCGTATCAAAAAGAACTGATGCGTAAAGATTATTGAGTAAAAACGTACCAGTGACAATGTTTGCATCATTCCTCGCCTCGGTTGCACCAATTTGAAAAGCTCTTCCCCTAGCTTCATTTGCCGGATTGGTGTTATTATTGTTTGGGCAGTTTTTAATCAAGTGATCAGGACTCCCGCACTTGTAACATGACCGGTTCATTGGAGTGGTTTGTCGAGGTGCTTGGTTCAGTTGACGAGTAGGGAAGTTGCAATACTTGGTGTAGTGCCCAACCCTATTACAGTTGGCACAAGTAGGACATGGTCCAGAATGATGAAATGAACACCGAGTACATTTAGGTGCCTGCCCAGTGTAACCTTTCCTCTCAGAAACCACTGCACCATAATTTCTCCCGACTGGGTTGCTAGTTTCAGCCGGAACCTTGGCCTTGGTTTTACCAAACCACTTTCGTTTGGTACCTTTAGAAACATTCGAGGTACCAACATCACTACGGCCCGCGGCCGTCTGAGTTTTTGTTGACAACATACCACTCCTTACCGCCCCATCGGTAAGCTTAGTGGTCAAAAGAATTGCACGTTTAAGAGTCGTTGGTTCAGCTGCAGTTACCATTCCCCGAACCTGGGGAACCAGACCCTTAATGTACTTCTCGATCAACGCTGCTTCTGTAGGAAACATGTCGGGAAGTAAGCAAGTGAGTTCATGAAAACGATGGGTATACGCTAAACAATCAGCCCCAATCATCGAGTGGTTCCAGAATTCCTCCTGGAGCTTTTGGATTTCAGTGAGTGGGCAGTACTCTGATCTAACCAGAGTTTTAAATTCATTCCAGCCCATCAAACCGATTGTAGCTGATCCCAACGTTTTTACCTGGGTATTCCACCAGGTCAAAGCTGGTTCTTTGAAAGAACAGGCAGCATAAGACACTTTATGCTCCTCTAAACACTGGCTGATTTTCAATTTGTTTTCCATTTCCTCGATCCACCTCAATAATCCAGCCGCTCCTTTCTTGCCAGTAAAAGTAGGAGGGTTACAGGAAGCAAAATACTTATATGTACATCCCTGTCGTGGTGGATCAGGAGCAGTTGTAGTTGTACCAGTGGTATGATGAGTTTCCGCATTGCCACCAGTAACAGTATGTTCGTTGATATTATGGCCTCCACCCGAACCCGTAGTAACATGAGGTTGGTGTTGTACCAAAACACCGCAAGCAGTTAACTGTTCCCGCACGATTCGCGCTATCATTGCCTCATTCGTTTCAGATCCACTTGCATCTGCAGGTGGAGCAGTGTTCACTCCCGGGTTCAAAGGTGGAACAGTATTCGTTTCCAGATTAACCTGTGAATCTGGATTTGATTCAGTATTTACTGGTGGAACTTGATTCGAATCCGGGTTAATAATGTTCTTGATAGACCTCTTAGCAGGTCGACCTCGTTTGGGAGCCATTATTCTGCTAACATACAGACAAACTCAGGTAAGTTTAAGAACATTAAAGATATAACCCGTTACATCACATAAATTCAATCACATTCAGTTACACTGAAAGTTTATATTGAAATGTGATTATAAGAAATACAGTATAACTACATGAGTTTAGTCCAGACATGTTTTCGATGCACACAGATCATACAGATATTTGTAGTTATACTCAGTCCTGTTAATTCGAAAACATGTTAAAATATTTTACAGCTCACATTATTGTAACTTAGATATGTTATTAACCATGTTTTCGATATACAATCACTCAGGACCTTGAAATGTTGCCACACAGGGCTTTGAAATGTTATCACACAAACAATTGATATGTTGTCACACAGACAATTAAAACGTTGTCACACAGACAATTGATATGATGCCACAAGGGACTTTGATATGTTGCCACAAGGGACTTTGATATGTTTGTCACATATGAATGTTCTCACAACTCTTTTTCGTTATTTAGTAATTGGTCATATAAGTTTGATAATAACACACAAGTCATACACAACACACCCATCATTCATTACACAGATAAATACATAACACAACCAGTTTATTAGCATTACCATAGTTTTATACATAGAAAGTTTTGATACAACCCAAAAGTTATGATACCCAAAACCAACAGCATCATACCCTACCTGTCACAAACTCGGGATCTGTATACACCAAAATATCCCGTACTCACAACTACTGATCAACCTATGTCACATAATATGTACAATAAGATCACAACTGCTCAGCCCCACGGTCACCATAGCTATAATGACCAACACTATAGCCACACATAGTAGCCTAGCCTCTAGGCTCATCATCTCGAACGCTCCCATCACCACTCCTCTCATCACCATCACTCGCTGCCAAAATGCAGCTATCATCACATGAATCATTGTCCTCCTCATCCTCTCCTCGATCATCGCCCGCCAAGCTTGAGTGCCCGCATCCAGTGCATTCACCTGCTCCATCAACATCAGATGAGAGGTGAGTATCTCCAACACAGTAGTACGTGTGTCCTCCCCAGTAACACGAGACTCCTGTAACTCTAGTCGAGTCCCCTAAAGATCTAAAGTCACCTGACGAAGCTGCGCCCTAAACTCCGCCTGCTGTGAGGACTCTCCTACCTCATGTATGGCGGCAGGCTCATCTCTAGGCGCCATCTGGCATCTGGGAGGAAGACCCGTTGTTTTTCAAGCCTGTCCTCGCATCCGTCTGAGTCCATCCCATGCTGGAGCTCTCGGTGGAGATGGCATAGGTGCTGGTACAGGTGCAGGTGCTGGTGCTGGTGCTGGTGGTGTCTGTGGTGCAGGTGTATCAGCCTGAGAAGCAGCTGCAGATGGCTCCGATGGATCAGAGTCAGACCCTGAACTCGAGCTAGGAGTATCATCTAGTATCACATAAGGAAACCGCTGATAGATGTATCTTTCCCCTTGATCTGCCATTGCTGTATAAACAGAATTCTTAGATCAGTACCATGAAATAAATATTGAATAAAATATTCAACATAAACATGATATGACATGTCCTCCTATCTTAAGGCAACTATTTGTTCTTTTAGTTATTAATGTTCTGCTTGAATTAAATCAAACTAGAATGCACGCGTGTTGCGGATTTCAGTTATGCTGGCCACTCATAACTGAGATCCGTACCACCTGATTATCCTAGCTTTATTCAAAACAAGTTTTGTTCATTAGACATGTTCGGTGCTCTCTGTGTCACTATACGAGCCTATGGTTATATTCTAGGTCTCTAAGTCCACCTAAATTCTATAACCTGAGGCTCTGATACCACCCTGTCACACCCCCACCTCTCGTCACCTATGGTTATAGTCTAGGTCTCTAAGTCCACCTCTCGTCCAAGTTTCTATCCACAAAATAACCGGCGTCGATCCGATGACCTGCACTGTTGAATATCACCCGAATCAAACATGGGCCTTCCTACGACGGTGCTGGACTGGAGGATGGCGGCTGGTAAGATAGTGGTGACCGATGGGAATTTGACAGTTCACGGGTGTGGTGGCCGACGACAGCGGTGGTTGCAGCGGCCATTTGCTCGTTGAGATAAAGAGAAGACACAAAAGAAGAATTGAAATGCTATAGATAGAGAGGAGATGGTTGATGAGATTAGGCGTGTTCGTGGTCCGGTTTTTATGGTTTTGAAGTGGAACTGTAACCGAACCGTTAACAACTGTTTTTGAACAATAAAAATCAAAACTGAACCGTTCAAAATAAAAACCAAACCAATACAAGTTTGCGTTTTGGAATTTTGGTACCGTTAAACATAAAATTGAATCAAACGAAACCTTTATAGTTCAACATGGGCTATTTACACAAAGTTCGAATGTATTTTTTAAAAATCGCGAATAAATCAAAATTTCAATATGTGTATACACACATATATAATCATCTATATATGCATATATATATATATATAGGGAAATGATTAGTTGTTAACCCACCTTAATTGAAGTAACTCATTAAGCCTTGCAAAATTCGTTCAAATCTTTGAATTTTTTTTTCATGGCCACCACCACGACCATAAAAAAACGTATTATTTTTTTTTATTCAAAACAAAATACTTATAAAAAACATCTTATTTTTTCGTTTATATTCAAAACGTAATTATAATAAACGTATTATTTTTTCGTTTGTATGAATTTTTACATGAAAATTTGTAATAACGACCTTACCGGTTATGGACCTTAAACGTTTTGGGACCAAACTAATGCTTATAACAAAAAATAACATTTTGTTCGAAAAATTAACACTACAAACGTAAATAATTATAAACATACTTTTAAAAACCACAAAATTAAGATCCTACAAAAAAATTTTAAGATAAATTCAATTATTATTTTTTTATTAAACATTAAAACGTGTATTGTCTTCTCGCAACTTTTTAGGTTCCCAATAAGACGACGTTTTGTCTTTCAGAGGAGATATTTCGAATATCAAAGAGATATTTCTTCTTTCAAGGAGATATATGACTGAAAAAGTACAATGCGTGGTCCCGAGGAGATATTTCGTATTGCAAGGAGATATATCGTCTTTTAAGGAGATATATGACTGAAAGAAGTACAACACGTAGTCTCGAGGAGATATTTTGTATTTCCAGGACATATTTTGTCTTCCAAGGAGATACGATATGACAAAAATATCTCCTCGTGCTATTTTGGAGAACCCGAGGAGATATTGACACGACTAGACGAGATATTGACACGACTAGACGAGATTTTGTATATATTTACGAGATTCACAATTTTTCGCAAAGATTTAAGATACTTCTTTATATATTGCGAGATATTGAGTTCAAAATATCGTATTCTCAAAACTATTTGTTTTGTCTACGTTTAAGATGTCAAACTTTTAAGATTACTAATTGTTTTTTCAATTGGTTGTTTACATTTTGATATTATACCATCTTAATCTTTCTTATACTAAACGTTTTTTTACTTTTTTTTATTTTGTAGGAATTTTACCCCACTCATGTCACAATAAGATGTAATATGAAAGTTATACAATGGATATTAGATAAGTTAACTAAAAATTTTGATAAATATTTGATTTTTAGCCAAATCTGTTTTTGTCACACCCCCACCTCTCGTCACCTGAGATGATGTCATACGTCACCGTGAGAAGGTTGCGGAAGCATAGTGGTGATGTCTCAGAGATGAGGTGTGACTTACTTGAACCGATATCACAGCACACAGATTAACTTAAAGTAAATACATTAGCAAGGGTTTCGTCATCACAACCAAAATTTCAGTTTACAACTAAATTTATTGCACAACTATCTTATTTAATTACAACTGTATGAAGTGCATCCTCACCGGGTTGTCACCGTTGACCTGCAAAAATGTTTGATTTTGAAACGTCAGCACAAAGCTGGTGAGTTCGACAGTTCAGTTAAAACAATATGATATGATAAGTAATGTTCACAAAAAATTCAGTTCTGGATAACCATGGGACCTGTATCTAGTTCCTTTCCGACAGTTGTTCGTTCACGAAGATACTACCCGTCGGTAAATATCTTGATGTCTCATTATCTTAATGTCTATCACTAACATTAAGAAGTGTTTTGGAAACAGGTACCAAACATTCACACAAGGGGGGAGATGCAATCCTCCCAGCAAATGGTTTGTCAGACAATAGTACTATTAATGATTCATGTTCGGCCCCACATGGGTTCACTAGATACAGTTCAAGAGATGAGGACTTTTGATACTGTGATAAAGATACTAACGGAAAAATCCCATGAAATCACACAAAAGTCACATGAAATCACACAGATATCAGTGATGCATATCATATGTTCAGAAATAGTTTGCAGAATTACCCCGATGTTTATAAAACAATAAAGAGAAAAGGGGTTGTACGAAACTCACTTGATGATCTAAAGGTAGCAGAGTGTCACCAAACTGATAGTACAGAGACGATTCTGCATTTAGTTATATTTAATGAATTATTCATGTTCTAGTTTACTGATTAGATCTTCCTGAACGTTCAATGTCAAAGACACTGCTTTGAAAGTCATCAAACTAATATTAAGTATTTAATTAGTTAATTTGATATCGTATCATACAATGTATGATAATGTGGGAACCTATATTGATTCAGATTCCTAATATGAAGTTGATGACATGTTTGATTAATCAGAATAATCTCAGATTAACCAAATAGTTAATGTTGTTGATTATGATGCCATAACAATTTCTAGATAGATTAATGGCTTAGAAATGATTAATCCTTGTTATTGATTACCCAAATATCATGAAATATCACAATGTAGCATCAGAATAGGTGTAATAACCAGGTTTAACATACTAATCTGACTGTTATCATAAACATCAGATAATCGTTCCAATGAGTATGTTAATGGTTGTGATTAGTTTGAAACACTTAGATTTAAACTTTGCATTTCAAAGATTAATCAAACTAATCACCTACATTGTCATAATCAAATGGTTTAAACCATTATAATCATGGGTATAATTTCATGAAAACCGGGCATCACAACGGATCAAAACAAGGATTTAACCGTTAGAACTTCGTGTTCTTCGTTTATAATCAATCCTAGCCATCATCTAGGCAATAATCAACAATCCTAACTATCACATTATGTTCAAAATCAAGATCTAATCAATCAAAATCAAACTAGAAGGTTAAAACGAACCGTTACCTGTTCTGACGAATTTCTGCGGTTAAAACAGCGATCAGGACTTTTATATATGATCCCTGGGATGATCTGGATGTTCAAAAGCCTTTGTAATGAAGATTGAAGGTGTTAGGAAGCTAAAATTTCGCCTGGAGGATGAACAGGGTTGAAGAAATGCGATTTTTGATGTTTTCCACGCATTCTGATCCTTTAAACAAACTTTAGCCGACATAAGTCGCCAGGCGTACTGCCCCGGCTGGGCGTTTGGCCCGGGGCGTACCGCCTGGGAAAAAAAAAAGAGGCCCACATTATTTTTTGTTTCCGGGCGTACCGCCCCATCCCATGGTTTGGTCCGGGGCGTACCGCCCCAGGGCAATTTCGTCCAATTTTTGATTTTAAACTTCGTTTCGCGATTCCGGACAATCCGTAACTCCGTTTCGCGCACGGTTTTCGCCCACGTTCATCATTTTTCACATACTATCAATCTCTAATAACCAAAGTTGCTAAATCCTCATGGATTTCAAGCACAACCAAATGAGCTCACGTCATTAATGCCGAATTTTTCGTACGCAACTGTCACAGTTTTGGAGATTGGCTCAAATGTCAATGTATTAGTAGCGAGTTAGCACTTGTACATATGATGCTACAAACACAAATTTTTAGTCCGGCACCCGAATTTGGAATTAACTTTTTTGTTGGTGGTCGTAATGTAACGTTTGGACCACGAGAATTTTGTTTAATAACAGGATTAGTGTTCGGTGAGCAAACACCCGAAATTACAGTACGGGGCAAGTCATTTAATGATAGGTTATTTAGTGATTAAAAAGATCATAATTTAACGATAGATGACTTGTTATATCTTTTTAGGAATAATCTTGATAGTTTGGATGATTTAGATGCTATTAGTTATTTTTAAATTTGTATTAGTTTTCATATTTAATTTAGTTTCTTAACTTTATTATTTTGATGATTTTTTTGTTTACCTTTCTAACTACATATAGTGACTATGATAACAAATCCATTTTTAGCACATATATATAATATCATTACAACACAATAATATATATTACAACTCAAAAATATTATTACAAGACAAATAAAAACATAAAGCTACACTATAAGAAATTGATAACTTAACAAAATGGTTTTAACACCAATAAAAATATAAAATGTGATAAGATCAAATAATTGATTAGTTACCCAACCATTTCACATTGAATTTTTTATTCCTGTTAGAACCATCTTGGTAGCTTATCAATCGGCGTGACACTCCTTTTATGTGATTACATGGCATGTGATTAGTCGACGAGAGTGGTCACATGACATTCTCTTAAGTTTTTTCTTGTGATATGTATTATGTAGATAAACAGAACACAATTAGAGTAATGAATTCAACATGATCTGTATTATGTAGATAAACAAACAAATGATGATTTGTTGGTGAAAACGAAAGTGAAACAAATTTATTCAACTTCCATTGGTAAATCAAGTCCATCACTTCTTAGCAAGACCAATGAACTTATGCCCCAAATGTAATGCATCAACTTCATATATATAAGGAGCTCAAGTGAAGTTTGTGCCTCAATAGTTGAGGTATTTATTTATTTTAATAAATTTTACGAGATGGAAATATGACACCCACAAGAATTAAATTTCAACAACATATTAATTTAATTGGAGTGGAAAACTCCTCATAGATATAATTGATTATACTAATGCTACAAATTGATTGAATTAATATTACAACCTTTGCTACGATTCATTCAAATCATATTCCCAGTTTTGTGATTGCTTCACGAACATATTCCTTAAAAATTGAAACAGCCACATAATTTGTAGTATGAGGAACACTATTAGCATTCATAACTTTTGATCTAGATGACAGTTGTGATGGCAAGGGACTTCTACATCGGTCACGATTATGACCTCTATGTCCACACATGCTACATCTTATTGGGGTAACTTCTTCACCGCGAGAAGGGATTCTTTTGTTTTCACGGGGTCTGCCTACTTATCTTTTATTCATCAATGGCGGTTGAATATGAACAAAATCAGCTGGTATCTCCCATTCTGATTCATTCGAAAGAGGATTTATTGACTCATATGTACCGCGATAAACATCTCTCGTGAACCAGTGTAACGCCCAATGACTACAATCCGTTTGATTTAAAAATCTGGACACAGCAATGACATGACCACATGGTAAACCTGACAACTCTCATTGTCGACAACTACAGGTTCCAGTATACAAATCCACTAAGCCTTTTTACCTCAATCAGCAACCTCAAAAATGTGGCCATTAACACCCGTCACTTTCCATGTTGCACTTTTAGTGATTCTACACACGACCTTGTTGTCAGCCCAGGAGGTAAGTGCATGCTCTAATTCAACTGTCAAATAAATGTATTTTTAACGTTATCAAAAATTAAAAAAAATATATATAATAACTATTATTTCTTTATAAATTAATTACCTCCAAGATTTCATCGATTATAATACCATTTATCTAAATATTCACAAAACAATTCGATCAGTTTTGTGATTGGCAACTTTCTTGCGTGACGAGATAGTGCATTAATTGACTCAGCACTGTTTGATGTCATAACATTGTATTGTTGCCCACCCGAGTGTGCCCTAGACCATTTATCATAACCCACGTTCAAAAGTGTGTTATAGATATCTGGACAAACGTCTATTAATGTGTGCATTAATTCGTCAAAGTCCGAAGATCTGTATGCTTTACGGGTGCTCCACCACAACTGCTCAAATGTTTTACCATTTTTGGACTATAGCCTCAAGTTAACCATCAAATGGCGACAACATAAACCATGAAACGCAAATGGAAATACCGTCCTTTTGGGCATTTCAATTGATGCCGCCCTGTCAGATATAATAGAAAGACTTGGGTTTTCACCGATACATTCCTTTAGTTTTGACAAAAACCAAGTCCAAGATTTACCACTCTTTGTTTTCTCAGTGCTAAAAGCTATTGGCAAGATCTGATTATTCCCGTCCATGGCTACAGCCAAGAACATGGTGCCCTTGAATTTTCCTTTAAGATGTGCACCATCTATGATTATTAAAGGCATCAAATAGTTTATAAAACTTCGAATCTAAATACAATGTAATAAAATTGTATTAGCTTTAAAAAAATTAATAAAATTACGCATTAAGTAAATTCAAATTAAAAAATATACTTACCGCGGACCCTACAGCAACAAAAAACATTTCAAAGCGACCCATTGCATTCTATTGAATATGAGTGACAATACCAGGATTTGCCCTTATTAAGTTATGACAATAAATAGGAAGTTTGGCAAATGAATCCTCGTGTGAACCTCTCAACGGTTCAAGAGCATACAATTTTGCTCTCCAAGCTTGTGAATATGATATGTTGACTTTAAATCTTTCATTAATATCCTTCACAATTTCGTTACCACGGTATACACGACCAACATCTTGCATTTGATTTTTAACAATATGACCCAATACTTTTTTGTTTGCTTGTCGAATATTTGGGTATGTATGTGTTCTTGGATAGGTGTGTTGATTTTTGAAACTTTTTAACAAGATAAACTGTGGTATTTTCAAAAGCATAAGCCTTTATGCGCCACAAACATTCGTTTATACGACATGATGCTTCAAACATGCTCTTTGAGGATCTATCAACCTTGTATTCAAAACACTCGCTAATACAAAGCATACCCAATTGTAGTTGTAATTATTCTTTACTATTAAAACACTGACCTTCAGAGATAGCTGGGGACTCACAATTTTTTTTTATTTTTAACAGTTGTTTCGTTTTCATAAAATTATGTATTAAAATAAAAATACATATTGTCATTAACTTCAAAGTCAAAATCAGGAATAACATTATCCTGTGTATTTTTATTTTTAAAAAAACCTTCACATTGATAATTTTTAACATCTGGATTTGCTGAACTACTTCCAACACTCGATTCTTCACCAACAAAAATTGTAAACATTTGACTTGGATCATTTAAAACAGCATTTAAAAACAATTTAACATCACTATCATCCAGAATATCAATTGAATGAGTGTAAGTAGACATTTGATAAGATAATCTTATATAGTTTATAATACGATATTTTTCAGAAATAAGTTTTACCATATTAATCAAACAAACATATGTGGGTAAACAAAACACACATCTTAAACACTTACCCCTAACGGGTAAATATTCTTAAACACCGTTACTAAAAACCCATTTTCCTTCACTACATATTAAACTACAAGGATTAAACTTGTAAATACATTAAAGGTTCAATTTTGACTTTGGGAAGTCAAAATTCGACCTAGAACCCTAATTGAAACTGAAATTCGCATTAATACAAGTCTTAATCGGATTAAATTGTCACTAATCATCATATTGATGATTCCTATCATTAATTCAATGGTTAATTGCAACCATAAAGTCGAATTAAACGAATTCGCAACTTAAAAGCTTAAAACCGTCACTTGTAATCATGGTAACCATTCAATTCGACTTTAAACAACCGAATTGAGTATAAAGAACTCCTAGTCGGCACCCTTAGAGACATTTGCAATCAACAATTTGATTCCAGAAGCTTTGATTTGAAGGATTCGATCAAGGGGCGGCCGAAGAACAACCATATAGTCGAACAACATCAATTTGGCAACAAATCAGGTAAAAATTGACTCCTTCACTACCTAAAGATGCCGACTAAGCAAAGCCCTATGCTAATTTCATGTACAAACATCGAATTGCATGAATTCTAATCCTAGCGTTCAGCGTGCATGGTGATTTGGGGCTTTCGATCAAAACAAATTCAAAAATACAATTGAATCATGCTAACAGTTTCGCAATAAGCTACTTAAAGAAAACCTTATGAGAATTTCATCTAATCATAGTGAATTGTTCGAATTTGAATTCTAGGGTTCATACTAGAAAATGTTTTAGGGGTTTTTATTCAAACGAGTTTAAAAACCAAATTAAACTATACAGAGAAGTTTGGAATCATCTTTTTAACAAAAGACCTCTGTTAATTTCATAAAACACCAACGAATTCCATGATTTCAAGTTCTAGGGTTTGTTGGTTAAATCGTTTTGGGGGTTTCGACCTAAACGGATTTGATATTCAAATTAATTGGTACAAAAAGCTTTGAAATACTTTACTTAATGAAAATCCTATGGGTTTGCAGTTTAACGTTAACGAATTAAACGAAATTGGATCATGGGGTAAGGCAATTAGGTTCGAACCTATGTAGGTTCATAAAACCGAGTGTTTTGATCAAAAAAATTAAATTAAACTCATTGTTTTACTTGGTTTGAAACCAGGAACAAAACCCCTATGGTTTGGGGATTGAACTCAGTCGAATTGTGGGTCAATTGGAACCCATTTGGTTCGTTTAAGGATTTCAAAGGGGAACCGGTCTGTTAGAGCTTAAAACAATTAAAAACAATGATTTTTTTATGAAACCCTAGCGGGCTAAGATGGTAGGGAACATGTGCTTCGTGTGGGAGGTCGTGGGTTCGAGCCACACCTCTGCCATTTTTTGTAATAAAATCAGATTTCACCTTTTGGCTCATAAGTCGCTCATTTTAAATCTGATTTAATCCGTTTCAGTTGAGTTGGAACCAGAACTGAATTCCAAACATAATGAAATGATAAAATTTACATTTTTACTCGAAAACATAATCGTGTATAATTACGCGTGTTTAAACGAAATCGTATATACTTATACGATTTAAACAAACGAACTCAAAGTTTTACATACTGTGTATGTACGTTTCAAACAATCTAACATACGTATGTTGACACGTATGTCATTACATACACGATCTGATATTCAAATAACGCAACGTTGTAATAACACTGATTTCCTCGTAGAAGGTTATCTACGATATTTCATTAGTACTTGATCATTCAGTTGCATTCTAAGGTGCGTACACTGCCCCCTTTTTACATTTTACTATTTTGGGGGAGAAAAAATGTGCAATCAAATGCTTTTAGATACATATCACTTGCATAAGTTAGCTATTTACTATAGGTGTGAACACAAAGCTAGTAGTCCTTACTTGTCGAACCGATTAGTTTGCCGTAGTACAAAGCGTGGTAGTTAAAGATAGATCTATTGGGTTTGACAAGCCTCACCTGGTAGATTGTAGGTCTACACAGGTGTTTAACTGGCCAATTTAAACATTACTATTGTTTGCGTTAGACAATAGTGGAAAGACAAATAAACATTCAAACAGTCAGCTTCGGTGTCGACCACTTATGTAAATAGTACAATGACTAGCTATCATGACTATGCAATGTTTGATTTTGTGATCTAAAAACATTTCTTACAAACAGTTTGTTCAAACATTTGTGATTATTCACCCAAACCTGTGTACACACCAACCTTGTGTTGACTACACTTGCATGTTTTCTCAGGACGCTAAGACACAAGCACGAGCAAGCAGGGACTAGGATGTTGAGTCTCAATCATCATATTAATTCAATTGTTTTGGATTTGGTTATTTAAGACATTGAACATCGTAATTTATATTTTTGAAAATGTCATGATTTGACATGGATTATGAAACGCTTCCGCAACGCTACTTTTGTTTATTACAATTGTGACCTAATTTATGTTTGAAAAGTATATAAAGGTCTTTCACTATGTCTAATGCATGAGATCTTTTTTTCACGCCTCAAGCGGTATGATTCCGTTAGTGGGAAATTGAGGGTGTGACAGATTGGTATCAGAGCCATTGGTTATAGCGAACTAGGTTTGCATTGGTAAACTTAAACTATAATTGTGGGACATTAGACACACTTGCTTACACAATTAGTTTGCATACCATTTATACATGGTATTATGTAACATATATGGCATCACCACCCACACCTACTCGTGATGAGGAGCAGCAAGTTGTGGCATCCCCAGAATCCAAGAAGAGGTGACTTGAGCCAGTGGAAGACACGATCCACTATGATGAGGAGATACATATATGAACAAGGGGGAACGGTCAGTACTGGCAGTGGTTCCCTGACCTCATTCGCAGCTGGGTGCGTGATGAGCGAGTACATCCACCACGAACTGCTGACACTGCTGCTAGTAGTTGGGTTTTACTTACTTTGGGATACCCACTAGAGCAAGCATTTGCAGCCTTTTTTACGCGCATGGATCAGGAGATTCGCAACATGCAAGAGGCAGCTGGGGAGATCACAAGCTTGCTACAAAATAACAATTGGGTGATGCAGAAGTGGAGAAGCCTCACTGAGGAGTTGGCTCGGACTGATGAGGTACATGACAACTTGGTTGAAATAGTTGAGGAGATGCGAGAGGCTATAGCTGAGCTCACTGCACGACTGGAGAGTACTGAGCAAATGGCAGCTGCAGCCGAGGCAAGGGCTGAGGAGGCCATTGCACGAGCTGAATCAGGTGTGAATGGAACCACTACCACTATAGTTGGAGACATGGTTGAGGAGGCCATGGCACTCATTACTGGGCATATGCAGTACGATCATGGTGCAGAGGGTGGTCTAGCAAAACAGGGAGATTCATCATCCACTGTTGTGACATCAAACAGTGGGATCTAGTTGTTTCTATCTACCTTTTCGTTTAGTAACTTATATGAGTGGGTTGTACTCATAAAAACAGAATTTCAAGTTTAGCTGTTTTGCATATCTTTGACGAACACTTGTGGAACTAGTTTTATCATGATAATTGAGAATTATTATATTAATGGCTATAGTTGTGTGTTATGTTTACTTTATGCATGAATGGTGATTATGTGATGGATGTAGTCTCATTATGTATAATCGTAAATGTGAAGATCATGGCTGTAGAAAACATTAACATGATCACTGGGTGGACTGTTGAATCCACCGGTGTGCACGTTCAAGACGTTTCTTGACTGCAAGCCACTTAATTTCAAAGGATCGAAGGAGCTGTTGGACTTCTTCGATGGATTGAAAAGTCTGAGTCGGTGTTCGCAATGTGTAATTGCCCCGACGAAAACAAGGTTAAGTATGCTACTGGTACACTGGAGGGTCCAGTATTGACATGCTGGAACTCTAACGTACAGACATTAGGCCTGGGTGCGGCTAATGCGCTTACCTGGGATGGATTCAAGACATTATTGCAGGAGGAGTATTGCCCCCGCAACTAGGTACAAAAGCTTGAGGATGAATACTGGCACTTCAAGATGGTAGAGTCTGATATCAAGAAATTCACTACTCGATCTCACGAACTAGCAAGACTCTTACCTCACATGGAAACTCCTCCTAGCAAGTGGATCGAAAGGTACATTGGAGGGTTAGTATCTCATATTCAAGGACTGGTCACATCTGCAAATCCCATTACCATTCAAAAAACTGTTCGATTGGCGCACCAACTGACTGACCAGGCGGTGCTATAGGGGACTCTACCCAAACGAACAGCAGCAGCTAAGGTAGGAGACCACAAGAGGAAGTGGGAAAGCAGCTCTACAAAAAACTCCACTCAACAATCATTTTAAAAGATTCGCAAGCATGAATCAACAAACCCCATCACAAATCAAACAATATCCAACATTCATCAAGAGGGTATGGTGGTAAATGCCCAAAATGCAAAAATTGTGGATTCCATCACTTTGGTAATCAATGTGACAAGTACCGATGCCAGCGGTGGGGGAAGATGGGTGATGCTGCGAAGGACTGTCGAGGGGAACTACAAACAAGCCCAACTAACCAGAACAACACACAGAAGGGCTGTTATGAGTGTGGCAAACCTGGTCATTTCAAGAAGGATCGCCCAAAACTCAAGAAAAAGGGGACGAATGACACAACCAAAAATGGAAACGACACCAACAACAAAAATAACAACACAAATAGTGCTAAGGGTAGGGATTTTGTGATTGGAGGACGTCAAGCACGGGAGGATCCCAACATTGTTACTGGTACGTTCTTCTTGAATAATCACTCTGCCTATATGCTATTTGACACCGGTGCAGGTCGGAGTTTTGTATCTAGAATGTTTTGTGAACTGCTAAATGTTAGTCATACTGCCTTAGAAAACCCATACACTGTAGAACTAGCTGATGGTAAGTTAATCGTAGTAGAGCATATTCTCAAAGGATGCATCCTTGACTTGATGGGTCAGACACTTGACATTAACCTTATGCCTATTGCCTTAGGCAGTTTTGGTGTAGTCATTGGCATGGATTGGTTGTCGAAACACCAGGCTGAAATAATATGTCATGACAAGATTTTCCGCATTCCTATTCCACATGGAGAGACTTTATATGTACAAGGAGAAAAGACCAATACGCCACTATGACTGATCTCTTGTATGAAGGCACACAAATCTCTGCGTAAAGGTCATACATCAGTTATAACACTTATAACTGAAAAGCCAGTAGCTAAGAAGAAGATCAAAGACATTCTAGTGGTACGTGACTTTCCTGAAGTATTTCCAGAAGACCTGCTGGGATTACCTCCTACCAGACAGGTGAAATTCCGAATCGAACTTACACTTGACGCAGCACCGATTGCTAGAGCTCCTTATCGACTTGCACCATCTGAAATGCAAGAGTTATCAACACAACTGTAAGAGCTGTTGGATAAAGGTTTTATACGACCTAGCTAGTTTTTCACCATGGGGAGCACCCGTATTATTTGTTAAGAAAAAGGACGGGACTTTCAGCATGTGCATTGATTACCGTGAACTTAACAAAGTCACTATCAAAAACCGGTATCCATTACCCCGAATTGATGATCTGTTTGATCAGTTACAAGGTTCGAGTTACTACTCAAAGATTGATCTCAGATCTGGTTATCATCAACTTAGAGTCCAAGAGGCAGATATTCCAAAGACAGCGTTCTAAACACGTTATGGCCATTACGAATTTTTGGTCATGCCATTTGGATTGACCAATGCTCCAGCAATATTCATGGATCTCATGAATCGGGTTTGTAAACCATATATCGATAAATTTGTCATTGTTTTCATTGATGACATCCTCATCTATTCCAAAACTGAAAAGGATCATGCTGAACATCTGCGTTTGATGTTAGAGCTACTTAAACAAGAGCAACTATACGCAAAGTTCTTGAAATGTGACTTCTGGATATGAGAAGTTAAATTACTAGGTCATGTAGTTAATGAAAAGGGAATACACGTTGATCTAGCTAAAATAGAGGCGATTAAGAATTTGGAAGCACCAAAGACCCCTACCGAGGTACGACAATTCCTAGGTTTGGCAGGTTATTATCGACGATTTATCAAAGGATTTTCAAAAATCGCTCAACCACTTACAGCTCTCACTCACAAAGGAACGAAGTATGACAGGACGGCTAAGCAGGAAGCTGCATTCCAGCTACTAAAAAAAAACTCTACAGTGCACCAATTCTGTCCTTACCGGAAGGAACAGAAGTCTTTGTGGTGTACTGTGATGCATCTGCCCAAGGTTTGGGATGTGTGTTGATGCAACGTGATAAAGTGATTGCTTACTCTTCACGAAAATTGAGACCTCACGAAAAGAATTACACTACTCATGACTTGGAGTTAGGAGCAGTAGTATTTGCTTTGAAGATTTGGAGGCACTACTTATATGGAACCAGGCATGCCATTTACACTGATCATAAGAGTTTGCAACATATCTTTGATCAGAAAAAGCTTAATGTGAGACAACGAAGATTGGTCGAATTGCTAAATGATTATGAATGCGCAATCAAATATCATCCGGGAAAAGCTAACGTGGTAGCTGATGCTCTAAGCAGAAAAATACGGAGCAAACAAGACGGGTTGGCGCACTTCAATTAACAATACATACTGATCTACCTGATAAGGTACGTAGTGCTCAACTCGAAGCCTTAGATAAGGACAACCTGGAACAGGAATCCTTGCGAGGTATGGAAAAACAATTAGAAGTCATGACTGATGGAACTCGTTGTTTCATGAAACGAATTTGGATGCCTTTACATGGTGGTCTGAGTGAACTCGTGATGGATGAAGCGGACAAGTCTAGATATTCAGTCCATCCGAGGTCAGAAAAAATGTATCATGGCCTAAAGGAACTTTATTGGTGGCCTAACATGAGAACCGACATTGCTAAGTACGTTATCAAATGTTTGACTTGTTCTAAGGTGAAAGTTGAATATCAAAAACCATCTGGTTTATTGCAACAACCAGAAATACCTATGTGGAAATGGGAGCAGATCTCAATAGATTTCATTACTAAGTTACCCCGTACACCAAGTGGTTGTGATACGATATGGGTAATTATTGATCGTTTAACGAAATCTGTACATTTCTTAGCAATTAAGAAAACTGACAAAATGGTGAAATTGACTCGTATTTACATTAAGGAAGTGGTATCGCGACATGGCGTACCAATTTCCATTATATCGGATTGAGATGCTCGATTTACTTTGAACTTTTGGAATCTCTCCATAAGTCTCTGGGAACTCGATTAGACATGAGTGCCGCATATCATCCACAAACCGACGGTCAAAGTGAACGTACGATTCAAACACTCGAGGATATGTTAAGAGCTTGTGTAATTGATTTTGGTGATAGCTGGGAAACCCACTTACTATTAGTGAAATTCTCTTACAATAACAGTTACCACACAAGCATTCAACTCGCACCATTTGAAGCTTTATATGGTCGTAAATGTCGTTCACCCGTTTGCTGGGCTGAAATTGGTGACAGTCAATTAACAGGACCTGAACTAGTACATGAAACGACTGAGAAGATTGTACAAATCCGGAAACGTATGGCAACGGCTCGGGATCGACAAAATTGTTACACTGACAAGCGTCGCAAGCCATTAGAATTTCAAGTGGGAGACCGAGTTCTTCTAAAAGTATCACCTTGGAAAGGTGTGATACGATTCGGTAGTGGTGCACAAAAAAACCGGTTAACTTAACCGAACCGGTTTTTAGACCGGTTAGGAACCGGTTATTGGACCGGTTTTGGCTACCGGTTTGGCCCATTCGAAAAAACCGCCGGTTTCTGACCAGTTTGTAGATTTGTAGAGGAAACCGGTTTGTAACCGGTTAAAGAGGAACCGGTTTTTAGGACCGGGTTAAAACCGGTTAACCGGTTTCTAGGTTCAAAAAAACTAGCCGTTGTAGAATTGGAGCCAAAAACTAGCCGTTGGGGACCGGTTAACCGGGTATTAACCGGTTAACCGGTCGAGTAAAAAAAAATAGCCGCTTTTATAGCCGTTTTTTACAATTTTTTGGACCATTTTGCCCCTAAACGTTAGTATAAATAGATGGGGATTGTTTTGGTTTGATCACACAACATCCTACAACATCTCTTCTTCTTAAACGCTCGAAAACGATCAAATACGCTCAAAAAACGATCTCCTACTTCTTCTCGATTCAATCTCTTCTTCTATTAAGTTCGTAATTCTTAATTCAATCTTTATTTCATTCATGGCAAGCTCACGAAGTGCTCATAGTTCCGTTGGTGTTGGTGCATCCACTTCGAACGAACCAACCGTTGTTAGAATAAAAACTACAACGAGGAACAAAGAGCTATTTCAATATTTCGACTTATGCGAAATGTCGAACGGTGTCGATAAGGCACGGTGCAAAGGTTGCGGTACTTTTCTTAAACCGGAATCTAATTCCACTTTAAGAAGCCATTTGACGAAGCATTGTGTTGTTGTCAAAAATAATCCCGCAAGCGATCAAGCACAAATGTCTCAAGAGTGCGGGGTTTGGAATTTCGATCCCGACATGGTTCGTGAAATGATGGGAAACTTGGTGATTCAAGAAAGTTTGCCATTCAATCATTTTGACAACCCACGCTTGACGAATATGATTCAAAAGGCGCTACAACCACGTTATCATCAAGTAAGTCGAACTACTATTAAGGTTTTAAGGTTTATTAGTCATTAGTTTAATATTAGTTTGATTAGTTTAAGGCTTATTAGGGTTTAGTAATTATTAGTTTAAGGTTTTAAGGTTTAATAGTTATTAGTTTAATATTAGTTTGATTAGTTTAAGGTTCATTAGGGTTTAGTAATTATTATTTATTAGTTTTAGATTTGATTTTTTAAGTTTTTTATTATGATTTTTTTTATTATGATTTTATTAATTTAACTTTAAGGTTGAAAACGTATAAAAAAAAAAAGAAAACGGTTCAATACGGTTACGGTTCAACACTTTAAGTCTAAAGGACGGATCAAACGGATTAACGGGAAAAAAAAAATTAAAAACCGGTTTTTGAACCGGTTTGGCCGGTTAACCGGTCCGGTTTATAACCGGTTCGGTTCCATAGGTTAGAGATTTTAGGTTAAATTAACCGGTTATTAACCGAACCGGTTTTTAGGAAAAACCGGTAAACCCTATGTACCGGTTAACCGGTTCGGGTAATTCAAGAACCGGTTTGGACCGGTTAACCGATTTGTGCACCTCTACGATTCGGCAAGCGCGGGAAGCTTAGCCCACGTTACGGAGGACCTTTTGAGATCCCGAAAAGGATTGGTCCGGTGGCGTATCAACTCAAATTACCGGATGAACTCAGTGGAGTTCATGATATCTTTCGTGTTTCAAACTTAAAGAAATGTCTTTATGATGAGACATTGATAGTACCACTTGAAGAAATACAGGTGGACGAACAGTTACGGTTCATTGAAGAACCAGTAGAAATCATGGACCGAGAGGTCAAACAACTCAAACAAAGAAAAATTCCAATAGTCAAGGTCCGTTGGAATTCAAAACGTGGACATGAGCTCACATGGGAAAGAGAGGAACAAATGATGAAGAAGTATCCTCAACTTTTCAAAACAACAACTGCAAACATAGAGAAGGTACGTTAAATTTCGGGACGAAATTTACTTCAACAAGGGGATGATGTGATATCTCATAATCCAACACTCTAACAATTTCAGATTTCAAAAATGTAAGCACAAACATTTTATACATTTGGTATTATTACAAACATTTGTGCTGAACACAGACATTGTAGAATTCAAACACTTACAAGCATGATTAGGTACAATTGATGTACTACATTTCAAAAACTTACATTTTATGTGTTACATTTTATGTACTACATTTCATGGTAGTACCAACATGGTTAGTTACAAACATTTTACTATGTGTGAGGTTACATAGTACAAACAGTTGCAAACATTTTGCTATGTGCAAGGTTACATAGTACAGTATGATCAAACACGAATGGTTAATTTATGTGCACGAACTGGTGTGCATGCAAACAGTTACATAGAACGACCACACGTAGGTGTGATGTTGCAAACATTGAACTTCGTGTGTGAGTACACACAAGTACACAGAATGATCAAATATCGCATTAACACATACACTTTGAATTCATAAGTAGTATTCTAACTACTTCTAACAGTTAACAATTTTCGGAACGAAAATTCCTTCAACAAGGGGATGATGTGACAATCCGACATTCCGGGTTAACCCCGCTAACCAAAAACTAACAGAAATGAGATGAAATTGCACAATATCAAACTAGAAGGGTTAGAAATGAACAAAATCAGTCCGAAAACAATTAAACTACAAGGATTAAACTTGCAAATACATTAAAGGTTTAATTTTGACTTTGGGAAGTCAAAATTCGACCTAGAACCATAATTGAAACCGAAATTCGCATTAATAC
Source organism: Mikania micrantha (assembly GCA_009363875.1). Taxonomy (NCBI): domain Eukaryota; kingdom Viridiplantae; phylum Streptophyta; class Magnoliopsida; order Asterales; family Asteraceae; genus Mikania; species Mikania micrantha. The sequence goes on along the minus strand of CM018680.1, from coordinate 53,183,410 downwards.
AAGTCTTAATCGGATTAAATTGTCACGAATCATCATATTGATGATTCCTATCATCAATTCAATGGTTAATTGCAACCATAAAGTCAAATTAAACGAATTGGCAACTCAAAAGCTTAAAACCGTCACTTGTAATCATGGTAACCATTCAATTCGACTTTAAACAACCGAATTGAGTATAAAGAACTCTTAGTCGGCACCCTTAGAGACATTTGCATCCAACAATTTGATTCCAGAAGATTTGGATTGAAAGACTCGATCAAGGGGCGGCCGAAGAACAACCATATAGTCGAACAACGTCAATCTGGCAACAAATCAGGTAAAAATCGACTCCTACACAACCTAAAGATGCCGACTAAGCAAAGCCCTATGCTAATTTTCATGTACAAACATCGAATTGCATGAATCCTAATCCTAGGGTTCAGCGTTCATGGTGATTTGGGGCTTTCGATCAAAAGGAATTCAAAAATACAATTGAATCATGCTAACAGTTTTGCAATTAGCTACTTAAAGAAAACCCTATGACAATTTCATCTAATCAGAATGAATTGTTCGAATTCGAATTCTAGGGTTCATACTAGAAAACTTTTTGGGAGTTTTTATTCAAACGAGTATAAAAACCAAATTAAACTATACAGGGAGGTTCAGAATCATCTTTTTAACAAAATCCCTCTGTTAATTTCATAAAACACCAACGAATTCCACGATATCAAGTTCTAGGGTTTGTTGGTAAAATCGTTTTGGGGGTTTCGACCTAAACGGATTTGATATTCAAATTAATTGGTACAGAAAGCTTCGAAATACTTTACTTAATGAAAACCCTATGGTTTTGCAGTTTAACATAAACGAAATAAAACGAAATTGGATCATGGGATAAGGGGATTAGGTTCGAACCTATGTAGGTTCATAAAACCGAGTGATTTTATCAAAAAAAATAAATTAAACTCATTGTTTGACTCGGTTGGAAACCAGGAACAAAACCCCTATGGTTTGGGGATCAAACTCAGTCGAATTGTGGGTCAATTGGAACCCATTTGGTTCAGTTAAGGATTTCAAAAGGGAACCGATATGTTAGAGCTTAAAACAATTAAAAACCATGATTTGTTGCGAAACCCTAGCAGGCTGAGATGGTAGGGAACATGTGTTTCGTGTGGGAGGTCGTGAGTTCGAGCCACGCCTCTGCCATTTTTTGTAATAAAATCAGATTTCACCTTTTCGCTCATAACTCGCTCGTTTTAAATCTGATTTAATCCGTTTCAGTTGAGTTGGAACCAGAACTGAATTCCGAACATAATGAAATGATAAAATTTACATTTTAACTCGAAAACATGGTAGTTAAACTTGCCAATTCAAACATATCGAACCAATTAGTTTGCCGTAGTGCAAGCGTGGTAAAGAAACTGATTTGACGTCCGGTCCGGTTCTGAAAACATTGATCATAACGCACGGGTTAGTAAATCTCTATAGTTATATAATATACTAAAAAGGGTTTATGAATAAAATTATTTAATTTTATAATATTTTCATAAATTTATATAATTGAAATAATTTTATAGCAAAATTATATAAAATAAAAGTACAATTACAATTTTTGATTCTTTGAATGTTTTTTGTATGCCATATAAGTTATTTTTGCTAAAAATTAAGAAATTTGTGAATGTATTTAATGTTACATTAAATTTTGAAATAAATTATTATTACGATTAATACTATATAAATAATAAACTTTGTTATTATTTGATATAAAACATAAATATATTTTGAAAAAAAACCAACAAAAAAAAAAGTCGTCTCTTGGGTTTTGAACCGGTGTAAAGAGGATGAAGCTGGCCAAATATATCACAAGCCATAGCCAGTTTACAACCTCAACTGTTTAAAACATGTCTGCACTTGCTGGAAATCATCTCTTACGGTTATGGTTAATGCCAGTACTTTTAATCAAAACCACCGGTTTCATTTACTACTTTTGTGAACAATATGGCAACTACACCACCAACGGTATCTACCAAACAAATCTTGATACCGCCCTGTCAACCCTCCCCAACACCAACACAGGCTTAGGATTCTTCAATTACTCTGTCGGCCAAGGAATCGACACGGTCAACTCTGCAGCCCTTTGTCGAGGCGACGTTGAACCAGATTTGTGTCTCGCTTGTCTGAATAAAGCGGTTGTTAGCCTACGCGAGTTGTGCCCAAACCAAAAGGGTGCGGTTGGTTACTATGACAAATGTTGGTTGAAATACACCAACACGACCATCTTGCAAAATCCTCCGGGCAGTGTTCTGCTTTTGCCTAACGTGCTAAATGCATCAAACATGGATGGGTTCGATGCGTCTCTTGGACAGTTGTTGAACCCGCTGATAGCGGAAGCTGCAGCCGGTGATTTGATACAAAAGTTTGCTTGTGGTAACACGAATGGGTCTGGTTCTGGTTCCACTATAATTTATGGGCTTGTCCAGTGTGCTCCTGCCTTGTCACAGCCAACGTGCAGTTCTTGCTTGAATGAAGCAATTGCTAGCTTTGCTGCAAGTAAATATAGGGGGAGGATCGGAGGTAGATTGTTGCAACCTAAGTGTAATTTTAGGTACGAGATTTATCCCTTTTTTAACATCACATCACCGCCACCGACGCCGTCACCATCACCAACGCAAATCTCTGAAGCAACCCCGCCGGTTTCATCACCACCGCAGGGTACGAATTATAGTATATTTAAAGGGTCCTAATATTCATACACCACTCCATTATCTATACACCATACTTAAGTCAAATCAATCAAATCATACTCACATAACTTTTACTTATACATAATTTTTAAATATTTTTTAACATTAAAAAAGTGAAAAAAAGTTATGTTTACAAATATTAATAGCCGTTTTTAAAAGCAAGCTACACGATTTTGATAATCATGACATAAAATATTTTAAGTTTTTTCCTGTATCATATCATATCATAGTTATGGCATAACACTTTTTTTTTCTAACAATCAAGGTTGTAAAAATCGGCCTATGCGGCCGCCTAGGCGCTAGGCGCCGGTAAACCTTCTCGATTTTGTCATAGGCGGGCCTAGTCGGCCTATTTTTTTAATTTTCTTTTTTGTTTTTTTTGGTTTTTTTGGTTTTTTTGGCTTTTTTGAGTAAAAAGGACCCAGATAAGTGATTATTCGAGACATTTCTCAACCCTAAATAGTTAATATGTCTCTAAAACATCAAATCCAACATCTGAAACATTGAACCTTGCCACTAAACATCGAAATCCATCCATAAACTCTGAATTTTGTGTTTAAGTTTGTAATTTAAAGTACTTGACTTGGTATGTTTAAATTTATTTTTTAATATATTTGAAGTATTATATTAAATTATTGATATTAATGTGTGTATATAATAAATATTTGTATAATTACATATAAAAATTCCAATCCGCCTAGCGCCGATTAATCCCGATTAATCCATAGGCGGTACCTCGCCGCCGACTAGCGCCTAGCGACTTCTACAACAATGCTAACAATTAAATAGAAATAATAAAAAATAAAATAGTTCCTGTATCATACAAAATGAATTAGCTATTCGTAGATATTTACTTGGTTACATATAAAACGATTGAATATTATATTCTTATTTGTATATGAATACAATTAAAACCAAAGAATATTTGTCCCAATTGTACTAAAATATGTTAAAGATGTTTCTCTCTCAAATATATTGAGAGTTCTTGTCTCAATATTTCATAATGTACAAAGGTTGAAAAAATTTGTTGTTTAGAAAAAATAATATGAATACAATTATAACATCTAATTAATAACTGATAACTTTGTCAATCGCGTCTTATAATTTTACAAACCTAACATTATTTCATTGATTCATGTATTATTTATATTTATATTTCATTTATTCAATCATTTATTTTTATTTCACATTTTTTTATTTAATATTAATTTACCATGAGTTTATACCCTAATACTATTATTTTTAGTTAATAGAATTATTTATTTAATAAGTCATTTTGAAAAATCGGAATTTTTTGCTTTTAAAAAACAACTTATTACCTTTTTACAAAAATAATTTTCTAAAGTTATTTTATGATTATCAAACAATTTGTTGACTTATTAGTTTTTTGAAAAAGTAATTTTAAAATGTGATCACAAAGAGAGCCTAATAATAACCCCATACTTAGAAGTGCACAAATCGGTTAACCGGTTGAAAACCGGTTTTGAAATAACCGAACCGGTTAACCGGTCAAAGTTTGATAACCGGTTTTTGCCAATAACTGGTTCCTTGAATGACCGGTTTTTTAAGCTCTAAAAACTGATATAATAACCAAAACCGGTTAATCGAACCGGTTAACCGTAAAATAACTGATTTTCTAATGAGATGGACCGGTTAACGGGTTTGAAAAACCGGTTAATAAGATGTTTGGTCTTTTAAAATCTCAAACCGATACTAAACTGTCAGTTTTTTCAAAAACATAAAACCGATTTGAATAACCGATTAAGAACCGGTACCGGTTCGGTTAACCGATTTTTTTGTGCTATCTCTACGCATACTTATCACTTATGTCATTGTCTAAAACCACTTGTTAGCATTAAATGAAACGACTTTTCAAATGTCAAATATAATTTATATTGATAAATTATTACATATGCATTTGCGTCAATTTGCCAAAGACTTGATCAAAATAATTAATAATAATACCAGCGTGCTTATGCAATTGTCGAAAACCACTGGTTACCACTAAATGAAACGACTTTTAAATGTCAAACTCAATCACGACGTTGAAAAGTGTGTTTACTCATAAAGAACTAGATTATTAACCCGTGTAGAACACGGGTTAAATAAATTATATAATGTTTTGTAAAATTTAAATAAGTAATATAATGTTATATAAAATTGTTCATAATATAATATAGTAATATGTGGTATCAAAACTAAACCACATGTCAAAGAATCATAGAATATCAAACTGTTATACGTCCACAAAAGATATGATCTTTGGATAGGGCAAAGGAGCTCATTAGACTAAACTCAAAAACAATAAATAAGATGTAGCTTAAGAATTGACGTTGCAACATTAAGAACGACTGATAAACCGGCAACAAACCGCATACATTAAACCAAATTCAAGAACCAACATAAACCCATTTACAACAAAATAAAATCTAAGTTGGGAAAAATAATCAAGAAGGTAAGCTGAACAAAAAAAAAAATCTCAATGCAGCAAAGTACATTTATGGTTAGGTAAACACATCCTTAAATCTACTTATAGGAGACCTTTATATAGATAGATAAAATATACCTACACAGAAAGGCTTATGATAGGGTCTACAAAGTCACAACAACAAATAATGTTTATTTTAGAGTTGTGTTATTCATAGACTCATCCCACCTACCCCATACCCCCTATAGTCCTATACGCCTCGTATAAGTGTATACGAGGCGTATAAGGGAGCAATCATTGGGTGTGAGAATTTGTTAGTGTCAATGATTGGGTACCAATACGTGGCGTATAGACCTGTGCGCGTTGACCGACGTCGAAGTACCGATCAAATAAGAGTAAATAAGAATGTTCCTAGCTACCTTAACTAGTAGGGTAAGTAGGGTGTCGAACCACGAAGAGTTTAAGTGGATGATGTAACTTAGTTGATTTAACCTAATGTAACTAGACAATAATTTATAAAATCAATGGTTGTTTGAACTTTAGCAAGAAAACTAATTTTTAGCAATTAACAAGGAAAACAAGTGATTGGTAACTTAATTATAAAAACGAATCACACCCGGGATCTGAATTAGAAGGAAAGTAGGAATCTTTATGATTCAATTGATCAAGACAATCACATAGACATGATTTGTTACTTGTCGTGTAAACGGACATTGATAATTGGAAAACCTAATTTTAGCAATTACTTGATGAAAACCAACTAATATTAATCTTAGGCTACTCATTACCAATATCAATTTGAAAGTTATAATCCAATTGACATTCAATGTTTCACAATTGCAAACTGAAAAATGATGAACATGCAATCGAATCAGAAAAGTCAAATCGTTCGAATCAATACGAGAAGCAACATACAAACAATTAAAAAGATAGAAACCTACTATTGTTTGTAGTCAATTACAATTGAAAGCATAAAATTTCCTAACCCTAACTAACCATTCACCCGGGCATGATTTCAGTGGATTTAGCCTTAAATCATCATTCGGTCATGCGCAATCATCAATTCGGGAATCCCCGTGGTGTTTGGAAGCGTTAATTGATGAGTTCCTAAAACCTCCAAAAGTCGCCCAAGTCGAAGATATCCAGAAACCCTAGGTCTTTAGGCTTAAATATGTGGCAAAACGGAGAAATCCCGCAATTTATGATGTACCTGGCGTATCATACGCCTCCCAGGGGCGTATGATACGCCCCAGATACGCCACTTCGTGAAAACCTTCATTTTTGGATGTTTTGGCCTCCCAAGCACCATTTCTTGACCACCCTTTGATTCTTGGACATCAACCACTTATTTTCTTCACCCGAAAACCTGCAAATCATCAAAATACACAAACAATTACCAAATTCCATGGATTTAAAGTCTAAAAACACATCATTAAGCACCTAAATCACATGAAATTACCCAAACCATCACATCCCCACATTTGCCCTTTGCTTGCCCCAAGCAAAGTCTCATGCACACGTCAACCATGATTATTCAACTAATGGGTTGTCCATAACCTCCCCAATAACAAAGAACTCAAAAATCATGATCAATCCCCAAGACTTACAACGTGCAATAGATTTACATCCAACAAACAATCCATTCGTGCCAACACCCTACACAACTACATCTATTCCATTCCGAATGAGTTATTACATGTATTCACATTTCTCACAATTCACACTCCACTCGGTTTCGTATATACACTAGTAGTTATGACTAGCATGTTTATGACACTCCTTCCTATAATGAACACCCTTAGCATAAGCTTGCACAGTAATCAATTCTCCATCACTGATTACTAAGACATACACAAATCCGAAGGACTTTTTCGGGTTGGCTTTGGCTAAGGTGGGTATGGTTGATGTAATTACAGTCGAGAATGGATGAATCCACTATACAGTCAACACTTTGATACGCTTACTTGTGCACTTTTATATAAAAATCCTAAGGTGGGTATGAGATTTCCTTTGGTTTTAGGATTTTCAAACATATCTTAGGATTTTTATATAAATTATATAATGTTTTTATTTAATCAGTTTTATTAGAAAACTAATAAAAGTCTGGTTAAAATTCTTAATTGACTTAGCCATAATATGTATAATGATTTTCAAGATTTTTAGTATAATTTTTATAAAAAAAAAAAAATACGTCTTAAAAGGTATGGAATAAGCACAAAAATCGGTTTATAGTGTAACCGGCAAATTTTGAACCCAGGTACCTTAACTGTCAAGCTGCAAGACAATAACCAATTTATCTAGGCTTTGATATTAATTTGATTTGGAACTTTTTAATTAAGAATGTAATGAGTTCCTTCCCCCGATTACATCCAAGAACCAAAGAACCCTAGTTTTCGTTCAATCGAATTGGAAAGTTTGATGGATCATGAGCCCTCCTAATCATAGGGCTTTTTATCCTTCCGTGACTAAGAGTTGTTTGGTATAGATTTTCACCTGTTTTGCTATCCGATTGTATGTGTTCGCATAAGCTTGAAGTTTGCCGAGTTCTTGGGTTCGAATAATACTCAAACGCAGTTGTTGGTGCTCTATTTTTGTTCAGACAGATTCGCAGGAAGCTAAAGAACAAAATGTGATAGATGGATTCGGGTTTTATACACGTTTTCTTTGAAATCTAATTTGGTTTGAACGTTAAATATGGTATGGTAACGACGCGTGATTTGTAATTGATTCGTATTAATTCTTTATTAGAACCGATTACGCGTAGAAATCAATTCCTAATTTGCTCAATCGTGAGCTGTAATCGAGCTGGAACCGTGGGAATTTCATTTGGGTTTGGAATGGATCGACGAGTCGTGATGGGTATCCGAAAGGGTGAACCGGGTAGGGAAGAAATAAGGGTCTGAGTTTTGACACAATCAGCCCCTCACCTTTTTATTTTCTTTTAAATGTTGTTTTAAACTTCCACCTCTCTCATACTAGGTTTATAAAATACTACTTTTAATCCCTCAAGTTTGTATTTCAAACTCTATTGTTTTATCTCCAAATTTATAAAACTTTTCATTAATTGTGTTTTATAAACTTAATTTATTTGTCATTTACTAACCTTGTAAATAAATTTTGTAATCTTATTATAATCCATTTTGACTTTTAAGCTTTTAAAAAAATTCATTATTTTTATAAAATAAAGTTTTATTAAAGCTTATATTATATTTTGTTTTTGTTGTTGTTATTATTATTATTATTACTACTACAATAATGTAATACATGTTTATAAGTAAATATATATAAATCTATAAGTTTATGAATTTTAAAAGTTTTCAAACAACATTCAGGACTTTTATTTATTTCGAATTAACACGATTACAATATTCGAATTCGTAACGGAAGACCTTGAGGATTACAAAAGTGGTCGACCTCAGCCCAGGCCTCCACCGCCGTTGCCACCTCTCCTCCGCCTCATCACCACCTCGATTACAAAATCAATCAGATCTGCCATTGAGGGTGCATAATTTCGTGTTGCAGTATACCAGTATGACAAATGATGAGTTCACACAACGTCACCAAATTGATACAGCGAATCAATAGAGTCGATCGCATTAAAAAGTCATTCTTTTAACAAAATTAAACATACATAGTTGTGTATAATGAGGCGGTGGTGTCACCCTTTGGTCCACACCAAGTCTAAATCATACATCGACTCCATCAATTGTCCGCATTCAGACGTGTTTATCCTATTCAGACGTTGATTCAGAATTTTTGTCCCATTCAGACGTGTTTTTTTTCGCGAAACAAATGGTCTGAATCTGAACGATTCAGATTCAGACCCAAACAAACAGCCCCTTAGTCTTTGATAGAATACAAACTAAAGTTTTTTTTATCAGTTATTTTAAAGATAATAATTATTAAAAATCTAAAAGATCATTTATAATTTATATAGTTTTAAAAGTTTTTAATTATTTTTTATTACTTAAGCTCAAAACACGTTGGTGATATAAGAGACAGATCGTTACTTATGAGCTAGGAATCTCTCTTGTTCACGACGGATGTGTGATTTGCCTAGGATGTTACAGTACGTCACGTAAAGAGTTGTACGTGGCGTATACAGGACTAATTGCCTTCAAAGTCTGGCGAGTGTACTAACAGATGAAACTATACGCCGTGTATATACCTATACGACACGTATACCAAATTTGAGAATTGAACTATCATACAACCAATGAAACAATGTAAGATTCCCTAAATTATATATATATATATATATATATATATATATATATATAACGAACGAACGATTTGAATTCATTCGTGTTTTTTCTTCATCCGCATTTCGATTTGAATTCATTCGGCACATAATGTCGTTTTGGGACGTTGACTTCTTCTTTGAAAACGAAAATATAGAACACGTATTTCTAACTTATTTTGTTTTTGTGTTTTTTGTTAATTAATCACTAACCATATCCGTATTTAAGGAGGAATCTGGCGTTCAATCTTATTACGATGAGAGTAGACTGCAAGGGCTTCCTGATTAAACGAGGATCCCAACTTTTAGTCTTACAACGTGAATAGGCTTCCCGATTTAAACGAGGATCCTTGCGTTGAATCTTTCTACGATTACGAAAATAACCATGAATTTGGATTGGAGAGTTAGCCTTCATACAGGCATGAAAGTTTGCATGAGCAAAATGATGAAGTTTCAACCACAACATAGCAGTCAGGATTATTTCAACGGAGGTCATCATGTGGGATGCCAATCAACTATAATTTAGATTAAGTTTAATGTCTTTAACATTATATAACTTTAAGCCGTGCTATTGTTTTAGGAATTTATGTCTCATGATGAGTGGTTGTGTGGATGAAAAGTAGAGCGCTTGACAATGGTTATATTGTAGTCACTACTCGATCTAAAAACAAAGGAGACACTGTAAAAAAACGGTGTGGCTTGTCTGTGATCGTAGTAGTGAACACAAGAGCATAGCTATGCGTAGACGCTCTGACAGCAAGAAAATAGGATGTCCATTGTCACACCCCGAGCCGACGGGATAGGATCGGTTGTCCCGACGGGCGGAAGGTTCCCGAGGCGCGATATCGTGAGTGATAATCGTGATGATCAGATTGTTTACATTGCACATGATATAACTGAGAAATGCTAAATATAATAGAATTACAAAGTTAAATTACATCAGCATTGTTTATAATTTAACAATGTAAATCTACCATTAACATCATATGTTTCTATCTTGTATTTACACAAGATATACAAAATAATTTGTATAATGATGTCTAAAAAAAATATGCAGGTCCAAAATGCTAAGTCTTCTATCTGAAGTCCTAGTCCAAAAGGAATAACTCCTTAGTTGACCTGTTCGTCACCTGAGAAGTCATGCAAAAATCAAGTCAACACATGGTTGGTGAGTTCATATAGTTTTATGATTTGAAAATGATTTGAAAACCTCCTTTGGTAAAGACCCTAACCTCATTAACTCCACATGTAATATCCACATCGGTATGCTTATATATAGGGCATATGTAAGGGACAAGCCCTAGCCAACATCCCACCACATACTAATATGCATATGACACTGTTGTTAATGATAATTAAGCATTTTTACCCAACACCTCTGATTTGAATTATGATAATGAAACCTGATTTGACTTTGAATCTCTTGAGTTTCTCATAGATAAATGATTTCCCAACATCAGTGATAATAGTAAAATGTCAAATATTTAATTTAATAATTAAATAAAACATTTAAATACAACTAAGACATGATGATTGGGTATAATTTTACTCAATCAGTTAGACTTAGTTGTTGGTGGTTGTCCAAGTTGTAACCTCTCACACGTGACCCATGTCAGGCATAACTCACAAGGAGTACACCTGAACTGACGGGATTTTAATGTTTTGCCCTTACAGCTTGACCCAAAGGTCTTCTGTACATGCGGGGACTTTAAGGATATCCTTTGATTCTTGATCTCTTGATTCTCTTGATGTGAGACTTTGATATTGATTTCAATGCTTGTTCACGTTGTTGCCCGTATAGCCTGACTACAAGAGTCTTCTATACATGAAGGGACTTTATATGTGTGTTACACGTGGTCTTGATTCCATATACAACTGACATCCACCTTAACTTGAGTATTAATGAGTCCAGTAGATCATAATGATTTCATTATTACAATGATTCACACACATTTATGATTTCTGATTCCTTGAGTCTCTTGATCTTGACCTTTTGAATTCCCATGATTCTCAACGATAATTGATTTGATTATGATTCTTTGTTCTCAGATCTCACACTGAGTTATGATTCCTTTGAATGTGATCTTTTGATTTTGTTCATTTGATTTCACTTTGAATTTAGATTCTTGAATTTGAGCTTGATGGACTAGGGATTGATTTAAAGTTTAAATTTAAGGTATTACTCATAAGAGTACTTAAATTTATTTGATAGTTTGATCTGTTTAATAATTTCCTAGACAGGAGTCTAGGAGTATCAACAAACATATATATGTAAACCATATAATAAATAAAAGCATTTAAATAAACAGTTTAAATAAAAACAGTTTACGCATGCTTCTCAGCCCCGCGTTTTAAAACAAAAATGTTTAGAAAAGGGGCCATGAACTCACTTGTGTTGCTGTGCAAATGATTCACAACAGATAATGCGCGCTCTTTGACTGTAGCTTATGTATCTTTAGCACCTGAATTGTTTTAAAAGAATTCGGATACGATAAGTATTTAAAATAGACGTGGTATCTAGGGTTTGGTCTGGGTGTGCAACTAAGTGTCCTATGATACTAATGTGTTTCTAGGATTCTATCCCACTTAGACTAACTTATTACCCAGTAGTCACCTTAATCCCACCTTAATCGTTTAAAGACTTAAAGTAAACTATTTCAATTTAATTTATTTTAGTTAACCATTTATTTAGGAAAGTCATTTAATTTAATAAGGTTTAAAATTTAATTTCTTTTATGAAAATCATAATTAATTTACGAAAAGTGTAATCAACCATGATGGGCTTGTATTAAACCCATTGGGCCACCCTTGGGCCCATTACTCGACTTTGATCATAAAACGATGTCTTGTAAATTCTTTAATTTACTAAGCCTTGACATTTTGTGAAAATCATCTAGATTAGTGGTATGTCTTTATAGGTTCTTCTTAAGGTTCAAGTGCTAATAGTTAACTTAACACTCAAACTTTAGGCCATTATTTGAATCTCATGATTTATCCACTACATTTCCAAGTGCTTTGAATTTAAAGATGTTAAAATCCATGTTTAGATTGTAACGTGTTTAAATCAATCCTTTATTATACGAAGCTCATGCTCTTGATACCTTGTTAACTCTATGATTGTTCCCTTAATATCTCCTAATTAGGTGCATGTCATGAAACCCTAATATTGATCGCATGCACACATTCAAAGTATAACCATGCATGCACTCCCCCATGCACACACACCTCTTTCCCATGTTTTTCGCACATCACTGATCCAACCCGAATCAACCTATTCTATGGCCGAATAAGAGTTGGACCTAATGACTAACAAATGGGCCGAAGGGCTTAGGCCGAAGGAGTTTGGTCGAATATGGTTTGGCCGAAGGAACCTTGAGATGGTCGAATCAAGTAGGGCGAAGGACCATGAACCGAATGAGGGTGGTGGTCGAATGAAGAAAGGTCTTGGTCGAATAAGGCATGGTCGAATGTGGTTAGCCTTTGTCGAATGGGTGGCTGCTGAATAAGACCTTGGTGAATGGGAGCTGGCCGATCGAATGAGCTTTGGATCGAATGGTGGTCGAATGGTGGCCTGGTTCGGCGAATGAGAGTTGGCGAAGGGATGCTTCGGTCGAATAAAGGCCGGTCGAATGAAGGCTGCTCAGGCCTTAGCCCATTCGGCGAATGAGGATGGATGGCTCATTCGGCCTATCTGGTTGCGGCTCATTCGACTCATACGGTTCAACACAAGGGCGAGCATGGTTTTCCAGAAATCGACCAAGAGCTTTAAGGGTTTTGTTCCTACATGGTTCTAAGGTGTAAGCAAGTGTTTTTCCCTAAGACTTGAAGTGATTAGAACCGGTTTCTTTGAGGGTTCGAAAATAGGGTTTTCAAACCCTAAAATCGCAACAAAAGCTCAATTTTTACCTCGAATCAGATGGTGTAAAGCTTGGATTTCTTGTACTTTCGTGATCTACGTGATGTGGTGGTCGTTTAGACACCAAAATGACTCGATTTGGTTTAGAAATGGAAGAGTTCTTGTAGAGAGAAGGTGGAGAGATTTTAGAGAGAGAGAGTGACGGAAATGGGGAAGATGGTGGCTGGTAGGTGGGTTGTTGTGGCATTAAAAGCCACATTAAATGTGGGGGAAATACCCGGGTTCGTTCGGGTTCGTTCGGTTCCGCGTGGTTTCGCGTAGAAACGTCGGTTTCGCGTCATTTTCGTTACGAAACGACTCGGTTTTAAAATAGAATCATAAAATTTATTTTAGATTGTGATTCCTAATAAATTAACTAAATATCTTTTAATTATTTAATTTACACAATATTTATTTAATGTTTAAATCGAATCGCGCGGTCATCGCGCGTATTTGTTCGAATCGTCACCCGATCAAACACGACGATAACTACACTCTTCAATATTGTTTTCTAATTATTGAATATCATTCAGAACGTTAAACTTTCAGATTTATTCGTACAGATCGTCACCTATACGAATAATCTGTCGGTTTAGCATTCACTTAACGATATTCGTGTTGTTTTGTCCTGTAAGGCCTCACATACGTTTATACATAATAAGATCCTAACAAATAAATCACATGATGATTCTGTGTTGCCAGATAATTACCTGACTCAAGAACCATTGTTCTGAATTTATTTCTCTGAAATGACTGTGAATTCACTGTTTCGATAATATGAAATGATACTGAGGTTTGATATGAACATGAAATACATTGAATTACATGAAAATTGTACCTGATTACTGTTCACGCACTGTTACGATCACTGTTCCGGTGACGGTTCCGGCACTGATGTTACAGTCTCCCCTTGTTAAAGAAATTTCGTACCAAAATTTAAGAATTGTTATCGGGTACAGCTTCCTCTTCAAACAGTTGGGGATACTTTAACTTCATGTGATCTTCACGTTCCCAAGTAAACTCGGGTCCACGTCTTGAATTCCATCGAACCTTTACTATCGGAATGCGGCTTCGCCTCAGTTGTTTGACTTTGCGATCCATAATCTCTAAAGGTTCCTCAATAAAATGTAACTGATCATCAACTTGAATCTCTTCGAGTGGGATGACGAGTGATTCGTCAGCAAGGCATTTCTTTAAGTTCGAGACGTGAAACACGTCATGCACACCACTGAGTTCATCTGGTAATCTCAGTCTATACGCCACAGGACCAATACGTTCGATGATTTCAAACGGTCCCACGTATCGTGGTGCTGACTTGCCTTTTGTTCCAAAACGTACTATGCCTTTCCATGGGGATACCTTCAACATGACACGATCTCCCACTTGGAATTCCAACGGCTTACGCCGTTTGTCAGCGTAGCTCTTTTGTCTGCTCCTGGTAGCTTGTAGTCTTCTTTGAATCTGCGCAATCTTGTCAGTGGTTTCTTGAATAAGCTCTGGCCCAGTTATACGGTTATCTCCCACTTCAGTCCAACAGATCGGTGTTCGGCATTTCCGGCCATAAAGAGCCTCGAATGGTGCACATCCGATACTGCTGTGGTAACTGTTGTTGTAGGAGAACTCTATCAGTGGCAAATGAAAATCCCAATTCCCACCGAAATCCAAGATACAGGTTCTTAACATATCCTCTAGGGTCTGAATTGTACGTTCGCTTTGACCGTCCGTTTGTGGATGGTAAGCCGTACTCAGATTTAACTGTGTCCCTAGAGATTTCTGTAATGATTGCCAGAACCTTGAAGTGAATCTGCTGTCTCTATCAGAAATAATTGACAATGGTACGCCATGACGTACCACTATCTCATTGATGTACAATCTCGCCAGTCTATCCATCGTGAAGGTTTCACGCATCGTCAAGAAGTGAGCAGATTTTTTTAAACGGTCTATAATCACCCAAATCGTATCGTGACCCCTGGAAGTGCGGGGTAGCTTGGTAATGAAGTCCATAGCTATTTGTTCCCACTTCCAGAGCGGAATCTCAGGCTGTTCCAGTAAACCAGACGGTCTCTGGTGTTCCGCCTTTACCTTTGCACACGTTAGGCATCGACCGACATACTCGGCTATGTCTTTCTTCATTCCCGGCCACCAATAAAACCCACGCAAGTCTTGGTACATTTTATCAGCGCCTGGATGAACCGAATATTTAGTCTTGTGTGCCTCATCGAAGATAAGTCTTCTCAATTCATCTACCGCCGGAATCCATATACGATCCTGGTAGTAAATCATTCCATCAGACTTGGTCTCTAAATGTTTCTCTGCTCCGCAGTCAAGTTCTTTCTTCAAGTTTCCTTTGTCAACTGACTCCTGTTGTGTTTGAATCATCCTGTCCTGTAAACTGGTATGCACAGTCATCCCCATAGCCCTAACGCGTAAGGGTTTGACCCGTTCCTTCCGGCTCAAGGCATCAGCTACAACATTCGCCTTTCCCGGATGGTATTTGATCACACAATCATAATCATTCAGAAGTTCAACCCAACGGCGTTGTCGCATGTTGAGCTCCTTCTGATCAAAGATGTGCTGCAGACTCTTGTGATCAGTAAATATGGTACACTTAGTGCCATATAAGTAATGTCTCCAGATCTTCAGTGCGAAGATCACTGCTCCCAGTTCAAGATCATGAGTAGTGTAATTTTTCTCATGGACTTTTAACTGTCTTGATGCATAAGCAATAACTTTGTCCCGTTGCATCAGTACGCAACCAAGTCCCTGATGGGATGCATCACAATAAACAACAAAGTCATCACATCCTTCCGGGAGTGATAGGATTGGAGCGTTACATAACTTCTGTTTCAGTGTCTGAAAAGCATCTTCTTGTTTCTGTTCCCAGACAAACGGTTCACTCTTCTGAGTTAACTTAGTGAGAGGCAACGCTATCTTAGAAAAGTTCGAGATGAACCTTCTATAATAACCTGCTAATCCCAGAAAAGATCGTATCTCCGTTGGTGTCTTCGGAGTATCCCAGTTCTTTATTGCTTCTATCTTGACGGGATCTACGTGTATTCCTTCACTGTTGACTACGTGACCGAGAAACTGAACTTCTCTTAGCCAAAATTCACACTTAGAGAACTTGGCATAAAGTTTCTGTTCCATCAACAGTTCCAAGATTTTCCTGAGATGTTGCTCATGCTCTGCTTTGCTCTTGGAATAAATCAGTATGTCATCGATAAAGACAATGACGAACTGATCCAAATATGGCTTGCACACTCGGTTCATGAGGTCCATGAAAACCGCTGGTGCATTCGTCAATCCGAAAGGCATCACCATGAATTCGTAATGCCCGTATCTGGTTCGGAAGGCCGTCTTAGGTATATCTTCGTCTTGAACTCTGAGCTGATGATAACCAGACCACAAATCAATCTTCGAGAAGTATTGAGCTCCTTGCAGTTGGTCAAACAAATCATCAATCCTCGGCAATGGATATCGATTCTTGATGGTCAGTTTGTTCAGCTCCCTGTAATCTATGCACATCCTGAACGATCCGTCTTTCTTCTTCACAAACAAGACCGGAGCTCCCCAAGGCGAGTAGCTCGGTCTAATGAATCCCTTATCCAGTAACTCCTACAACTGATTCGACAATTCCTGCATCTCCGAAGGTGCTAACCGATAAGGAGATTTAGCAACAGGAGTTGCTCCAGGAACTAAATCAATTCGGAACTCTACCGGTCGCACAGGAGGCAAACTTGGTAGTCTTCAGGAAATACTTCTGGATATTCTCTTACTACTGGTACGTCTTTTATCTTCTTCTTGTCTTTCTCTTTTTCCACCACGTGAGCTAGAAAAGCTACACACTGCTTCTGTAAACACTTACGCGCCTTTATGCAGGAAATGATTTTGACACTTCGTTTTGCTTGATCCCCTCTGACTTCTAATACACTATCATCGGGCAATGGAACTCGAAGCAGCTTCTCGGAACAGACAACTTCCACTCGGTTAGAGGAAAGCCAATCCATTCCAACAATGATGTCGAAACTACCCAACTCCATCGGTATCAAGTCGATAGAGAATGTATGACTGTTAAGTGTCAACGGGCAATTTCTGTAAACTGTACTAACTGTGATTTGTTTTCCTTTAGCTACTTCTATAATATATGGGGAGTTTAACTGTTCTTCTATGGAATCTAGTTGGCATGCAAAATCGGCAGAGATAAAACTCTGATCCGCACCGGTGTCAAATAGAACAGATGCATAAAAGTCATGTAAGAGAAATGTACCAGTGACCACATTTGGGTCCTGGCATGCAGCTGGTGCTCCAATAACAAAAGCTCTTCCACGAGGAGCTTGAACTGCTTGTTGAGCCTTCTTCGGGCAGTTCTTTGCAAAGTGGCCTTGTTCGCCACAGATGAAGCATCCACCGTTGTTCTGATTGGCTGGTGGAGGGAGAGCTAGAGCAGCATTGTTGACTGCTGGATTAGGTGTCATCCGGCATTGCTGAACCCAATGGCCCTTCCTTCCACATCCCGTGCATTGCCTGCAGGGAGTGTTAGCATTGTGATGATACTGGCACTTAGTACACAAAGGATGTGGGCCAGTATACTGCCTTTTGGGCACATTTTGTTGTGCCGCTGCTACTTGATTCAGGGGAGTAGCCACCGTGTAGTTCTTGATTAGTTTCTGCTTCTTCTTCGGGTGTTGCTGATGTTGTGGCTTCTTTGAAGTCTCTTCCTTGCGCTTACCGGTGTCAGCCTCTTTCTTCAGAACTCCAGAGGCAACCATCAGATCAGTGAGTTTTCCAGACAGTCTCACTGCAGACTCGACAGTAGTAGGGTTGGCTGATACAACCATTCCCTGAATGCAGGCGGGAAGTCCACCTGCATATCTGTCGATTCTCTTCTCTAAAGTTGGTACCATGTCCGGCACCAAAGCAACCAACTCGTGATAACGAGTAGTGTAACTGATGTGATCAGCAACTTTCATCACATGGTTGGATAGCTCGACTTCCAATTTCTGTAGCTCATTCTTGGGGCAGAATTCTGTTCTCAACAGTGCTTTGAAGTCTTCCCATGGCATTGCCATAGCTTCATCTCTTCCCCGGGCATTGATCTGACTATTCCACCAAGTCAGAGCCCGCTTGTTGAATGTTCCAGCAGAGTAGCGGACTTTATGGTGCTCTGGACAACTGCAGAGATCCAGAGTAGTTTCAATCTTTTCTATCCATTGGATTAATCCAACGGCTCCTTCAGATCCACTAAAGCTAGGCGGTTTACATCCTACAAATGACTTGTAGGAGTAATGTGAAGTACCACCAGTATTCCCACTGGCTTCTCCTGATGAGTTGCCATTGTTGTTGATCTCATTACGGAGAAGGTTGAACATCTCCAGTATCGCTTCCTTCATCTGATTGGTCATCTGACTGCTCAGTAGGTTCACCAAAGCGATGGTGGTAGGATCCAGTATGGGTGCTATGCCTGACCCAGATGCTTGAGTTATCAGTGGAGGAGGAGGAGGCGGTGGAGGAGGTGGCGGTGGTGAGTCGGCTGGAGATGGTGTCGAAGAATGTGGAGCCATGTCTAGAGGTGGTAACGAAGGAGTCTGTCTTCGCGGCGGCATTCTGATCATAACCAAAGTAATATTGGTTAGTGCAATGATCGAATGCAGAAGACATAATGCAATAAGGTCTTAAGTCTTAAGTTCTCTACATGCAGGGTCCCTAGGTTATAGTCTTGGCCAAACCGTTTAAATAAATGACCTATATTTCTCTATAACCATGGCTCTGATACCAATCTGTCACACCCCGAGCCGACGGGATAGGATCGGTTGTCCCGACGGGCGGAAGGTTCCCGGGGCGCGATATCGTGAGTGATAATCGTGATGATCAGATTGTTTACATTGCACATGATATAACTGAGAAATGCTAAATATAATAGAATTACAAAGTTAAATTACATCAGCATTGTTTATAATTTAACAATGTAAATCTACCATTAACATCATATGTTTCTATCTTGTATTTACACAAGATATACAAAATAATTTGTATAATGATGTCTAAAAAAATATGCAGGTCCAAAATGCTAAGTCTTCTATCTGAAGTCCTAGTCCAAAAGGAATAACTCCTTAGTTGACCTGTTCGTCACCTGAGAAGTCATGCAAAAATCAAGTCAACACATGGTTGGTGAGTTCATATAGTTTTATGATTTGAAAATGATTTGAAAACCTCCTTTGGTAAAGACCCTAACCTCATTAACTCCACATGTAATATCCACATCGGTATGCTTATATATAGGGCATATGTAAGGGACAAGCCCTAGCCAACATCCCACCACATACTAATATGCATATGACACTGTTTTTAATGATAATTAAGCATTTTTACCCAACACCTCTGATTTGAATTATGATAATGAAACCTGATTTGACTTTGAATCTCTTGAGTTTCTCATAGATAAATGATTTCCCAACATCAGTGATAATAGTAAAATGTCAAATATTTAATTTAATAATTAAATAAAACATTTAAATACAACTAAGACATGATGATTGGGTATAATTTACTCAATCAGTTAGACTTAGTTGTTGGTGGTTGTCCAAGTTGTAACCTCTCACACGTGACCCATGTCAGGCATAACTCACAAGGAGTACACCTGAACTGACGTGATTTTAATGTTTTGCCCTTACAGCTTGACCCAAAGGTCTTCTGTACATGCGGGGACTTTAAGGATATCCTTTGATTCTTGATCTCTTGATTCTCTTGATGTGAGACTTTGATATTGATTTCAATGCTTGTTCACGTTGTTGCCCGTATAGCCTGACTACAAGAGTCTTCTATACATGAAGGGACTTTATATGTGTGTTACACGTGGTCTTGATTCCATATACAACTGACATCCACCTTAACTTGAGTATTAATGAGTCCAGTAGATCATAATGATTTCATTATTACAATGATTCACACACATTTATGATTTCTGATTCCTTGAGTCTCTTGATCTTGACCTTTTGAATTCCCATGATTCTCAACGATAATTGATTTGATTATGATTCTTTGTTCTCAGATCTCACACTGATTTATGATTCCTTTGAATGTGATCTTTTGATTTTGTTCATTTGATTTCACTTTGAATTTAGATTCTTGAATTTGAGCTTGATGGACTAGGGATTGATTTAAAGTTTAAATTTAAGGTATTACTCATAAGAGTACTTAAATTTATTTGATAGTTTGATCTGTTTAATAATTTCCTAGACAGGAGTCTAGGAGTATCAACAAACATATATATGTAAACCATATAATAAATAAAAGCATTTAAATAAACAGTTTAAATAAAAACAGTTTACGCATGCTTCTCAGCCCCGCGTTTTAAAACAAAAATGTTTAGAAAAGGGGCCATGAACTCACTTGTGTTGCTGTGCAAATGATTCACAACAGATAATGCGCGCTCTTTGACTGTAGCTTATGTATCTTTAGCACCTGAATTGTTTTAAAAGAATTCGGATACGATAAGTATTTAAAATAGACGTGGTATCTAGGGTTTGGTCTGGGTGTGCAACTAAGTGTCCTATGATACTAATGTGTTTCTAGGATTCTATCCCACTTAGACTAACTTATTACCCAGTAGTCACCTTAATCCCACCTTAATCGTTTAAAGACTTAAAGTAAACAATTTCAATTTAATTTATTTTAGTTAACCATTTATTTAGGAAATCCATTTAATTTAATAAGGTTTAAAATTTAATTTCTTTTATGAAAATCATAATTAATTTACGAAAAGTGTAATCAACCATGATGGGCTTGTATTAAACCCATTGGGCCACCCTTGGGCCCATTACTCGACTTTGATCATAAAACAATTTCTTGTAAATTATTTAATTTACTAAGCCTTGACATTTTGTGAAAATCATCTAGATTAGTGGTATGTCTTTATAGGTTCTTCTTAAGGTTCAAGTGCTAATAGTTAACTTAACACTCAAACTTTAGGCCATTATTTGAATCTCATGATTTATCCACTACATTTCCAAGTGCTTTGAATTTAAAGATGTTAAAATCCATGTTTAGATTGTAACGTGTTTAAATCAATCCTTTATTATACGAAGCTCATGCTCTTGATACCTTGTTAACTCTATGATTGTTCCCTTAATATCTCCTAATTAGGTGCATGTCATGAAACCCTAATATTGATCCCATGCACACACACCTCTTTCCCATGTTTTTCGCACATCACTGATCCAACCCGAATCAACCTATTCTATGGCCGAATAAGAGCTGGACCTAATGACTAACAAATGGGCCGAAGGGCTTAGGCCGAAGGAGTTTGGTCGAATATGGTTTGGCCGAAGGAACCTTGAGATGGTCGAATCAAGTAGGGCGAAGGACCATGAACCGAATGAGGGTGGTGGTCGAATGAAGAAAGGTCTTGGTCGAATAAGGCATGGTCGAATGTGGTTAGCCTTTGTCGAATGGGTGGCTGCCGAATAAGACCTTGGTGAATGGGAGCTGGCCGATCGAATGAGCCTTGGCTCGAATGGTGGTCGAATGGTGGCCTGGTTCGGCGAATGAGAGTTGGCGAAGGGATGCTTCGGTCGAATAGAGGCCGGTCGAATGAAGGCTGCTCAGGCCTTAGCCCATTCGGCGAATGAGGATGGATGGCTCATTCGGCCTATCTGGTTGCGGCTCATTCGACTCATACGGTTCAACACAAGGGCGAGCATGGTTTTCCAGAAATCGACCAAGAGCTTTAAGGGTTTTGTTCCTACATGGTTCTAAGGTGTAAGCAAGTGTTTTTCCCTAAGACATGAAGTGATTAGAACCGGTTTCTTAGAGGGTTCGAAAATAGGGTTTTCAAACCCTAAAATCGCAACAAAAGCTCAATTTTTACCTCGAATCAGATGGTGTAAAGCTTGGATTTCTTGTACTTTCGTGATCTACGTGATGTGGTGGTCGTTTAGACACCAAAATGACTCGATTTGGTTTAGAAATGGAAGAGTTCTTGTAGAGAGAAGGTGGAGAGATTTTAGAGAGAGAGAGTGACGGAAATGGGGAAGATGGTGGCTGGTAGGTGGGTTGTTGTGGCATTAAAAGCCACATTAAATGTGGGGGAAATACCCGGGTTCGTTCGGTTCCGCGTGGTTTCGCGTAGAAACGTCGGTTTCGCGTCATTTTCGTTACGAAACGACTCGGTTTTAAAATAGAATCATAAAATTTATTTTATATTGTGATTCCTAATAAATTAACTAAATATCTTTTAATTATTTAATTTACACAATATTTATTTAATGTTTAAATAGAATCGCGCGGTCATCGCGCGTATTTGTTCGAATCGTCACCCGATCAAACACGACGATAACTACACTCTTCAATATTGTTTTCTAATTATTGAATATCATTCAGAACGTTAAACTTTCAGATTTATTCGTACAGATCGTCACCTATACGAATAATCTGTCGGTTTAGCATTCACTTAACGATATTCGTGTTGTTTTGTCCTGTAAGGCCTCACATACGTTTATACATAATAAGATCCTAACAAATAAATCACATGATGATTCTGTGTTGCTAGATAATTACCTGACTCAAGAACCATTGTTCTGAATTTATTTATCTGAAATGACTGTGAATTCACTGTTTCGATAATATGAAATGATACTGAGGTTTGATATGAACATGACATACATTGAATTACATGAAAATTGTACCTGATTACTGTTCACGCACTGTTACGATCACTGTTCCGGTGACGGTTCCGGCACTGATGTTACATCCATTTAAACTGGTTGGCGTGTACAACAAAAAACGTCTTGTTTGGCAGTTAGAGGTCCAAAATGACGAGCATAATCATGAGGCTGTTCAACATATAGAGGGTCATCCATTTGTAAGAAAGTTGTCTCTGGACGAACATAAGATGGTGGTACCACATATGGATCCACGCAACATACTGTCAAGCATCAAGAAGCAAAACCCTTATAATGTTTTTGTCATCAGGGATATATACAACGCTCAAACAGAAAATATAAAATGAAAAGAAAAGTAGGTACTACTCTAATGCAGGTTATGGAAAACCTATTGCATTCTAAGGGCTACGTATATTATACAAGAGAAGATCCTACAACAAATGTCGTTGAGGAAGTTTTATTATGTCATTCGAATTCGTACACATATTGGCGAGCGTTCACGCATGTACTGATGATCGACGTCACATAAAAAACGAACATGTATAGAATTCCGTTTGTACAAATTGTTGGTGTGACTTCAACACACCATATGTTTTGTATTCCACATGCGTTTGTAACAAAGGAAAACGTGAAAATAATTACTTGTGGATATTGCAAAAGGTGAAAGAAATGTTAGACAAGTGTATAGAGCCATGTGTCATAATAACATACCGAGATCTTGCACTGATGAATGTGTGTAAGATAGTATTTCTAGACACGTCTAGGTGCTTATGCAGTGGCACATAGCGGAACCGAAACTTCGGTCAACATATGTAGTGGCACATAGATGGTGCCTTGTTTTTTATGGGGAAACACACACCTTTTCTACATATTAATAACCGAGTTTTAAACAATAAGATTTTTATAAACCAATGTCGTTGTTTTAATTTATTTAAAAACCGAAGTAAAAAAATGATAGAGAAGGTTACACTTTTTGTCACACCCCCAAATTCCCACTCGTGGTGTAAGTCCACGTGGGTGTGACGTGTCCAGAATCACAGCTCAAGGTCATATAGAACACCTCTATATGATTTTACAATTCCAACGTTTGACACATACACTCAACAAAAATAGTTTGCAGCGGAATTAAAGTTATCATATCGTATTGCAGCGGAAATCAAATGTTTGACAAAATGCAACGGAAATGAAAATAGTTTAATACAACATTGTTTAACAGAATAAAATTATATTGTTTTCGAAATGACAAGACAGAATGCATGTAAGTTCCTAATGCTCGTTCCTTAATTTGTGCATTCCTGCCCTCCTGCTAGCCATGCTAGTTACCTGAGAATACAAGTTAGAAAAAGTGTCAACACAAAGGTTGGTGAGTTCACAGGTTTTGATATACATATAGTAATAGAAAGTGTGTCATGCTGTTTATCAAATGTTAGTACCGATCCCAAGGCTCCAAGTGTTAGTGCGTCACTACCGAACTAGACTTGTTTGTCCTTGCCTCCGCTATGTCTCGTATACATAGCAAGTTAGGTCAGAGTTTGCATGGGTTATGACATCCAGTCAACATGGTGCCCCGTGGGGTTAGTCATTCCCTAATGGATCCATTCAAACCTACCACGTTGTTCGTACATTAATGGTAAGACTTTGTGAGGGCTTGTTACGAGTTCAACACTTAATGTTTGTCCAATAAACTAACATACACCAAAAATGTTTGTACAATAATAAATGTTTAACTCGATGAAACTAGTATTCCCCCTATTTGAAAGCGTTTAAAAGAGTAAAGAGGGGCCATAAACTCACCTTAGTGATATGAACGTAAGAGTATGCGTAAGCTCCTCAAGTAGATGGCACGTCGGTCACCGTCAACCTATATCGTATACCGTACGTGAGTTTGTGTAAGTGACCGTGCTAGTGTTTGTGTTAGTGCTCATGTTTGTGTCCAACAACCCTTGGTTGTTCATGTTTGTCCGTGTCGGTCCACAATGACCGTGTTTGCTCGTGTTGGTCCACATTGACCGTGTTTGACCGTGTTGGTCCACATTGACCGTGTTTGACTAGAGTTGACCAAAGTTGACCGTGTCAAGTCAACGACCAATTGGTGAACCGTGTGACAGTTTGTGAATCATGTAGGAATCGTGTAAGTGCTCGTCGTGTCCCAAACGCGCATGTCGCGTCTATGGACAACTTACTATTTATAGTAAGTTTCCATTTATGGGAAGTTCACAAAGCATATCGGTTTTAGAGTTCTAGCATGCTCATTAGTCATATGTGATCATGTTAACACATAGCACATTATCATACAAGTTCACATAAGTCGTTTATAACAAGTTAGCACATAAAAGTTTCCTAAAATGGAAAGTTTCCATTTATAGCATACGTGATATCGGAAACCTTCTAACTTAGCATCTAATCATCATGTTATAACATAATAAGTCATTTAGTAGGCTCAAATCATACAACACGTTGGCAAATTGGTTTTTGTAAAAATAAAGTTACTATAAATAGTAACTTTGTGGTTTTTGTATAAAATGACTATCTTAACATTTCTAAACCAATTTTCATGCCATCAATCATCATAATAAGCCATTTAGCATCATTCAAACATACAAACATGGTCCATAACGTCATCTAACAACATTTTGACCCGAAAAGTTACTAAATATAGTAACCATGTAAAAAAATGACTATAAACATCATCAAAACCACATTCTAACTAATCAAATCATCATATTATCCACCTAATAGCAAATCCACATGCATGCATGTTCACCATTTCACCCATAACACCATTTTATAAATAAAAAGTTTCTATTATTAGAAAGATTACCAAAAATCAACATTTTAATCATTTTAAACAAATCCAACCATAAGTAATCCTTCTAGTATCATCAATAAGCATATCAACATACTCAAGATCATTCCTACCATCATGGATCATACATGCATGGACATATAACATCATTTATCATCATTTTAAGCAACAAGACTATACCCATCATCTTAGATCGTCTTAGAACATCATCTAATCACTTTATATCATCAAGAAACATAGTGAAATCAACAAACCCAGATCCTAATCTCGTGCATGTGCACTATAGGTGCATGCATGTTAGATTTGACACTTGCATGAGTGTGTAATAGTGATTTTAAGCCATATGGGATGCAAAGACTACCTCTAAAGCTCCTGGAACT
Organism: Mikania micrantha; assembly: GCA_009363875.1. Lineage (NCBI taxonomy): Eukaryota > Viridiplantae > Streptophyta > Magnoliopsida > Asterales > Asteraceae > Mikania > Mikania micrantha. The sequence continues at coordinate 53,157,282 of CM018680.1, read as the reverse complement.
TCAAAATGATAGTGATAGCAGCTTCTAAAGCTTCTGGACAGCAAGGAACTTCAGAAATCGTGAGGTGGTGGTGGTTCTTCGAGCTTCCAAGTGAGAAACAAGCTTCAATCTTCAAGTGTGGAGCTTCAAGAAGGTTAACAATGGTGGAAAATGGCTGAAAGTGGAGGTAGAAGACGAAGTTGGTCTAGGGATTTCGTGTGAAGCCGGAGAAATGATGAAATGGGATAGCATAGGCATGATTGTCTTGGTTTTATAAAGATTTTGTCGATTGGGCGTTGTCGCGTACCGCGATGAGGCTTTCAAATTGTCTCCGCGTACCGCGGCGGATTCCGGAGGTCAAACCCCCGCGATGTTTGTCGCGCACCGCGAATGGGCTTCTTGTTGGGCCATCGCGTACCGCGATGGGCCCCTCAAGAGCCCAATAAGCCTGTTTCAATGGGTTTGATCCGTTCGTTGTCGTTTTCACGTTTACGAACTATCGTTTGGCCTCGTTTTAACTTCCAAGTTCAATGTGTGAGTGTTTCGTGAGGTTTCGAGTGTTGTGCTACACAATGTGCTTGACGTTCACCAACGTTCGTGTGTTTTGACACGTGTGTGTTGTTTGATGATAACTTCACGAATTATCTTGTTGTGTGTCGGTGTTCGTACTGTCGTTCCACGTGTCACACTAAATTAATCTAATTCTGGTGCCACGTGTACATAAAGAATTTAAATAAGCATTTAAATAAATAAAAGCTGACCTGGAAATTACGGGGTGTCACACTTTTAGTCCATATGTTTAACGCTATTTTTAAATTAAGTCGTTTAAATTTAATAATTACATAACTTATATTTTACCTTCTTGATTTATAAAAGTTAGTCTTTAATAGAATACAAACTGGAGTTTTTTTATCAGTTATTTTAAAGATAATAATTATTAAAAATCTAAAAGATCATATATCATTTATATAGTTATTAAAGTTTTTAATTTTTTTTATTACTTAAAGTATTTATTAATATGTAAAATCATCATTTTGTCTTAAAATATCGTTTTATAGTTTTTAATTTTTTGTTCATAACTATTTAATATTTTATTATCGTTTTATAGTTTTTAATTTTTTGTTCCTAACTATTTAATATTTTATAATAAACTCGTGTAATACATGAGATAATAGTCTAGTTTAATATAAAAAAGAATATGATTTTGTCTCCTACTTATAACTAAAAATGTTAAATGACATCTAATGAAGAAATGATTTTGAAATAACCGTTCGGTTAATAACCAGTTATTCAAGCTCTAAACCTGAAACCGATATAATAACCGAAACCGGTTAACCGACAAATAACCGATTTTTTACTGAGTTGGACCGATTAACCGGTTTGAAAAACATGTTATAAACCGATTTGATCACTTGATACTTCAAACTGGTCCTAAAGCACTGGTTTTTGACAAACCTAAAACCGATTCTAATAAGCGGTTTAAAACTGGTACCGGTTCGGTTAACCAAGTTTTCTGTGCATATGTAGTAATGACTACAGCTACTAATACAGACTTCAGATTATGCTCACAATGTACTCCATGTCTATTGTTATCTTATTTTAGTAGGATTCTAATTGAATATATTATATTTCACGTGTGATTATTTGGGTTATATATCATATTGTTTAAAGCACATGCTTGCAACATTAAACACTACTCCTATATTTGATAACACTTCGTATCTTAACAGGCGGAAGCTCAAAGAAGGTCGTGATAATAGTAGTAGTTATTGTGACACCTTGTGTCATCATAATAATTGCTTCCATATGTATCTTCTTAAGATTGAGAAAGAAGAGACAAATGCACGAGACCCAAATCACCCAAAATAATGAGAGTAAGTTCCCAAATGTTTGTTTCAAGTTGATCAATAATACCATGAAGGAGTTATAGAGTCAAATTTACGACACATTTATGCTATTATGAGTAGAGGAGTCTCATAGTGTTTTACATGAATTTCAGTTCTTACATTTGAGAAAGTACAGATAAGAGCAAGTAATATGCACATTTAACACACAAACAGTCCACAACCTGGATAGGAATTAAGTTTTGGTAATTTCACATCCACTTAACATCAATTTTTAACACCCATCGAAACTTGAGACTGTTAACGGATGTTTCTGTGGGGACTACGGGGGAAGGAACGGGAAATCGTCAAAGATGACTTCTTTGTTGTCGAATCACCCATGTTATATGCCTTGATTTGTACTTTTTCAAATATAAGAACTAAAAATAAAATTCATGAAACCACATGAGTCATCTTTGTACTTAACTTTACTATTTTTTTACTAAGATTATTCATTCATCACTCCCTCTTTTTCTTCGCTAGCTGAAATCATGGATATCAACGATGTTGAATCTTTGAGATACAACTTTAATTTAGTAAAAGCAGCAACAAATGACTTTTCTAATGAAAATAAATTGGGACAAGGAGGATTTGGAGTTGTTTACAAGGTATGTACAACCTGATTTAGTTTGTTTTGTGCTAAAAAAGTGAAAGACTTTGCGTTACTTGCACATTGATATATACGTTAGCGTATGTTTGATATTAAATTTAGGGTAAGCTTGAAGATGAACAGGAGATAGCAGTAAAGAGGCTAGGAAAAGATTCTGGGCAAGGTGACCTAGAATTCAAGAATGAGGTTTTGCTAGTCGCTAAGCTTCAACATCGTAATTTGGTTAGTCTACTTGGTTTTAGCATTGAAGGAAGCGAACGTCTTCTCATCTACGAGTTTTGTCCAAATGCAAGTCTTGATCAACTTATATTTGGTAAGTTTTAAGAGTAGTATTCTTTTTGATAAATCCATTTTGCATCCCATAAGACGTAGTATATTGTAATTGGTAATAAATTCAACAAGTTCAACAATCAATGCAGAGGCCGGTTGATTCTGATTTGGTAAGTTCTTAACAATATTATTCTTATATCTGACAAAATAGGCAGGTTGGATCGGGTTGTGTAACGGGTAAGAATTGATTTGGGTCAGAATAGGTGTGGGTTAGAACGAGTTTTAAGCAAAATCAATTTGGGTCAAAATGGATTGTTTTAGAAAACATCAATTAGTTTAAGCCAGCATGTGTTGGAACCAAACAAATAGTGTATTAGGATAACTTTTAGTGATTTTCTCATCAAATAAGTTATTAATCATTCTTTAAAGTTTCAATCCATTGCATTCACATAGTTTTTAGGTTACTCATCTTGACCCATATTATGTTCAAGTGTTACTTATCTCAACCCATTTCATGTTATAATGTTACCCATTTCAACCCATTATACAATAATTGTTCACACAAACAACTCATTTATTTTGATTTGGGTGAAAATTGCCACCTCTAATCATTCTTTCATAGCATCACAACTTCACAAGTAGCGTCACAAATGCAATAGAATTCAGTAACCTTTTTAGTGGCAGCCCAATTTTATTTGTAAACAAGAAGAATGTATATAGTTAACAATAACAAATGATGTTTTGTTGACTGAAATGGTTACTAACCATGGTTGTAAAAATTGCTATTCGTTATTCGACTGGTGAGGTAAAGACTAGGGATTAATCGGATTGGAAAATTTACATATAATTTTTCAAAAATTATTTATATACATCCAAATTTCCTATATAATTTTTTTTAAAATTTAAATTTTATATACATATATATATATAGAAGTTTAGCAAAAAAACATCCAGAACTTCAAGAGTCGCCAGATTTTTCAGCAGAATTCCAAAACTTGCCAGAATTCCAAAAGTTGCCGGCCAATTTTTTCCAGACTGGCTTTGACCGATCACCGATTTTTTGACTGACTAGCTAAAAATTAATCAGTGACTAGCCAACTATCGATTAATCGGCCGACCAGGCCAATTTTTACAACAGTGTTACTAACGCTTGTGTCTTGGTGATACATGTAGATCCAACTAAGTGTTCACTTCTCGATTGGGAAAAACGATACCAGATCATTCGAGGTGTTGCAAAGGGACTCCTTTATCTTCATGAAGATTCTCGTCTAAGGATAGTTCATCGCGATTTGAAAGCTAGTAATGTTTTGTTAGATGCAAAAATGAATGCTAAAATTGCAGATTTTGGCATGGCAAGATTGTTTAAACATGAGGAAACTCAAGGCGACACAAATCGTATTGTTGGAACCTAGTAAGTGTGTAATCTTTAGAAAAAATCATAATGGGCGAGTACATAAATAACTTTATTTTTAATCCACATATAGTTCAAGTGATTTGTCATATTATTTTCTTGTATAGTGGTTATATGGCTCCAGAATATGTCATGTATGGTCTGTTTTCAATAAAGTCTGATGTATTTAGCTATGGGGTGTTAGTGTTGGAGATGATAACTGGTCAAAAAAACCAATGCTTTAAGAACGGGGAGAACATTGAACATCTTCTTAGCTTTGTAAGCTAACATTCTCTTCTCAAAATTTAGCTTTTCTAGTTTTGTTTGATCAATACCAAAAACTAAATTTTTAATCCTATGCAGGCATGGGAAAGTTGGAGGAATGGGACAACCTTAAACATGATCGATCCTGTATTGAAGATGGGATCAAGTTCATTGCATGACATCATTAGAAGCATACACATTGGGTTATTATGTGTACAAGAAAATGCTGATGATAGACCAACTATGGATTCAGTTCTTCATATGCTTAATAGCTCCTCTATCACCCTTATGGTGCCATCTGAGCCTGCATTTTTCATGAACCATAACAGTGATCCTAAAATGCCACTCTTGCACAAGCATAGCTTGTCCACAGGTAGCAATGCTTTAGAAAAATCTAAGATATCTGAAGCAACCAAGTTATCAAGAAATGATGTTTCAACATCTGAGATAGTTCCTAGATAGGTTTTGGAAATTGAGTTGATATAGTACTTTATTCGAAAGAACATAATTTGATTTTCCATTGAAGGTTGCATGTTCAACTTAACGATGCAAAATGGTTGATTCACTTAAATCATAATGAAAAATGGTGTAATACTACGTTGTAATTGTTGCAGCTTACTTGGGCAACATAATCAATTTCTAGCATCTTGCCTATTTGTTGAATTAATATACTTTTGCTGTTAAAAATAAATAAATAAATAAAGAGTAAATTACGGCTTTGGCTATGTGGTTTAAGTGTTTTAACTATTTTGGTCCAAAATAGAATTATTTATTAATTTAGCCCATATGGTTTAGACAACTATCGGTTTTAGCCTATCAAACTTGACTATTATAACGATTTTGACTCAAAACCTAACTATGATTGGAGACCAAAAAGTTAGTTATCTTAACCACAGAGGCTCAATTGATAGAAGATTATATTATGGGCTAAATTGAAATTTGCCCGCAGGAACACGATGGGGACAGATTTTGGTACTATTTATGGTCTTATGGAGTGTACAGTGCTATACTTGCTTAGATGATGCAATGAATAGGTTTTTTTCAAAAATCGAAAACAGAATTGGCGGGAGACTTTTTCATCATACCTGTAATTTTAGATACGAGATTTATCCGTTTTTTAACGAAAGTACTTGGGTCATACCGTCACCACCACCTTCATCTGTGCTAACTTCGCCAATATCATCACCACCTCAAGGTACGAAAAAGGTTTATGTTTTTTTAAGGGGAAACAAACACTCGTAAGTTCTAATTTAAAAAATCCAGCTAGTGCTTACTTTTAATACAATCTAACATTACGAATCAAAGTTGTCCAAACTCCAACAATCGTGTGCATAACCAAATAAAAGTTATAAAATTATATTGAAACTCTGAAAGAGATTGGGCATAGCTTTAGCATAATGCATCTTTCACTATGATAACTAGTTTTATACCCATCTAGTGACCGGATACAATGGTTTAATCGCATCAATTTAGTAAAATTCATTATACAAAAAATAATAATTGTTTAATAAATAAGGTACAAAGCATAAGATAAACAATTTAGTTAAAAAAACATCAAATGATCTTAGACGTTTATCTTGTAACGTAATATTATAATGTTAATATTATACCTGTCCGAGTCCGGGTGCACAAGGTTAACCCGATGCCATCTTTTATCATTAAACCACCTCATCTTTTATCATGAATGAATTGCATCTTTTATGGCAAGTGACTTGCTTTTGAGGTAGAGATGGACAAAAAAAACCGGTTTCGGAATCGGTCCAAACCAAATGGTTTCAGTTTCTTATAAAAATCATAACCGGAACCAAAATTAACGGAATTGGTTCCACATTTACCCGGACAAAATCGGAATTGGAACCAGCCCAAAATGATCAAAAACCGGTTAAAAATCCAAACCAAACCATAAGGAGTTAATGACTTTATTGACCAAATGCGGTTCTGGATTCTCAGAGAAATCAGAACCGGAAGTGCAAAAAGCGAAACCGGTTCTATCTTTATCCTGTCAAACCCGAACCGAACCGGCCAAAAACCGGAACCAAAACCAGTTATTAACTTTGTTAACCAGAACCGGTTCTAGAAAAAACCCGATTTGTCTCGTTTTGGTTCCTTCCATTCTCCTACTCCCACCGGAATTTTACCTAATAATTGCAGGTATCCGCTACTTCCATCAATCGAGGTCCACATTTCACTTACATTGTAGGTGATGATGTGGTCATCTGAGCCTTACATCCGCTGTTAGCCCATAACCCATTTAGGTTTATCTAGTTTATAACTATTTAATTATGGGTCAAACGTTATAAATTGTAGTAAAGAGAACAATATTATCTAATAACGGAAACATACATCACAGGAAAGCAGGTACAAGGGTACAGCCATAAAGTTGTGTCTTCATACTTGCAAAAAAGAAAAACCATTCCATGTATCTGTAAATAAAAGTTTGTCACAATTGGCAATAATAATAATTAACAAATCATTTAGAAATTGAGAATTAATATTAAACACTTAGATTTTAACATACAGTTCACCAATATTATTCTATGATCTTATAATTTAAGAAGTTGGTTGTAGCCAATAAATGATAAAACTTAAAAGAAGCCATATAGTCATTGATTTGGTTTTTGTTTTTTGAACACCAAGCATATGTTAATAGAAACAACATGAATACCTCCCACAAAGATGAAAAAAAATAGAGCAAGAGAAGTGACTTTTGTGGATTACATGTGGAGTCGTCAAAACATGATATTGCATAAAGACCCAATTGAAGCAAAAAAAACCCCATGTGCAAGGCAGATTGATTCCCACTGCATATCAACTTTTAAGTGAGGGGCTGTTTGGTAGAATCTGTATTATTAAGTGCTGTAACCAATAAGAGGTCTGAACGAATAAGAGGCTCTGAACCAGTTAAGTGCTGAATTAATAATGGTGTTTGGTTAGACCTCTGAACGAATATAACGAATGACTATTTTACCCTTCTGTTAAATCAGCAGTTTGAGCATAACTTTGAATAATTCTAAAAATTAGTTCATAAAAGAAAATTAGTTCTAAATTAAAAATCTATGAAAACATACTAAAATCCATGAAAATTACACAACAAACATTATAATAATTCTAAATTAGTTCATACAAGAAACTGTGTTCATACAAGAAACATATTCATACACAAAATTTATTTATCAGAAATCAATGGAAAAGAACAAACAGGAAACAAACATACGTTCATACAAGAAACTGTGTAAACAAGAACGGGGTTGAGTCGGTTAACAGTCGTGGTAGAGGCGGTTAACAGTCGTGGTTCGCCGGCCGCCGGCCGCCGGGGTTGAGTCCGAAGAGTAGCAGTCGTGGTTCGTGGACAGGGGTAGCAGAGGCGCTTGTTAAAAAGGGTAGATGACGGCGGTGAGAGAGAAGAAGACTTACCGGAGGGTGATGACGGCGGTGGTTTGAAGCGGCGCCGGAGGAACTACCCGATGGTGATGTCGTTCGGTCATGGAGGTATGCGGCGGCTGGATGAGATCTTACCTGGAGTTGATCGACAATGGTGGTGGTGGTGGTATGCGGCGGCTGGAGCTCTCGGTGGTGGTGGTATGCGTGAACGGGAAGGAAGAAAAAGAGGGTATGGGGAGGAAAAAATGGGAGAAAAGACGCCCCTTTTTCATTCAGACTCCTTTTTTGGCTGAACCATTCAGACGCTTATTGAACCATTAAGTGGCGATTTTAAGTTGAACCAAACACCCTAGCATCTGACCGATTCAGATGTTGCCTCTTAATGGAATCATTCAGATGTAAACAAACAGCCCCTGACTCCCCCTTAGCATAGAAGCATCTATTTACTTAACACATCCAAACATTAAAAAACGCAGTAACCATATTGAATTGAAGAAAGGTCCTAATAATGGATGGTTGGAACAACAATGCAAACAATTTTTGCCCTTGAGCAAGATACAACAACTGATCAAGATTTATTATATGCAAGGCATCTCTAGATTAAACTGAAGAAAAAAAATAAAAATTTATTTTATTTAAGTTTGAAAATATCACTTTGTTAACCAACAGTGTAATGTTAGATTAAAATGAAAGATCCATTAAGTTATAAAAGAAAATCCCTTTCCTTTGAGTATGAGAATATCACTTTCTTGTATGCAAATGTAACAGGGTCATCATAAGAAAGAAAAGGGAACATTCTTAGGATCTGTGGTAATTCATTTGACATTGAATCAAAGTGAGACAAGGGGTTTCATGATCCATATTTCACTAAAAATGTAGTCAATTGTAGAATTCATCCTGAGTGAATAAAACTTCCATCTTAAATAACATAAACCATACAAAATCATTAAATCAAACAAAAAACAAACTCCACAAGAAAAAAAAACAAACAAACTCCATCTTAATGAGATTCTTAAGAATCTAGAATTAATTCTATACCTCAAGTATATGCCTCCTAATGAAGGTCACATCACAAGTAAACCAATATTGCTCTTAAGAATTTAATGTTTGATTGCATCTACAACATCAGTTAATTCAATTTGCACAACTTCTGTTACAAGCCAAACGAGAGAACTCAACCCAAAAGACTAGTCAGATGGGTGAGAGAGCCCATTTGGCTTATAAACCCCACATCAATTGCCCATACAACCGATGTGGGACAAGTCCCATACCTTGCAATGGTTTCGATCCGTAACAATCGACCCTCCTTAAGGGCCAACGTCCTCGTTGGTCACGGCCACGTTGGTCACGGCTGGCTCCTTCCAGGCCACCACTCCGTGGGCCACCACTCCGAATTGGCTCTGATACCATTGTTACAAGCCAAACGAGAGAACTCAACCCAAAAGACTAGTCTGATGGGTGAGAGAGCCCATTTGGCTTATAAACCCCACATCAATTGCCCATACAACCGATGTGGGACAAGTCCCATACCTTGCAATGGTTTCGATCCGTAACAATCGACCCTCCTTAAGGGCCAACGTCCTCGTTGGTCACGGCCACGTTGGTCACGGCTGGCTCCTTCCAGGCCACCACTCCGTGGGCCACCACTCCGAGTTGGCTCTGATACCATTGTTACAAGCCAAACGAGAGAACTCAACCCAAAAGACTAGTCTGATGGGTGAGAGAGCCCATTTGGCTTATAAACCCCACATCAATTGCCCATACAACCGATGTGGGACAAGTCCCATACCTTGCAATGGTTTCGATCCGTAACAACTTCTACCTCCATGCGCATTAAAAATCAAACAAAAACACACAAAGTCAAAAAAGAAAAAAGAAAAAACAATGTTATGATAATGAGGTTATGAAAACGGGTGCAAGATCAATCGTACACCTGGCCCTTGAAGAGACACCATCTCTAAGGCATTTCATCGAACACATGGTTTGCGTCTCTAAGTCATCCATGATTTTCAGAACACTTTTCCTACGATATAAAGATGAAAACATTGTAATGAACGAAGATAGCAAATTTAGAAGATATAAACAGGAAACACACCTGATACATTACATCGACCAGTAGGGTACGGCTGTTGATGCTGTGATGGTGGTGAGTGACGGTAGTAGGCTTGTGGCCGCACGTGTGGTGCCATCTCTGATGGTCGTTTGCGAATAGAATTCAACCAAAATGATTTACATACCTCAAATCGTATCCAAATTATTGAATCATATGGTTGGATTTAATAGCAGATTCGAACACAAAGGAAGAAATTTGAGAAAATGAAGTGGGAAGCATACTAACCCTTATTTTTTCTCTGAATCGCATTAACCAAAGGAAGGAACGAAGGATGTTACATATGGAATGGAAGGGTTTTGAGGATGTAGAATGGGAGAAAATCATGGGGGGTGACTCGTGAGGGCAACGTGTTGGATTGTAACCTTCCTTTTTGAACTTGCAAATTTTATTTTTTCTTTTCACATGCGTTCTCTCTTCTCTTTTCAACTCCAGCACATCCTTCTCATTTTTATTCTATCTCTTTCACATCACCATTTTATATTCTATTTTTTTTTAGACAAATGTTTTTTTAATGCAAAAACATATTTAATAAATAAATATAAAATATAATTAAATAATTAAAAATTTTGTATTTGTAAGAACTGAGGGGATGAAGGTCGTTGTGGTGGGTTTTGCTGGACATCATCGTCATCATTTAATATTTGAGTGAACGAAAATGAGGCTCTTGGATCCATTTTGAAAGTATGAAAATTGTAAGAATTGGTATAAGATTTTTGGGTGAAAAATGAGTTATTTTGACTAGGTATTTATAGGGTGAAAAACTAGCCGTTTTTTTTTAAATATTTGTTAAATTCTAAAAAAAAGTTACCGTTTTTTTTAAATCCAACCACCCAAAATTCTGATAACCGCATATTTATGACGGTAAGGATTTAATATGGATAAATTTTAATAGTTTGGATCAATCTAAATTACGGTTGAGAACATCGTCGTCTATATATATAATTTTTACAATTAACATATGGGATCGATCTGGTTCAAATACGAAGATATCTTTCTATACGACGCAAGTGTTAATTTTTATTGCGTGATAAAATCACATAGAACCAAATTTATCACTCATAACCCATTTACATGATAATTCAATCTTTGCGTAATCTTCATGCATGCATGATTTTATCATAAAAGAATAATTAACATATGTGTGATAAAATCACGTAGACTTGTACACTTCGCACACAAAAATGAGTTTGTATTTTAAACTTTCAGTGAACAGACATACATACATACAGGAAAAGGTTTCATCAAAAACTCTCATTTTGAAGAAAAATATGAAAATCTTAGTCCACTATTGATTAATATAATCAATGGTTGATATTATAAAATAACAAGATTGTAAATAAATGGTAATCAAGGATTTAATTATAAAAGTATAAGGGTAAATTAGTCAAAACAATATTTTTTCCTCTCTGAAAAATCAATTAAATCTTAAAATAATTCTTCTCTCCTCTCTCATAATATTAATAATATATATTCCATATTTAAACAATAATTATAGTCATTTAAACTAACAAAAGATTATTAAAAAAACTGGTTTTTTTTAACCAAACAAGTTAGCTCAACTAACTTATATATATAATCAACAAAACAGATTAGACATACGGTTCAATCAGTAGCAAAATTGAACAAGTTTTTTGTTCTTTTTTCATTCCAATAGTTACATGTATGTAACTCAAAACATAAGTTATTTGTTCATAAAAAGAAAATGATAAAAGTTGAAAATAAATTAAACTAATGTCATAGATTATTACAAATATGTAAGCAGGAAATATGTAAAGTTCTTTACTTATATGAAAGCATACATGTAAACTAGCTTGGGTGTATGTAAGCATACAGGTAAATCATAAGCATAAAGAAAAAGAAAAACCATAAACAAGATTTCGAATACATGTAGGCCTACTTACGTATATGTAAGTGTAACATCACTGTACTTCAGGTCGTCCGTACATCCGTACGATTGTACTGTTACGACCTGATATAATAATTATTAATGATAATGAATTATTGGATAATTATCACAGTTATTGGTATACATATTGAAAACATATTATGACATGCATAAACCATGGTGATGTTTAGTTGAAACCCATGCGGAACCAGAGAGTTTATCGCAGTTAAATACACGGATTATGGACTTTGCTTTGGAATGAAAGGAATTAGGAGTTTGTTATGTTTGGTTGCTAAACATAGTCAAGGACACATGGTCATGGTTTATCGAAATAGTGGTGAGACGGTGTAGGGGAGGTTGCGATCTACCTCTGCATATGCCCTATACATATGCATATTTCGGTCTATCATGGATGTGTCAGTGACTTGGGTTTAGTGGGTTTTGGATTGGGAATTGATAATAATAAAGTTAATAAAATAATAAAAGTTAAATTGGAAATGAATACGCGATGGTGAAGTTACGAACATAATTTAAACGCGAATATTAATTCAGAAATATTAACTTAATAAATGTATTCGCGTGGGTGACGATTCACACGAATATAATTATTAGGAATAATATTCTGAAAATATATTCCATAAATCGTAAATCGAATCGAAATACGATACGAGCGTCAGATTCGGAAAGGTGACGATCTTTACGAATACGTACGTAAGTGATGTGTTTCGACGAGATAACTAAATAATATTTAACAATATTAAAATAAGAATAAAATTTTAATAACGTTTATTAGGAATCACAACCTAAAACAAACACGATCAAATTATTTTATTAAAAAAATAATTTAGCGAAAATGAAAACGAAACTGTTTTACGAAACAATTTTAATTAAAATCATTTTATTTGAAATGAAATGAAATTATTTAAACACTCTATGATTAAATATATTTCACGATAAAAAAACCCATCATTTATTATGTTTTATCGCGATAAAAACGAGACCGAGCACGCGGGGAAATCCCGGGCTATAAAAGCCCACCCTTCCTTCTTCTTCCTCATTTTATAACTCGTTCAATCACATAAGTTCAATCGTATGCAGTTATACTGAAAGTTTCTAATATTAAAATTGTGATTATATGAAATACAGTATAACTACTTAACACAATCCAGATATGTTTCACCCAGAGATGTTCTCACGCAGAAATGTTCACACAAGTTTGATATTAATATATAGTTCATACGTTCACACACAAACGATGGAGGAGATACCACACAAGGTACGCAGAGATGATACCACACTAGGTATTCATAAATGATACCACATAAGGTATTCGGAAATGAGCACTGAGATCACTTTGTAAACCGTAATCTGTCTCATCATATCCTCTGTAATTCTCGTATAGATCAGTATTCTCTTAGGTGATGGGCTTTTAGCCATCTGTCCATAGATGTGTGTGTAATGATACCTCTGTGGATGTGGTGGTATGTGTGAAATCTGAGGTACTACTACGGATGCTGCAGAAGAAGCTTCTGACAGAATCGAGTCAGAACTTGAGCTGAGACTCGACGTATCATCCAGAATCACATATAGAATATGTCTATATATGTAGCGTTCATGTGGTTTTCCATTGATATATAGACAAAATTTACAGATCAATATCATGAAGTGAATACTGAATAATAGTATTCAACATAATCATGATATGACATCTCTTCCCATCTCAAAGCAACTATTCGTCCTTACTATTATTATTGTTCTGCTTGTATTGAAATTTACTAGAACGTTCAAGTGATGCAAATTCCAGTTGTGCTGGCCAGTCAAAACTGTAATTTGTACTACTTGCTTATTCTAGCTTAATTCAAAACAAGTTTTGTTCGTTTGTTATGTTTGGTGCTCACTGTGTCACTATTAGAGCCTATGGTTATAGTCTAGGTCTCTAAGTCAACCTAATTCTCTATAACATGTGGCTCTAATACCAATCTGTCACTCCCTGATTGTTGCGGAAGCGTACGGTATGGCTTTCAAGGTTTCACATCTATACTTCACTATGTTTCACTCTGTTGAGCATGGTTCTCATAGACTCTACTATGTGTCTCCAAAGATTGAGCTTTCAGCTCCACCCCCTGTATCTTTAGGCATCGAGAGAAAACATGGTTTAAAACAATCAACATATTGCTGGTGAGTTCACAAGTTTTATCTGTTAAAGAAAACTTTCAAAATGTATACAATGTATCCAAATCAGTCAAATGTTTGCATAAAAAGAGTTAAATAATATTTATGTCCCAAACTGGGAGTAAAACATTGGTATCCAGTGCGAACATTGTTCCTTCCAACAATGTCGTTTATCTTCGACCAACTGTCCAATTATAACGCCTGGGCTCCCATAACCGAGCTGACGAGTTCATGCCCCTTCCCCAATGTCCTTGTCGCAAGACATTGTGTGTTCTAGACTTATTGAGCACCCGCTCGACATCCAGTCATGGTTTTAGCTACGAACCACGGGCGAGGATTGTCAATCACAAATAGAATCTATTCTCAATAATCACGCCCCCCCACGGTTAACGGTTACAGAATAGGGGACTTTGCGACAAATGTGTAACCCGAGAAATAATGACAAGTTTGGTCATATGTTTCCCCCACTGTCACGTGTTTCAACCAAATGTTTTACAACGCTTTCGTTTTCATGTCTCGCAAAATATTTCAAAAGTTTTTCAGCGTCTCACATGATGCAAAATACGTTTTCATGTTTCATCAAATATAGCGAAAGCGTTTCATAGTTCCACCTGATCAAATCAGGTATCATGTTTCACAAAAATGTATCAAAAGCGTTTCATAGTTCCACCTGATCAAATCTGGTATCATGTTTCACAAGATGTATCAAAACGTTCAGAGTTGCACCTGATCAAATCAGGTATCATGTTTCACAAAAATGTATCAAAAGCGTTTCATAGTTCCACCTGATCAAATCAGGTATCATGTTTCACAAGATGTATCAAAACGTTTAGAGTTGCACCTGATCAAATCAGGTATCATGTTTCACAAAAATGTATCAAAAGCGTTTCATAGTTCTACCTGATCAAATCAGGTATCATGTTTCACAAAAATGTATCAAAAGCGTTTCATAGTTCCACCAGATCAAATCAGGTATCATGTTTCACAAGATGTATCAAAACGTTCAGAGTTGCACCTGATCAAATCAGGTATCATGTTTCACAAATGTATCAAAAACATTTCAAAGCTTCACAGTAAACAAGATGTTTCAAATAAGTTTTTATGTTTTCTCATTCCCCGAGTTCAAAGTCAAAAATACAGAAAAGGGGATTCGTGAACTCACCTGAGTTGATTCAAATCAATAACAGTGCACAACGCTCGTATCACTAGTTCTTGAACTCTAAACCTGTATGTCATTAAAGTTCTATGAGTTACTTAAGCCTACACTGATTCTCAGTGCTTTCCTTAGTTCAACATCTCACAACGTGTTTTAACTGAGAACCTATAATGATTTAGGATCTTATTAAGAAACTTATAATTTGTTGGTTTAATCAGGACATTCCCAGATTAACCAAGTTAGTATTGTTGTTGATTATGTCCCCGAAACGGTTTCTCAATAGATTCCAGGTTTAGAAATAGTTAACACTTGTCATTGATCATTCCAAAGAATGATCAGGACAATCACAATCATTGTTATAATCAAATGATTAAAACCATTGTGATCAATAATGGGGTTTCATGATGATCGGACATTATAACGGCTCAAAACACGGCTTTGACCGTTAACAGTTCGAGTTCTTTGTTTATAAATCATTTCTAGCCATCATCTAGGCAATAATCAACAATCCTAACTATATCATTACGTTCAAAATCAATATCTAACCATTCCTTATCAAACTAGAAGGTTAAAATGAACCGTTACCTGTTCTGACGGAGTTCTGCGGGTAAAATGATAATCTAGACTTGCAGAAACGTTCCGTGGTGCGATCCGAACATTTAAAACCCTTCAAAATGGAGTTTGGATGATGAAAAATGAGATTTTGTGCGTTTGGGAGCGGAAATCGTCGATAGGAAGGATAGAGATTGAGATTTGGATGAAATCTTGACTTTTTAAGCCTTTTTCCCGACTTTCTGGCCCCAGGCGCATCGCCCCAGACCAAACGGGGAGTAGGGGCGTACCGTGCGGATGAAGCGAGGTCACCAGATATTTTTAGTGTTCCGGGCGCATCGCCCCAGGTGCTTGCGTGGCCCGGGGCGTACCGCCCCAGAGGATTTTCGTCCATTTTTCGACTAAATCTTCGTTTCGCGATTCCGGGAGTATACGAACTCCGTTTTGCGCACGGTTTTCGCCTACGTTCACGATTTTTCGAGCTCTTTCCAATGGTTATAATCTCAAGACCTAAGGAGTTCAAAATATTTGACATCTTATCTATTGTTATATTTGATTCAGTGTATCTTGAAATCGGAGACTCGTTTCGCGATTTCGCTTACACTCATTCTCTTCATTTTCGAGTTATGATTCTAACCTGAGAATTTTGAGTTGTCACAGGAGTGTACTGTGATAACTCACTGTAACGCGCAGGGGGAATAAACCTAGTTATATATATAAAAAGTGATGAAAAATAAATAATATATATATAGGGGAGGGTTCAAATGAAAACTCTCATTTTTTAAGAAAACCAAGATCTACCAATCACATAATTTCTTTTTATATAATTATTTTAATTGTTAAAAGGGCATTTGAGTAATCTTACACCCATTAATTTAGGTAACTAATTTTTTCAATCTAAATCCCTTAAAACTCTCATTTTTTTCTCTTCATACTGATTGAACCCTAATCCATAGAACAAAGATGAAGATTGAAGATGGTGATTGAAGGAGGAAGATCACAGATAGACGACGTCCACCATAAACCGTCGCCAGGTGAACCACCCCTACCCCTGCCACTTTCTTTCTTACCCTTTCCTTCTTCTACTCCTTTTCTTCCCAGATCCGGTGACACCCCCACCTGCCGGTAATCTGCCCTACCATAAATACATCACTACTCGCCTGACTACCGCCCACCACCACCTGCGTATCTAGTTTTTGATTAGGTTTTTGCATCTGGTTCGTATATGGTTTTATTTTGATTAGGTTTTGATGATGGGATGCATGGTGGTTGTATGTGGCTACTAAAGGGGAATTTTGTGGGCTTTGATTAGATTAAACTATCAATGATGAATTCATTACCTATAGTTTTGATAGTTCCTTAAGGTTTTGGAAAAAAAAAGGGGCTAATCTTGGCCGCAATTTTTGGCATGTTTGTGGGGTTTTTTTTTTCAATGGATGAGACTTCAATCACCACTCTTTGGCTGAACTTAAGAGTGGTATATTTTGAATATTTGTTTACATTTGATTTTCACTAAAGTTCTTTTGATTATATGTAACCGGTTGCCTGATTACATATACGTAATCAGGTATATATGTAACGAATTACCTGATTACATGTATGTAATCATGTTAATATTAACCAGTTATGATTGCATATATGTAACCAGGCTTATATTAACCAGTTATATGATTACACATATGTAATCACAAACAAATTTTGGTTTTTTTCAGATATTACATTTTTTCATGGTTTATGGTTCTTATTTGTGATAATAAGATGTATTTTCATTTTCTATTTTTAATCTTGTGTTTGTATTATCATGTTACGACGAGATTTGGACATATCATTTGTAAAACGAATTGTACGAATAAACATATGTAGCAGGATAATATGTATAATTTTGTGTTGATTTAGTTTGTTTTTGTGAAACCATGATTTTTTATCTACCATAGCTAAAAAGATCTCATGATCTCGTTTTGTTTTTTGCTTTAAGTTGCAAATCATTCTCTCAATTCATTACCAGCCTCAAATTTTAGAGCATGTAACTTATTTCTTACATATATGTAATCAGGTAAATATGTAACGAGTTAATAGATTACATATACATAACCTAAGGTTTATATTTACCAGTTATGATTACATATATGTAATCATGTTTATATTAACAAGTTATATGATTACATACATGCAATCATAAACAACTTTTGGTTTTTTCAGATAATCCATTTTTTTCACAGTTTAGGGTTCATATATGTAATTAGGTTACATATGTGTTTATATTATTCTATTTGATTGATTGCATATACGTGATCTAATTGTATTTTTTTTTCACTTTTTAAATCAGACGATATACATATATATGATTACATATACCAAGTTAGGTGTTTACATAATGTACGTAATTAGGTTACACTAGAGATGATTACATATACATAATCTGGTTATGGATACGTAATCATTCCTGCACTGATCTAAGCATGATTACATATACGTAATCAGGTTATATATGTGCTTACATTGTTCTGTTTGATTGATTACATATATGTAATCAGATTGTATGATTTTTTTTTCTTTTTTATATTTTTTAATCAGATGATATACATATATATATATATATATATATATGACTACACATACCAAGTTACGTGCTTACACAATGTAATCAGATTTGTGTGATTGATTACATATATGTAATTTGGTCGACGTAATCCGTTTGTTTGAAAAAAAACATATTTTTAATTAAATTTTCTAATAAAAACCAGACTGTTTAAATTGAATTTGAAAAACTATTGATTTTTGAATTTTTTATGTAAATCAGGAGAGAGGAGAGAGAAACGCAATTTTAGGATCTAATTAATATTTAGGATAGATAAAAATTTATGTAGACTAATATACCCTTATAGTTTTATATTAAAATCCCTTGATTAACACTTATTTACAATGTTGCCACTATATGATCTCAACCATTGATTATAATAATTAATGGTGGATTTGAGGTTTTCTTAGTTTTCTTTAAAATGAGAGTTTTTAATGGAACCCTCCCCTATATATATATATTATATCATCTTATTTATGTGACTTTTTGAAAATTTAAACTTGTAACATTAAAAGTTTTTTAACTTTGAAATGTAGTAAACAAAGATTAAAGTATTAAATTTGAGAGATTTACTTAAATATTTGGGTTTTTATTAAATTTCAAAGATTTCTTACAGATTTGGATTTTTCTTTTAATTAAACTATTGGTTGCCGGTGAGACGAATTTTGTGAGTAATTTTTTTCTAATTTTTATAATATATTTGTGAGGATTTTGTATAATATTATTTTTTATGAAAAATTTGTATAAAGTTCGTGATGAGAGATTTTGATTTTGCTATGCAACTTATGGTTTTTCAAATGATATATAATACATATTCTCAGTAGTGTATTGTGATGCCCGTCGCAATGCGCGAGGAGAATAAACCTAGTTTTGTTTAAAATTATGAAATTTGTTAATGTTGTCACACCCTCACCTCTCCTCACCTGAGATGATGTCATAAGTCTCATTCTATTGGTTGCGGAAGCATAGTGGTGATGTCTCAGAAATGAGGTGTGACTTACTTGAACCGATATAACTGCACACAGATTCACTTGAAATAATTATATTGCAAGGGTTTCGTAGATACATCAACTTAACAGCTAAATTCATTACATAATCTGATACATGTAAGTTCAAATAAGTGAAGTGCATCCTCACCGTGTCGTCAACGTTGTCCTGCAAAAATGTTGAGTTTAAAACGTCAGCACAAAGCTGGTGAGTTCGACAGTTCAGTTAGAACAATATGATATGATAAGTATGTTCATAAAAAGTT
The DNA here is from genome assembly GCA_009363875.1 of Mikania micrantha. Lineage (NCBI taxonomy): Eukaryota > Viridiplantae > Streptophyta > Magnoliopsida > Asterales > Asteraceae > Mikania > Mikania micrantha. The sequence continues at coordinate 53,137,797 of CM018680.1, read as the reverse complement.
CAGTTCTGGATAACCATGGGACCCGTATCTATTTCCTTTCGGACAGTTTACGTTTATGAAGTTACTACCCGTAGGTAAATATCTCAATGCCTCATTATCTTAATGTCTATCACTAACATTAAGAAAGCGTTTCGTAACCAGGTATCAAATATTCGCACCAGGGGAGATGCAATCCTCCCAGCAAATGGGTTGTCAGCCAATAGTACTATAAATGATTCATATTCGGCCCCACATGGGTTCACTAGATACAGTTCACGAGATGAGGACTTTTGATACCGTGATAGAGTTACTAACGGCAACATCCCATGAAATCACACAAAAGTCACATGAAATCACACAGATATTAGTGATGCATATCATATGTTCAGAAAACAGTTTGCAGAGTTACCCCGATATTTATAAAACAATAAAGAGAAAAGGGGTTGTACGAAACTCACTTGATGTCTCACAGTATTAGGAACACTCGTAATAGGTGCAAACAGTGTAATTTTGCATTAGTTTATGTTTAATAAATTATTTAAGTTCCAACTTACTGATTAAATCTTTCTGAACGTTCAATATCAAAGACATTGCCTTGACAGTCATCAAACCGATATTAGATTATTAATTGTTGGACCGATCGGGAGCTTGGAAACAATCCGAATCCAATGTAAAACTACTCGACAGCCTCTGGAATAGTGCGGAATCCTATTCCAGGGTTTTCCAATCGAAATCAACAGGAACAGTGGTGATCCGAGGTTGTAGGAACAACGTGGAAGCAACGATCGAACACCACGGGTTGAGAATCGAACTTGGATGATCACTAGCCGCTCAAATCTCCTAGGGTTTTGACACTTGAGTCTCAGGGAAGAAGGAGGGCTCTGGAAAGTTAGTGTTGAAATGATTTGAACTTGTATATATAAGCTGTAGTCATTCGGCCGAATGAGTGGCCGAAGCATCTCATTCGGCGAATGACCAAGCTCGAATGAGCTGTCAATCGAATGAGACATTCGGCGAATGACTCATTCTATCGCTAGCCATTCGCTGGTTTCATCATTCGGCGAATGGCTTCATTCTAGAGTCATTCGCCCGAATGTGAGGTAGTCATACTCAACTATAAATTTAATCAAATCAAATAAACATATAATCAATAATAAACATTAAGAATTATATATAAAGACAACTTTCATTAATAATTTGAACATTACATGATAAGAGTTACAAAACAGAACTAGGGACAAAACATGTATCAACATTAATTATTTATTTTAGTGACATATCATACAATGTATGATAATGTAGGAACCTATACTGATTCATGTTCCCAATACTTGTTTGATGACACCCTTGATTAATCCTTATAATCTCAAATTAACCAAATGGTTAATGTTGTTGATTCTAATGCTAGAGCAGTTTCTAGACAGTTTAATGGCTTAGGAATGATCAATCCTTGTTATTGATTACCCAAATATCATGAAATATCACAATGTAATATTAGTATAGGTTTTATAACCATGTTTAACATACTAATCTGACTGTTATCATTAACATCATATAATCGTTCCAATGAGTATGTTAATGATTGTGATTAGTTTTAAACACTCAACTTTCACGTTGCATGTTAAAGATTAATCAAACTAATCACCTACATAGTCACAACCAAATGTTTTAAACCATTACAACCATTGTTATGATTTCATGCAAACCGGCCATTACAACAGCTCAAAACAAGGATTTACCCGTTAACAGTTCGAGTTTGTCATCCAAAATCAATCCTAGCCATCATCTAGGCAATAATCAACAACCCTAACTATATCATTACGTTCAAACTCAAGATTTAATCAATAAAAATCAAACCAGAAGGTTTAAAATGAATCCTTACCTATCCTGACGGATTCCAACGGATGAAATGATGATCAGAACTTGTTTTAACGCTCCTGGATGCGATCTAAATGTCGTGAGGCCTTCAAACTTGAGTTTTTGCTGGATCAGATGATTATTTTCGTGGGTTGGTGGCTGTATCGTCGATAGATGATAGAAAAATTGAGATTAACATGAAAATCTTGATTTTTAAGCAAGTGGCCCGATCAGATCATCCCAGGCGCATCGCCTGGACACCCGCAGCCACCTAGGCGCACTGCGCGGCCCTTCCCGGCCTTCCAGAAGCTTTCGACCCCCGCGCGCATCGCCTGACACCATCGCATGGCCTGGGGCGTACCGTCCCAGGGTAATTTCGCCCGTTTTTCGATCAAAACTTCGTTTCGCGCACGGTTTTCGCCCATGTTCATCATTTTTCGCATACTGTCATCCCATAATAATTTCTATTGCCAAATCTACGTGGATTTTAAACACGACCAAATGTGCTCACTTGTTGCTGACATAACTCTTTGTACGCAATTATCACAGTCTCCTCCTGTTAGACAAATTTCGTCCCGAAATTTAGGGAAGACTTACTTGATAACAATTGATCAAGAGAATAGGTGTGGGTATTTCTGTTTCATCTGATCTTCACGTTCCCACGTATATTCAGGTCCACGCTGTGAATTCCATCGAATTTTGACAATAGGTATGCGACTGCGTTTCAGTACCTTCATCTCTCGATCCATTACTTCAACTGGTTCTTCCCGGAATTGAAGTTTCTCATCAATTTGAATTTCTTTAAGAGGTACTATCAGTGATTCATCAGCTAGGCATTTCTTCAAATTTGATACATGGAAGACATCATGAACGTTACCAAGTTCAGGAGGTAATTCAAGTTTGTAGGCCACTGATCCGATTCGTTCAAGAATTTTGAATGGTCCTACAAATCTTGGTGAAAGTTTACCTCTCTTCCCAAATCTGAATATGCCCTTCCATGGTGAAACTTTCAACATTACCAGATCCCGATTTGAAATTCCAAGGGTCTACGACGATTGTCAGCATAACTCTTTTGACGATCGCGAACAACTTTAATTCGTTCTTGAATCAGTGCGATCTTATCAGTTGTTTCTTGAATGAGTTCTGGGCCTATGATTTGATTTTCACCTACCTCTGACAAACATATAGGTGATCTACATTTGCGCCCGTAAAGTGCTTCAAATGGAGCGCATTTAATACTGGTATAATAGCTGTTGTTGTATGAGAATTCAACAAGTGGAAGATGAATATCCCAGCTACCACCAAAATCAATCACACAGCTTCTGAGCATATCTTCCAGAGTTTGATTTGTTCGTTCAGTTTGCCCATCAGTTTGTGGATGATAAGCTGTGCTCATATTGATTTGTGTGCCCAGAGCATTCTGAAGAGTTTGCCAAAATCGTGATATAAATCGACTATCTCTATCCGAAATTATAGAGATTGGTACCCTATGTCGAGACACAATCTCCTTAACATAGAGTTTAGCAAGTCGATCCATGGAGTAATCCTCTCAGATGGGTATGAAATGCGCTTATTTAGTAAGGCGATCAACGATAACCCATATAGAGTCATGATTATGCGATGTTCTGGGTAGTTTAGTGATAAAATCCATAGCGATCTGATCCCATTTCCACATGGGAATCTCCGGTTGTTGTAGTAACCCAGAAGGACGTTGATGTTCAGCCTTAACCTTTAGACACGTTAAGCATCGACCCACGTATTCTGCGATGTGTTTCTTCATTCCAGGCCACCAGTAAAAATCTTTAAGATCTTTATACATTTTATCAGTGCCCGGATGAATAGAATACCTGGATTTGTGCGATCTAAGATGATTGTTCTTGAGTTACCGAATAAAGGAACCCATATTCGGCTTTTGAAATACATCACTCCATCAGTCTTAACTTCAAGTTTCTTGTCTAATCCCCTCAATTCCTCAGCAAGATAGTTCGGAGTTTGTAAAGCTTGTTGCAGAGCTTCCTTGATTTGAGGAATTAGACTGGTTTGAATAGTCATACCTAGTGCTTTCGCACGTAACGGTTTGACTCGTTCTTTGCGACTCAAGGCATCGGCTACGACATTCTCTTTACCCGGATGATAACGAATTTCACAGTCATAGTCGTTCAACAGTTTAACCCACCGCCTTTGTCGCATATTAAGCATCTTCTGATCTAGAATATGTTGAAGACTTTTGTGATCAGTGTATATAATACACTTAGTTCCATACAAATAGTGTCTCAAAATCTTGAGTGCAAACACCACTGCACCAAGTTCTAGATCATGAGTGGTATAGTTCTTCTCGTGTACTTTCAACTGTCGAGAAGCATAAGCAATCACTTTATCGTTCTGCATTAAAACACACCCCAGACCTTGACGGGAAGTATCACAGTATACTGTGAAATTATCAGTACCTTCCGGTAGTACCAAGATAGGTGCGTGTCAGAGTTTGTGTTTTAACAGTTGGAAGGCCTCCTCCCGATGAGAACCCCATATAAACGGTTGATTTTTCTGTGTCAATGTAGTTAGTGGCAGGGCTATCTTTGAGAAGTTCTTGATGAATTGTCGATAATAACCTGCCAGCCCTAAGAATTGACGTATTTCAGTTGGGGTTCGCGGTGTTTCCCATTGTTCTACAGCTTTAATCTTACTGGATCCACCTGAATGTCATCTTGATTCACTACATGCCCGAGAAATTGCACTTCTCGTAACCAGACTGAGCACTTGGAGAACTTGGCATATAATTTTTCGCGTGCCAAAAGTTCTAAGATCAGTTTTAAGTGTTGGGCATGTTCTCTTTGGCTTCGAGAGTAAATGAGAATGTCATCAATAAATACAATCACAAACTTATCTAAGTAAGGCCTACATACCCGATTCATCAGGTCCATAAAAACTGCAGGTGCATTTGTTAATCCAAACGGCATTACTAGAAATTCATAATGCTCGTACTGAGTTCGGAATGCAGTTTTAGGAACATCATCTTCGTGCACTCGTAATTGATGATATCCGGAACTTAAATCAATTTTTGAGAAGTAGGTAGCGCCTTGAAGTTGATCAAACAGATCATCTATACGTGGCAATGGATAACGGTTTTTGACTGTTAATTTATTGAGCTCTCTGTAGTCAATGCACATCCTGAATGATCCATCATTCTTTTTCACAAAAAGGACTGGTGCTCCCCAGGGTGAGAAACTAGGTCTAATAAAACCCTTGTCTAACAGTTCTTGCAGTTGGCCTGACAGCTCTTGCATCTCTGAGGGTGCTAAGCGATAAGGAGCTTTAGCTACAGGTGCTGCACCTGGAATCTAGTCAATACGAAATTCAACTTGTCTCACTGGGGGTAATCCTGATATATCCTCAGGAAAAACTTCAGGAAAGTCTTTGACTACTGGAATATATTCGATACGTTTTTGTAAAGAACCGTTATTGATCACATGTGCTAGAAAAGCCGGACACCCTTTCCGTAAACATTTCTGAGTTTGCATACAAGAAATGATACTAGGTTTTCTACCAGTTTGCTCCCCTTGAACTATCAGTGTATTACCCTCAGGTAATGGAATACGGATCACCTTAGTTTGACATACTACTTCTGCTTGGTTATCAGAAAGCCAATCCATGCCGACAACGACATCAAAACTCCCAAGCTTAATAGGAAGTAAATTGATATTGAAAAGATGATCATTTAGATTCAAGGAACATCCTTGAATAACATTGTTAGTTTTAATCAACTTGCCATTAGCAAGTTCAATAACGTAAGGAGTTTGTAGTTCTACCGCAGGCAATGAAAGTAATAATGCAAATTCAGGAGAGATAAAACTCTTATTTGCCCCTGTATCAAAGAGAACTGATGCATAAAGGTCATTGAGTAGAAACGTACCAGTGACAATGTTAGCATCGTGTCTCGCCTCGGTAGCACCAATCTTGAAAGCTCTCCCTCTAGCTTCATTCCCCGGATTGGTGTTATTATTGTTTGGGCAGTTTCTAATCAAGTGATCAGGACTCCCACACTTGTAAGATGATCGGTTCGTTTGAGTGGTTGGTCGTGGTTCTTGATTTGGTTGGCGAGGAGGAAAATTACAGTATCTAGTATATTGTCCAACCTTATTACAGTTGGCACAAACAGGACACGGTCCTGTATGATGATATGGACACTTGTTACATTTGGGCGCCTGCCCCGTATCAGTTTTCCTCTCAGGATTAGTAGCACCATAGTTCTTCACAATTGGCCTGCTCTGGTTGATCTCAGCCGGAGCTTTTGTCTTAACTTTACCAAACCACTTTCGTTTAGTACCTTTGGAACCACTGGAGGTACCAACGTCACTACAGCCCACGGCCGTCGGAGTTTTTGTTACCAACATACCACTCCTTACCGCCTCATCGGTAAGCTTTGTGGTCAAAAGAATTGCACGTTTGAGAGTTGTGGGTTCTGCTGCAGTTACCATTCCCCGAATCTGGGGAACCAAACCCTTAATATACTTCTCAATAAATGTTGTTTCAGTAGGAAACATATCGGGAAGTAAACTCGTGAAATCGATCGGTATAAGCTAAACAATCAGCTCCGATCATAGAGTGATTCCAGAATTTCTCCTGGAGCTTTTGTATTTCCGTGATTGGGCAGTACTCTGACATAATCAGAGTTTTAAATCGTTCCAACCCATCGAGTCAACTGTAGCTAAGCCCAAAGTTTTAGCCTGGGTATTCCACCAGGTTAGAGCTGATTTTCAGAGAACAAGCAGCATAACACACCTTATGCTCCACCAAACACTGGCTGATCTTGAGTTTCGTTTCCATTTCCTCGATCCACCTTAACAATCCAGCCGCTCCTTCCTTTCCAGTGAAAGTAGGAGGATTGCAAGAAGCAAAGTACTTGTATGTACATCCTTGCTGAAGTGGATCAGGAGCAGTTGTTTTTGTTGTTGTTGTTCCAGTGATATTATGAGTTCCTACGTTACCACCAGTAGCATTATGTTCAGTAGGGTTGTGGTCCCCACCAGAACCCAAAATGATATGAGGTTGGTGTTGTATCAAGACACCACAAGCAGATAGTTGTTCTCGCACAATTCGTGCTATCATTGCTTCGTTCGATTCAGATCCACTTGCACCAGCAGGTGGAACCGTGTTCACTCCATGGTTCAAGGGTGGAACAGTACTGGTTTCCAGATTAACCTGTGGATCTTGATTTGATTCAGCATTAACTGGTGGAACTTGGTTCGGCTCAGTGTTAGTAACGTTCTTGTCAGCTTTCTTAGCTGATCGACCTCGTTTAGGAGCCATTGTTCTGCTCACATGCAGACAAACTCAGATCAGTTCAAGAATATTAAAGATATAACCCGTTCGATCACATAAATTCAATCATATTCTGTTACACTGAATTTTATGTTGAAATGTGATTATAAGAAAATATAGTATAACTAAATTGATACAGTTCAGACATGTTCTCAGTACACAAAAATCACACAAATGTTCGTAGTTATACACAATCCTGTTATTTCAAAACATGTTAGAGTATTACCCAGCGCATCGCATTGTAACACATGTTTTTAGAGATATATCATACAAGACTAGGATATGTTCTCACACATGTTCTCTGATATGTTCTCAGTTCATGCACTAGATTTGTTCTTACCCAAATAATAGATATGTTATCCTTTAAATATGTTCTCGTACAGTATGGCTCTCGTATTGTACTTCGATACATTGCTGTATAGGCAATAGATATGGTTTCATTTAAATATGTTCTCGTACAGTATGGCTCTCGTACTGTACTTCGATACATTGCCGTACAGACAGTAAATATGTTTTCATTTAAATATGTTCTCGTACAGTATGGCTCCCGTACTGCACTTTTAGCGATAGATATGTTCTAATACAGTATGGCTCCCGTACTGTATTTTAGCGATATCTATGTTTTAATTTAGATCTATTCGCATACAGTATTGCTCACGTACTGTATTTTAACGATATATATGTTCTAATACAGTATGGCTCCCGTACTGTATTTTAGCGATATCTACGTTTTAATTTAGATCTATTCGCATACAATATTGCTCCCGTACTGTATTTTAAGGATAGATATGTTCTTACATAGAATTGTTCTCTTCAGTTCTATGATACGTTGCCACACAGGCAATAGATATGTTCTCACACAGAATTGTTCTCACAGTTCTATGATACGTTGCCACACAGGACTTTAAAATGATGCCACACAAGACTTTGAAATGTTGTCACACAGACAATTGAAATGATGCCACACAGGACTTTGAAATGTTGCCACACAGGACTTTCATACGAGTTATACAAACCGTATATGTAGTACCCCACGAGGTAGTTTACGTGAACATACCATACATGGTATTTTACGAGAGTATACCACTTCAGGTATTTTACGAAAGTATACCGCTCCAGGTATTTTACGAAAGTATACCACACAGGTATTTTACGAAAGTATACCACTCCAGGTATTTTACGAGAGTATACCACACAAGTATTTTACAAAAGTATACCACACAGGTATTTTACGAAAGTATACCACTCCAGGTATTTTACGAAATAGCACCAAGCTATTTTACGAGATAGCACACAAGCTATTTTACGAGATAGCACACAAGCTATTTTACGAGATAGCACACAAGCTATTTTACGAGGTAGCACACAACTATTTTACGAGATAGCACACAAGCTATTTTACGAGATAGCACACAAGCTATTTTACGAGATAGCACACAACTATTTTACGAGATAACACACAAGCTATTTTACGATGACAGAATACCTCACCAGGTATTTTATGATGACAGAATACCTCACTAGGTATTTCACGAGGACAGAATACCTAACTAGGTATGTCACAATGACAGAATACCTCACCAGGTATTTTATGATGACAGAATACCTCACTAGGTATTTCACAATGACAGAATACCTCACTAGGTATTTTACGATGACAGAATACCTCACTAGGTATTTCACAATGTCAGAATACCTCACTAGGTATTTTACGATGACATACAGTTATTAGATAAGTTTTCCCAGAAATGTTCTTATAGTTCTGGGTATAGTTCACTCATAAGTTATTTAGAGATATACCTCATTAGGTATTCAGGGATAAGAAGCGAGATCACTATATACTCCATAATCTGTGTCATCCTATCCTCTATAATTATTGTGTAAATCTGGACTCTCTGAGGTGATGGGCTTCTAGCCAGTTTTCCGCCTAGGTATCTTTATCACATATCTGTGGATGTGGTGGCGTGTGTAAAATCTGAGGTACCACCATGGATGCTGCAGAAGATGCTTCTGACGGATCTGAGTCAGAAATTGAGCTGAGACTCGGCGTATCATCCAGAGTCACATATGGACTCTGTCTATATATGTAGCGTTCACATGGTTTTTCCATTGATATATAATCAACATTTACAGATCAATGTCATGAAGTGAATATTGAATAATAGTATTCAACATAATCATGATATGACATATCTTCCAATCTCAACACAACTATTCGTCCTTCATGTTATTATTGTTCTGCTCGTATTGAAATTTACTAGAACGTACAAGTGATGCAAATTCCAGTTGTGCTGGCCAGTCAAAACTGTAATTTGTACTACCTGATTCTTCTAGCTTAATTCAAAAAAATTTTTGTTCGTTTGTTATGTTCGGTGCTCTCTGTGTCATTATTCGAGCCTATGGTTATAGTCTAGGTCTCTAAGTCAACCTAATTCTCTATAACCCGTGGCTCTGATACCACCCTATCACACCCCCACTTCTCCTCACCTGAGATGATGTCATAAGTCTCATTCTATTGGTTGCGGAAGCATAGTGGTGATGTCTCAGAGATGAGGTGTGACTTACTTGAACCGATATCACTGCACACAGATTCACTTGAAATAATTATATTGCAAGGGTTTCGTAGATACATCAACTTAACAGCTAAATTCATTACACAATCTGATACATGTAAGTTCAAATAAGTGAAGTGCATCCTCATCGTGTCGTCAACGTTGTCCTGCAAAAATGTTGAGTTTAAAACGTCAGCACAAAGCTGGTGAGTTCGACAGTTCAGTTAGAACAATATGATATGATAAGTATGTTCATAAAAAGTTCAGTTCTGGATAACCATGGGACCCGTATCTAGTTCCTTTCGGACAGTATACGTTTATGAAGTTACTACCCGTAGGTAAATATCTCAATGCCTCATTATCTTAATGTCTATCACTAACATTAAGAAAGCGTTTCGTAACCAGGTATCAAATATTCGCACCAGGGGAGATGCAATCCTCCCAGCAAATGGGTTGTCAGCCAATAGTACTATAAATGATTCATATTCGGCCCCACATGGGTTCACTAGATACAGTTCACGAGATGAGGACTTTTGATACTGTGATAGAGTTACTAACGGCAACATCCCATGAAATCACACAAAAGTCACATGAAATCACACAGATATTAGTGATGCATATCATATGTTCAGAAAACAGTTTGCAGAGTTACCCCGATATTTATAAAACAATAAAGAGAAAAGGGGTTGTACGAAACTCACTTGATGTCTCACAGTATTAGGAACACTCGCAATAGGTGCAAACAGTGTAATTTTGCATTAGTTTATGTTTAATAAATTATTTAAGTTCCAACTTACTGATTAAATCTTTCTGAACGTTCAATATCAAAGACATTGCCTTGACAGTCATCAAACCGATATTAGATTATTAATTGTTGGACCGATCGGGAGCTTGGAAACAATCCGAATCCAATGTAAAACTACTCGACAGCCTCTGGAATAGTGCGGAATCCTATTCCAGGGTTTTCCAATCGAAATCAACAGGAACCGTGGTGATCCGAGGTTGTAGGAACAACGTGGAAGCAACGATCGAACACCACGGGTTGAGAATCGAACTTGGATGATCACTAGCCGCTCAAATCTCCTAGGGTTTTGACACTTGAGTCATTCGCCCGAATGTGAGGTAGTCATACTCAACTATAAATTTAATCAAATCAAATAAACATATAATCAATAATAAACATTAAGAATTATATATAAAGACAACTTTCATTAATAATTTGAACATTACATGATAAGAGTTACAAAACAGAACTAGGGACAAAACATGTATCAACATTAATTATTTATTTTAGTGACATATCATACAATGTATGATAATGTAGGAACCTATACTGATTCAGGTTCCCAATACTTGGTTGATGACACCCTTGATTAATCCTTATAATCTCAGATTAACCAAGTGGTTAATGTTGTTGATTCTAATGCTAGAGCAGTTTCTAGACAGTTTAATGGCTTAGGAATGATCAATCCTTGTTATTGATTACCCAAATATCATGAAATATCACAATGTAATATTAGTATAGGTTTTATAACCATGTTTAACATACTAATCTGACTGTTATCATTAACATCATATAATCGTTCCAATGTGTATGTTAATGATTGTGATTAGTTTTAAACACTCAACTTTCACGTTGCATGTTAAAGATTAATCAAACTAATCACCTACATAGTCACAACCAAATGGTTTAAACCATTACAACCATTGTTATGATTTCATGCAAACCGGGCAACTGATTTACTTCGAATCCAGGCAACGTCTTGAAATCATGTGGGTGTTTGAAGTAGTCGATCCCTTTCTCTCTCTTCACAGCGTAGCAACCAAGATCATGGATGTATGCCCAGCTAAGAATCTGACCTCCAGCTTTGTAGCCTTTGGTCCTATAAACCTTCTTGTGTGTAGCTGGCATATTCTCGGTGCTTTGCTTCTTTAAAACTTCCCAATAAGCTGCCCATTCTTCTTTCCTTCTCTTTCTGTCATCGGCTTCAGCCTTGCTTGCCTCAACTTGTTCTTCCAGATATCTGACCAAAAGATCCTCTGTTTCTTGATCAAATGGCTCAGTGAATGTAGGCAGCTCATCTTCAGCCGATGTGTACTTTGGGTACTCTTCGTCTGTAATATCTTCCAGAATCACCTCATCAACATCATCAAATGGTTCTGGATCAGGCTCTTCACAAACAGGAACTGAGGTGTCATCAGTAACCACCTCATCATGATTCAACCTGAACAGCTCAGCAATCTGTTCCTTTGTGAGGCAGTGAATGATCTCTCCCTCCTCCTTGTCGTAGCTTACTGAGTGCTGTATAATACCTTGAGCATCCAAAATCATAGTCAGTGTCTCATCTAGCTGACGTCTCAATGGCACAGCTTGTACTTCCTCAGTAGCTTCTGGTTCGGCTGTCTTTGATGGAGACGAAGGAGGAGGAGCCTTGGTCTTCTTATCATTTGCTTTCTTGGACCGGATCTCTGAAGAGGGAGGGGCTTGATCATCATTGTCATCATCATCATCATCAGTACCAGATGATTCAGAAGACCCACTCCCAGATCCGTCCTTGTCATCATCAGTATCTTCATCATCATCAGATTCTTCATCTTTCTCAGAATCTTCATCATCAACCTGTTCCTCCTCAGACTCTTCTTCTTCTTCATCCATCTCCTTGTCTGATTCATCGGAACGGTCTTCAGCACCTTCAAGCCTGGGAGTGCCCTCCTTGGAACCCTCGACAAGTTCAGCAAGGCGAGCATTCTCAGCTTCCAACAGAAGAATTCTCTCACTGAAACCAGATGCTGTCATAGCCAACTGGTTATGTTCATCAATGTACTTGAGAAGCTGCTCCTCTTGCTGAGCAGAACGAGCTCTAAGATCAGCTCGTTGATCAGCTGCTTGCAGCAACAGGGCATCCTGATCGTTTATCCTTTGGGTGAGCTGAGCAATCTTAGACTCCTGCTCCATGCTCTTCTCCATCAACCTGAGAGCCATACTGTTCAGTGTGCTAAGCTGATCCACAACTGAAACAGTAGGTATATACATATCAGCTCTCGATGTAGACGGGCCAGAAGAAGCAACAACATAGACTGGCTCATGAGTGATAGGAGTGGTCAGAGGGGCAATAGTAGTCTGTGTGGGAACAGCCCTTGACCGAGTCAGTGAAGAAACTGACACAGCTGCTACTGATGTAACAGTAGTTGTAGCAGCTGTAGTCAGTTCTGACCTCCTTTGGAATGAGAACCTTGATCTCTTTCCCCTTCCAGCCCTAGAGGATGTAGGCTGGGAGGCAGCAGCAATCACAGCTGCTGAAGCAGGAGCAGAGGACCTAGGTGGAGGAGAGATATCAAACTCTGGTACAAACGATGGATCAGTAATCTCCTCCCTCTCATCTTCTGTCCTCTTCCTCTTCCTGACTATCATCTTACCTCCCACCATCACCTTCTCATGTCCCTTCTCCATGAAATCATCAGAGTCAGTACTCTCCTCATCACCATCTCCAACTACGTCCTCATCACCAGAGTCCTCTGACTCATCATCACCTTCAGAAATATGAGGAGCTGTAGTATCAACAAAAGTAGAAGCAGTAACAGTAGCAGTAGTGGCCAGGAAGTCTAAATCCATCAATGAATCAATATCTATGTCATCTTCCTGAGCTGTAGACACCCCAGCATCACCACCAACTCCAGCACCAGTCACATCAACCATGCTCATAGTAGCAGCAGTGGTTATGTTACCTGAACTCACATCCATCACACCAGAACTCACCGCAGCAGTGCTCACAATCACTGTGCTCTCACCCCCTCCTGCACCACTAGGACCTGCCTCATCACCACCATCACTGTCATCTCCACCAGCTGGTACAACTATGTCTTCCACATCTGAATCGGAGTCATCATGCCTCCATCTGCGACCAGCAGGAGCTCGATAATCAGGTCGAGAGAGATGACCGAATAATGATCTGGTGGTTGGCTTCCTCTCCTTCCCTCTATATGACAAGACTCTGTTAAGAGTGGTGTCATTCATGTGCTCTAAACGTATAACATCAGCATTGATCTTGGGAAGATCTGGAACTTGAGCGTCGATAATCTGCTGCAAAAACCGAGGATACATAAGAAACTTCTTGTCCCCCTTTAAGACCACGTTCTCCTTCATATGAATAAAGATCATCTCTGAGAAGTTGAAAGGATTGTTAAGCACAAGAGCAACAAAAGCACACTGGATAGTCTCACGCATGTCATCGAATCCTCCTCGCCTTGATCCGAGACAATGAACTAAGACATGAGCTAGATACTTGAATTGTGGAGACATGAATGCTTTGTTGAGAATGCCCGCTCCAATGTCACCCTCATACTTGCACCTAAGAAAGCATCCACGAACTAAAAAGCGATCAAGTAGTGATGGCTGATCTGGAGAATCTTGAAACCCACATATTCTCCTGATGTGTTCAGCAGAAACAACAATGTCATGCCCTTGAACTTTTCCCCTGATAACTGTAGGCTCGGCCTCACAGTCTATGTCAGCAGATGACCAGAAATCCTGCTGATGCGAATGGTAAGGCACATGAAGTCGATATAGCAGTGAAGATCCTCGAACGCCTCAAAAAAGTAATAATCTCTGAGTAGTGCTTGGCGTTCGGTGTGGTCAAATCCAGATGAGCACATATGTTGTGCTTAGGGACTGATTTGTAACCTCCCATACTGAACAACAAAAGAAATAGACATGTTAGTACAAGTCAGTCAACAGGAAACAGAATTAAAAAATCAGATTTAAATTTCAACAGATTGGCCGAATGACATTCATTCGCCGAATGAAGCCTATGATCGAATGAGTCATTCGCCGAATGGGGTTCATTCGTCGAATAACCATCATTCGTCGAATGAGACATAGGCAAGGCTAGTCATTCGTCGAATGCGCCATTCGTCGAATGAACTTCATTCGCCGAATGAGTCATTCGCCGAATGACGACATTCGGCGCCCATTTTGAATTCAAAATCCCTCTTTCCAAAAATCACGAATCAGACCACAAAACTTGTGTGTAAACACTTAGAATCAACAGACTAAGACATTTAAAACTTGACTTAGATAGTTTTAAGTTCATTTTGATGATCTATTAACACGGCGAAAAATAAAACCCTAAATCCCAAAATTTCTGTCTGTTTTTCATGATTCCACGGTTGAAAATGTCTGACAATCATTCCCCATATACCTGAGATGAAATAGAAAGTGATTGTCAGAAGCAGGGTTAACTAGGATCACAGAAAATCGAAAGAACTGAAAATGTGTGTGAATCGCCGAATGAGGTGCGCTCTGATGCAGCGAAAGAGAAAATGGTCGAATGACCTTCATTCGGCCGAAGGACTATTATATTGCCAAGCTCATTCGCCGAATGAGCTAGGCGAAAGGTCTGATGTAAATTAGTATCATTCGCCGAATGAGTGTTGCGATTGAAACATTCGACGATACTCATTCGCCGAATGAGAATGTCGAATGAGACATTCGACACCCTTCATTCGTCGAATGATGAACACTTTGTATGATTGATTCGGTCGAATGACTCATACGCAGAATGAGTTCATTCGGCCGAATGTATGAACTTCACCTCTCATTCGGACGAATGAGAGATGAAAACCTCCAAAACTCAACTTTTTCAACATTTGACATTTTGAGCAACAAACTTTTAACAAATTATGAAGATATGTCTGGTTGGTTCAGGATTCAGATATGACAGACATCCGAATCTACAAATGATCATCTAAAACAAGATTGAAAATAGAAAATCTTTTTGTATTTTTCTGAAACAACCACTACAACTGTACAAACAATAATTAAAAACAAATAAACACATATTTTTGTGAGAAGTCAATTAATAAAGTAACACATATCTATAATCACATCATATTGTCTTCAATGAACGCTTCACTTCAAACACAATTTCATTATGATATGATTACTGATATATTTGTCCAGACTTAAACCGAACAATACATAAGTACTAAACAAACTATATGATCACTCATATTTTCTGATTGAGTTCCCCAATTCATTTCACCAATAAAGATCAAAATCAGTTCAAAACTCATTTCTGCATATCTTAAAACCAGTCATCATGAATTCAATAAAATTCAAACATTTATTATCTTCTTGTATTTTTCTTGTTCTATCCAAATGGATGGCTTCAGCTAGGTCCGTCCCAGCAATATGGCACATGTATGGAATCAAACTTTATTTGTTTAAGTATTTCTCAAGCTTAATACCAGCTTGCATTAGGTTTTCTTCAAGCTTAATACCAGCTTGTTTTTAGTTTTTCATCAAGCTTAATACCAGCTTGTTTTTGATTTTCCTCAAGCTTAATACCAGCTTGCCTTTATTTTTCTTTGAATGAAACCTTATTTGATTCCATGATGATAGGTGTATGCTTGATTTGAGTCAAAAACCGTTTCTCATTCAAATGATTTAATAAAATGGATCCCACATATCAAACTTTCTAAGTTATCACAAGTTGTTTATTCATTTTGTATAGTCAGCCTATCAGTACATCCCTTCACAATTCTCTTGTGATTTTAGTTCATACATTCACTTCTGCTTCTATGACATGATAAGATTAATGCACTACTTTATTAAGCAAGACCATCTCAATTTTTAATTTTTCTATTGTTTTTGGTTTTTCAAATTTTCTATTGTTTTTGGTTTTTCAAATTTTCTATTGTTTTTGGTTTTTCAAATATCATAATATCTCCCCCTAAAAACCTAAAAATAGAAAATCTTTTTGAGTTTTTGATGATGAAAATAAACTATACAGGAAAAAGTAAAAGACTGAATTAAAATAAACAAAACAAAGAATATCTAAGGAAAAGTGATGATCATTTGTTTGACTCAGATTGAGGATTGAACTTCATCCTTTTGCAAAACACCATTAGCCGATAACAGATATAAAAATCTGGGTTTGTCAAATGCTTTTGTAAAAAGATCAGCTTTTTGGTGATCGGTGTGAATTTTCACTACATCGATTAATTTCATTTCAAAACAATCACGTATGAAGTGATATTTTATGTCGATGTGTTTAGTTTTGGAGTGCTGAACTGGATTTTTATTGACAGCAATGGCAGCAGTATTATCAACATAAATAGGAGTGTTAGAAAAATGTAACCCATAGTCCCTGAGTTGCTGTTAAATCCAGATGATTTGTGAACATCAACTAGCAGCAGCAATATATTCAGCTTCACAGGTTGAAGTAGACACCGACGTCTGCTTCTTGCACTGCCAGGTGACCAATCGGTTTCCAAAAAACTGACATCCTGCAGATGTTGACTTGAAATCTCTCTTGCATCCACCATAATCTGAATCACTATATGCAGTAAGCTCAAAGTTATCATCATTAGGGTACCATAAGCCAAGTTCCGGTGTACCCTTCAGATAACGCATAATCCTTTTGACAGCAATGAGGTGAGATACTCTTGGCTTTGATTGATAGCGTGCACACAAACAAGTAGCGAACATGATATCTGGCCGAGAAGCAGTAAGATACATGAGAGATCCGATCATTCCTCGGTACAGAGTGGCATCAACTAACTCCCCCTTTTCATCTGGAGTAATCCCGTGATTAATCGTCAGTGGGGTACCAGCAGGCTTTGCATCAGACATACTGAATCGGCTCAGAATGTCACCCACATATTTGGTTTGAAAAATAAAAATCCCTGCCTCAGACTGATCCACCTGCAAACCCAAGAAAAATTTCATCTCTCCCATCGAACTCATTTCAAATTTTTTTTTCATAACCTTCTCGAATTCCTTGCACATATCATCATTTGTGGAACCAAAGATTATGTCGTCCACATACACTTGCACCAAGAGTAAATCACTGTCCTTCTCACGGATGAATAATGTGCAGTCAATGACACCTCTTCTGAACCCGTTGTTCAGAAGGTGAGTAGAAAGTGTCTCGTACCACGCTCGCGGAGCTTGATGCAATCCATACAAGGCTTTGTCTAGCTTGTAGACTTGGTCACGATGCAATGGATCCTCAAACCCGGGAGGTTGACTGACATACACTGTTTCACTGATAACACCGTGAAGGAACACACTCTTGACATCCATTTGATAGACCTTGAACTTTTTAAAGGATGCATAAGCCAAGAAGATACGAATGGCTTCGAGTCGAGCAACTGGAGCAAACACCTCATTGTAATCCAATCCTTCTATCTGTCTGAATCCTTGAACCACCAGACGTGCCTTGTTTCGCACTATGATCCCGTGATCATCTTTCTTGCAACGAAGAACCCATCTAGTGCCAATGACTTTTGCACCTTTGGGTCTATCACCTAATTGCCAGACCCCTAACTTTTTGAACTGAAAAAGTTCCTCTTGCATAGCATCAACCCATGATTCTTCCTTGAGGGCTTCAGTGACAGTACGCGGTTCAACTTGAGAGATAAAGCAGGAATGAGCACAAAAGCTTACATCTGCAAAATCAAGAATGTCCGCAAGACCACCTGAAGAAATCCGACTTCGAGTCTTCACTCCATCTAAAGGACTCCTAATAATGTTATCTTGAGGATGAATACGATTGATTCTTCCAACGGGATGAGCAGGAACCTCTACCTCAGGATCTAAGTTATTCAGATTCAAATCCTCAAGACCGGGTACAAGGTTATCAACAACTGGTTCAGGAGCAACTGGAGGATTGTCATCTGTGTCTGAGCTGTCATCATTTATCTGTGTAGTAGGAACGGATGCAGATGAAGGTTGAAAGGTTTCATCAGGTGCATTTGTGCATCATACAGCATCTGAACAACGACATCTTCATCTGAATACATGGGGGGCATCTTGAATGAATCAAAGAGACTGGAATAATCAAACATCCAATCTGGCCCTTTTCCAGGTGGGGGCATTGTATATTTCTGAACGTCTACATGGTACAAATCCTCCACATTATGAGTTGCAATGTTGTAAACTCGTTTATTTGGAGTGCTATACCCAAGAAAGTACCCTTCTTCCACCTTTTCATTGAACTTGCCCTGCTTATGTTTCTTAAGCATAGTGCATGGAGCACCAAATGGTTCTAGATACTTAAGATTTGGCTTTCTGTTATGGAGCAGTTCAAAGCAAGTCTTCCCATGTCTCTTCACAATAAGTACCCGGTTCAATGTATAACAATCATTAGCTACAGCTTCGTTCCAAAATTGAACCGGCAGAGAAGAATCAGCAAGCATTGTTTAAGCAGCCTCAATCAATGTCCTGTTCTTGCGTTCAGCAACACCATTCATTTGTGGAACATATGAAGCACTAAATTGTTGCACAATGCCTCTTGCATTACAAAAATTCTCCATGTTGTGATTTTTGAACACCGTTCCATTATCAGTTCGAAACTGACGAATCTTGAGCTTATAAAGTGATTCAAGTTTGGTAACCAAAACTTGAATGCAGTCAAACGTTTCTGATTTCTCCTTCAAAAAGAAGACCAAGAGTATCTGGAGTATTCATCAGTGATGACAAGACAATATTGATCTCCAGCTATACTCTTCCGATTCACTGGACCAAATAAATCCATGTGGAGAAGCTCAAGAGGAACATTGATTGAATGATACTTTTTCAGCTTATGAGACTGCTTAGATTGCTTTCCCTTCTTGCACGATACACATATATCAGACAACTTAAAATTCTTCAAGCTGACTCCATCAACCAGACTATTGTGTACCAAATGATTCATCTTGCGTAAACTCAAATGGCCCATCCTCTTATGCCAAAGGATTGAATCTTTCTCAGTTGCCTTTGTCATAAAACATGAAGCTGTGGAGGATGTAGTTGAAGCTGTGGCCATATTGAGAACGTACAAATCTTGCTTCCTTGGAGCAGACATCAAAATCCAATCTTCAGGTATCTTAACACCTTGCTTGAGAATGTAACATTTTGAATCATCAAATAAGACCTTGTACTCTTTGTCACAAATCTGAGAAACTGACAGGAGGTTGTTTTCCAGCTGTTTAACGTATCTGACGTTATCGAATGAAACTTGTCCATTTGTCAAAATTCCCTCTCCTGTAATAAAACCACCTTTGTCTCCAGCAAAGGCAACATAGCCACCCCGAACTGCATTCACATTGGTGAGCAGAGAAATATCACCAGTCATGTGTCTGGAAGCCCCACTATCAACGATCCAATTGCTGTTAACTCCAGCTTTTGGGGCAACCTGCACAATAAAGAGACAATTAGTTTACCTTGGGAACCCAAGCCTTTACAGTCTTGGGTTGACCCATAGAGTCTCGGATCCAAACATCAATCCATTTCCCTTTAGGAAGAGAGTTATCTGAAATTGGTGGAACAGAATCCTCAGATGATTTAACTTTCCAAATTGCATTTTTATCAAAAGAGGTTTTCAAATAAATGGATGATGATTTTGCTTGGTTAACTTTAATCACATTTGGAACATTCAAAGTTTCCAGTTTTCCTTTTCCCTTGTCTGAAGTCTTAAAATGAATGGGTGGTTTAGACTTTAGCTGAACATGCTTAGGTACAGATTTTACCGGTTTTGGTAAAGCAGATTTTAAGTTTTTGAAAGAAACAACCTTAGGCCTGATCAACTGAGGACAGAATCTCACAATGTGCCCTGACTCACCACATTCAAAACAAACTTTATCACCTTTCTTATGAAAATGTTTTAGATCAGAAAAAGATTTTTTAGTTGATTTAAAGACATTTGCTTTCTGACAATCTTGTTCAAAACCCAAACCCTTTTTCCCTTTGTTACCAAACAGAGATGAATTGGTAGCATAATTAGCTTCAGACTCTTGTGAAGCTTTAACAAAGCATAATTCTTTGTAAATCTTTGATTTGCAGATTGGGTCACCTTTCATGACAATAGGAGTTTGATTCTGAGGAGTGCTGTGCTTAGATGAATAATCTGATTCATCCTCAGAATCAGAGACCCAATCTTCAACAACTCCATCCACCAGTGATCCCTTAGTCTGTGATGAACTCTGATTTGTACTCAGACCAACTGGATCTATTACTAACGGAGTAGTAACTTACAAATCCTTTACATCTTTGTCATTTGGAGTATTGACAAAGGCATTGAGGATTGGTGGAGGACAATTTTGATAATTAACCGGTTCCTTCCCCTGATCAGTACCCCTACTAATCATATGCTCAATGATATAAGAAGAGCTTTCATAGCTCTTGAGCTTCTGACCTAGAGTCTCATAGTCACATTCAACCATTGCTAACTTCTTCTTGATCTCATTGATGGTATTGAGATAAGAAGTTATAGCATCTTGCTTGTTCAGAACAGCGATCTCGGCCTCATGCAATTGTCGGTTTAAAAGATCAATTTTAATCTGAAAATCTTTTTCATTAGATTTTAAAATTTTGTTTGCTTCAATGCACAGGTCGAGATCGTTCAACAAGTCACTGTTATGCTTCTGATAAGCAAGAACCTTACTCCTAAGATCAACACAATTGAAACAATCAGAATGAGAAGATGAACAGTCAGTGTATACCTGCTCAGATTCTGTAGAAGCAGAAGAGTTTGCCATCAAGTCAAATTGAGTAGATGAGTCATCAGCTTCACCATCAGAATCTTGAGTGTCTGAATCTGTCATACTTTCTGATTCAGAACTAGAGACTTTATCAGCATTCATCAATGATTCATCCTGACTGTTTTCCTCATCTTGATCTTCAGACTGTTGAATCTCAGCCACACAAGCTTTATCTTGATCTTCTTTATCAGCATTAAATCTGAAGTCCCAGTTCACCCCTTCATCCTGTTGAACCATTAAAGCTTTACTTGCAGAGGATGAAGATCCAGCTTGAGAAGGAGAATCAATAGGGACTAATCTCCTTTCTGGATTGGAAGTAGAGGATTTCTGATGCTGAAAAGTATTCTTGTTCTGCTTTCTTTGGCTGTTTGCACTGTCTGGCAAAATGACCCTTCTCACCACGGTTGTAGCATGTCACAGATGCCATATCAAACCCAAACTTGGACTCCTTGTTTAGATTGATATCCTTCCCAGTCCTTTTAACAAACTCCTTAGCTCTCCTAACCGCACTAGCCAATGCCCACATAATGTCAATTCGCTCCATGTCATCAGGATCAATCTGAGAGTAGTCATCATTGGTCAAATATGGATTGCCGATCTGACCAGCAACTAATCCATCATATGAGCTAACCAATGTTGACAAAAGACCCATATGCTCTTTTGCAACCTCTACTGTGACCTTGTCGAAATTCTCTGTTTTCAGACTGGCGGTAAGCTGATGATGTTCTTGTTGTGAACTTGTTGAAGAAGATTGACTGAAATGCATCTGAGCTGTAGATGGAGCCTCAGATGTTTTAGAAACAAAAGCAGTCTTCAGAGGAGCATGAGTTGTGGATTTATCGACTGTGGGAGTGGAGTAGTATAGAGAAGGATCCTGAACTTGCACAACCCTCTTGGCTTTCCATTTGTTCTCTATCTCCTGCTCTTTCAGTTTCTGAATAAAATCATTGATGTCCATATGCGCCAACATCTGGTTTTGCTTGAGTACCATCAAGAAAGACTCCCATTTTGGAGGTAGAGCATCTGCCAAACACTGAATCTTCTCCTGAGTTGTAGTCTTGACTTCATGGTTGAACAACTCACTCAACAGATGATAAAACCTAGCAATTAGCTCATCAAGTGATTCATTACCCACATACATAAAGCTATTGAATTCTTTTCTCAAAGCTTTAGACTTAATGCTCTTCAACGCATCATTCCCCTCATATCTTTGTTGTAAGACATCCCAAAGGTATTTGGAATATGTAAATTGTCTAAACTGATGGAAGATGTCTGTAGTAATGGACTGTGACAAAATGGCATATGCTTTCTTCTCATAGTCATACAACTTCCTTTGAGGCTCGGTCATTCTTGTAACAAGCATAGGAGTTCCATCCTCGTTCAAAGGCCTCAAATAACCTCCTTCTATCATCATCCATAGATTTGTATCCACCCCATTGAGTGCTAGATCCTCCATTTGATCAGAAGTAATAAAATTCAACACTTAGAAAAATTTCAGGAAAACTGGCGAATGAGCTGGTTTGGGCGAATGTCGGGGACCGAATGACCTGAATATGGCGAATGAAGGCTGAGTATGACAACTGGCGAATGGGATGATCGAATGACCTATTCGGAAAATGTCTGATCGAATGAACTCTTTCGCCGAATGAGAGTGGAGTATGAAACTTATTCGGCGAATGAAAAGGGCGAAGGAGCTATTCGCCGAATGAGACCTATTCGGCGAATGGAGAGCTATTCGGCTGAACTTATTCGGCCGCAATCGTCATTCGGCGATCTGGGGTTTTCAGCAACGAAAATCGAGATATCTTGTGATTTTGACCAAATCTAAGCACCAAATTTGGTACAGAAGTTCAAGACATGATAACAAAGCAATTGGGAAAGAATTTTGACAAACAATCCACAAAAACCCTTGGTTTTTCAATGAAATAGTAACTTGGAAAGCAAGAAAAGTAGGGTTTTTGGAAGTTACGAAAATTAGGGTTTTGGGAAACTCAGATCTGATGATTTACAGTGGAAATCGAGTAGAATCAAGAGCCAAAGCTCTGATACCACTTTGTTGGACCGATCGGGAGCTCAGAAACAATCCGAATCCAATGTAAAACTACTCGACAGCCTCTGGAATAGTGCGGAATCCTATTCCAGGGTTTTCCAATCGAAATCAACAGGAACCGTGGTGATCCGAGGTTGTAGGAACAACGTGGAAGCAACGATCGAACACCACGGGTTGAGAATCGAACTTGGATGATCACTAGCTGCTCAAATCTCCTAGGGTTTTGACACTTGAGTCTCAGGGAAGAAGGAGGGCTCTGGAAAGTTAGTGTTGAAATGATTTGAACTTGTATATATAAGCTGTAGTCATTCGGCCGAATGAGTGGCCGAAGCATATCATTCGGAGAATGACCAAGCTCGAATGAGCTGTCAATCGAATGAGTCATTCGGCGAATGACTCATTCTATCGCTAGCCATTCGCTGGTTTCATCATTCGGCGAATGACTTCATTCTAGAGTCATTCGCCCGAATGTGAGGTAGTCATACTCAACTATAAATTTAATCAAATCAAATAAACATATAATCAATAATAAACATTAAGAATTATATATAAAGACAACTTTCATTAATAATTTGAACATTACATGATAAGAGTTACAAAACAGAACTAGGGACAAAACATGTATCAATATTAATTATTTATTTTAGTGACATATCATACAATGTATGATAATGTAGGAACCTATACTGATTCAGGTTCCCAATACTTGGTTGATGACACCCTTGATTAATCCTTATAATCTCAGATTAACCAAGTGGTTAATGTTGTTGATTCTAATGCTAGAGCAGTTTCTAGACAGTTTAATGGCTTAGGAATGATCAATCCTTGTTATTGATTACCCAAATATCATGAAATATCACAATGTAATATTAGTATAGGTTTTATAACCATGTTTAACATACTAATCTGACTGTTATCATTAACATCATATAATCGTTCCAATGAGTATGTTAATGATTGTGATTAGTTTTAAACACTCAACTTTCACGTTGCATGTTAAAGATTAATCAAACTAATCACCTACATAGTCACAACCAAATGGTTTAAACCATTACAACCATTGTTATGATTTCATGCAAACCGGCCATTACAACAGCTCAAAACAAGGATTTACCCGTTAACAGTTCGAGTTTGTCATCCAAAATCAATCCTAGCCATCATCTAGGCAATAATCAACAACCCTAACTATATCATTACGTTCAAACTCAAGATTTAATCAATAAAAATCAAACCAGAAGGTTTAAAATGAATCCTTACCTATCCTGACAGATTCCAACGGATGAAATGATGATTAGAACTTGTTTTAACGCTCCTGGATGCGATCTAAACATCGTGAGGCCTTCAAACTTGAGTTTTTGCTGGATCAGATGATTATTTTCGTGGTTGGTGGTTGTATCGTCGATAGATGATAGAAAAATTGAGATAAACATGAAAATCTTGATTTTTAAGCAAGTGGCCCGATCAGATCATCCCAGGTGCATCGCCTGGACACCCACAGCCACCCTAGGCGTACCGCGCGGCCCTTCCCGGCCTTCCAGAAGCTTTCGACCCCCGCGCGCATCGCCTGACACCATCGCATGGCCTGGGGCGTACCGCCCCAGGGTAATTTCGCCCGTTTTTCGATCAAAACTTCGTTTCGCGCACGGTTTTCGCCCATGTTCATCATTTTTCGCATACTGTCATCCCATAATAATTTCGATTGCCAACTCTACGTGGATTTTAAACACGACCAAATGTGCTCACTCTGTTGCTGACATAACTCTTTGTACGCAATTATCACAAATGTATTTAATCTTATATTATTAATTTTAAAAACGAAGTAAGTGTTATCAATTGATAAATTTTGAAATAAATTATTAATATGATTAATACTTTGTAAATAACAAACTATACTTTGATATAAAACATAATATACGATTATATATTTTAATAAAAAATATTAATAAGGTTAATCACTGTATTATAAATTCATTAGAACATCTTTTAAATTAACAAATTCTTAAATTCCGTTGATGATTTTATAAATAAAACTAAATTAAAGTTTAATTTTAATTTAAATAAGAAAGATTAATGTAAAATGAAAGAAATGATATATATAACATAGTTTGTGAAATATATAACAAAACATAGATTAAACTACAAGGCGTTATCTAAATTAAAAGAAAACTTCAAATCATACAAAAAGAAAAATAAAATGCAATTTGAAAAAAAAAAAAAAAAAGTCGTCTCTTCGGTTTTGAATTGGTGTAGAGAGGATGAGGCTGGCCAAATATATCACAAGCCAGATCCAGTTTACAACCACAGCTGTTTAAAACATGTCTACACTTGCTGGAAATCATCTCTTATGGTTATGTTTTATGTCCGTACTTTTAATCAAAACCACCGGTTTCATTTACTACTTTTGTGAACAATATGGTAACTACACCACCAACAGTATCTACCAAACAAATCTTGATACCGCCCTGTCAACCCTCCCCAACACCAACACAGGCTTAGGATTCTTCAACCACTCTGTCGGCCAAGGCCCCGACACGGTCAACTCTGCAGCCCTTTGTCGAGGCGACGTTGAACCAGATTTGTGTCTCGCTTGTCTGAATGACTCAGTTGTCAGACTACGCGAGTTGTGCCCAAACCAAAAGGGTGCGGTTGGTTACTATGTCAACTGTTGGTTGAAATACACCAACACGACCATTTTGCAAAACCCTCCGCACAGTGTTCGGCTTATTAGTAACGTGCAAAATGCATCGGGCAGGGATCGGTTCGATGTGTCTTCTGGATCGTTGTTGAACTCGCTGATAACGGAAGCTGCAGCCGGTGATTTGATACGAAAGTTTGCTTGTAGGAACACGAGTGGGTCTGGTTCTGGTTCTACTATTATTTATGGGCTTGTCCAGTGTGTTCCTGACTTGACACAGGTAACGTGCAGTTCTTGCTTGAAAGATGCAATTGATAATTTTACAAGTCAATTTAGTTGGAGCATCGGAGGTAGATTTCTGCAACCTATGTGTAATTTTAGGTACGAGATATATCCCTTTTTTAACGTCACATCATTGCCATCACCGCTGCCACCACCACCAACGCAAATATCTCAGGCAACGCCACCAGTTTCATCACCACCGCAAGGTACGAATTTTAGCATTCCTTAAAGAAAGCTACACGATTTAGGGGTGTCATTTTTAACCGAATCCGATTAAAATCAACCCGAACCCGAATAAGTGTTAACCCGATCTAGTAATAAACCCGAACCGAAAGTTTTTAAATATTTGGTAAATGGTTAATTTTTCTCAAAGATTCGGTAACCCGAATAACCCGATTATTTATATTATCGACTTATTAATATGTTATATGCATGTATATATGCATTCATTATTTTGAATATCACTCGTAATAACGTTTATAAAGTTAGAACTTTATATGTTATGTGTTTATATATATGCATTCTTGCATATGTATATATTTGCACTATCCGTAATCTATCCTGGTTTTCATCTTTCAACTTATATATAATGCTATGTGTAAGTATATATGCATTCATTATGTATATGTTATATGTGTATACATGAGACAAATATTTATTTTATATTATGTATATGTGTATATTGTATAACATTTCAAGTGTTTTAGTGTTAATTTTAAGTTGACCGTTAAGTTAATTTAGTATAACTCGAATACCAATTAATACCAACTCAAAGAACCCGATTATCAAAACCTGAATACCAAATACAAATAACTTAAATGGTTTGGTAATTGTGTATATTTTCAGTGTCAAAAAACCCGAACAACCCGACCCGAGGAACCCGAAACCTGATTAGCAAACCCGAACGACACCCCTAACACGATTTTCATAATCATAAGAACATCCGTAGCAGTGTAGCACATCCCCCGCTGGTCGGGCGGGGATGCTGATTTCGGCGGCCTCGAGCGGGCACACTGCCTCTATACCCCGACGGGGTTAATTTTTGGACCCCAGTGGCCCCCGTTCCCCGTTGAAGCTCCTCTCACACCCCAATTTCTCATCTCTCACATTTTCAGTGGGTGACCAATACGGGGTTTTAAGGTTTCAGTAGGGTGATGACATCAGATAATTTCGGTGGTTGGGATTTCAGTGAGGTGAGTATTATGAATGGTCTAAGAGTGGTGCATGTAGAAAATCTTTATCGTAAAATATTTTAAGCTTTTTTGCTGGATCAATGATCATATCATAGCTATGACGAATAATTAAATAAAAAAAATAAAGAATAATATAGTTCATATCTTACAAAAATAATTAGCTATTCGTAGATATTTACTTGGTTACATATTAAACGATGGAATATTATATTCTTATTTGTATATGAATATACAATTATAATTTTTACATAACTTACATCTAATTAATAACTGATAGCTTTGGCTCTGTTTTTAATATATGCTTTTAAATTTTTAATGGTTAAGAGTATGAATCAATAAAAATAATCTCTTAATAACCATTAACATGCTACCAAATTGTCTCTTTGTCTCTCACATCATACAATAATCCATTGACGGACCTACATAACGATTGAAACTTTAAGGTTTGATTGTCTATCGATATATTAATTTTTTATGAATTAGGATCGGATCAGGTTAAGCAATTCACGTAATAAAAAACATGTGAAATAACTAAACATAATATATCATGTAAAAATGTTAAACCTAAAATCATATAATACCCATGATATATCCTAGTTTTGATATGTGATTAAACCTAAAATCATATAAATGATAAATACATAAAACTTGCAAACAAAATCTAGATATATTGAACTAAAATTAAATAAAAAGAAAATTTGATAAAAAAAGTCAATTTTTTTCAAAATAAAAACGCTGGCGGGAAAATTATTCACCAAAATCTGAAAATGGATCCAACTGTTTTTGTTTTGAAGTTGCATAGTCCACGCAAAAAGAAAAAATAGAAAATACAAGTGAATAAAATATTTACTTTCGCATGTTTCTTTTACGACATTAATATTTAATATTTAATATTTAATATTTAATATTTAATAGTCAAGTCCTCTTCTTGCCGTGTGCCAGGGGCGAAGAGCATATTTTCATCCTCTCTTTTTCATCGTTCTCATTTGATTACCGCTGGTGACATGATTTATTGGACTTTTTCGTCATTTGATTACCATTGGTGTCATAATTTATTGGAGTTGGTACAAATTAGATTGTATATATAATAAAGAAAAGAAACATGTGGGCAACTCATGCAATCAGGCTGGTTCAAGCTTTTTTATAATCTCAAACGGATGATAAAAATGGTGTCATTGTTCCTACATAATATAAAATCACCCTTATTTATCCGGGCTTGACACCGAAAATAATAAACTTAAAGCTTATCATTAGCGAAGTTATTTTTTTATTAATTAATTCATTTATATACATACATTAAACTTACTTTTTTTTTTATCTTTATTAGATATGGTTTATATTAAACTTATTTTACTAGCTTTATTAGATGTAAACTTTTTAATAAGAGCGCCATAATCGATTTCTTTTGACAAATCTTTTTTTAATTAACAAACTTGATAATTCATTCAATCTTTCTTGTTACATTGTAGATCTTAATTAATTTTTTAACAATTTTAACTTTGAAAAACTTCATTCTACTTAAGCAACAGTTATAGGAATAGTTAATTGTTCACATAAACCTATAGACAATATAAATATTTGAAAAAGAATTAAGAGTTTTGATATAATTTAGTATATTAGTAAGTGTATCATGTTTTAAAATTATAATGTCTTAAAAATTCTAGTTCATCAAACAAATCCATACAATCAATGTCTAATTGAAAAAAGAGCTTGATCTACAATGTAAAGAAAGTAATTAGTTTTGAATAATTCAATAGGAGTTTTTATTGTTTCGTTATCAGCATCTTCATCATATCGTTTATTTCTACGAATCATGTGCTATTCACAAAATTTAGGTTCTACATTCATTGTTTTAGCTAGCTCATTAGCAACCTTTGAAGCACTTTCAAATCCATTTATCCTATAATCCTCGAAGAAAGACATAAGTTCGTTTAGTTGATTTATAACATTATCAATACACATTTTTTTTTTCTTTAAGCTATTACTAACTGAATTAATAGCCAATTAAACATCATATCATATAACCATTCCTAATAAAACTTCAAAGTTTTCACATTCATATGTAGCCAAACTTTTAGACTCACTTTTAGCTTTAAGATCTAAATCTATATTATCATATTAAGAAAATAATGCATCTCTTATTTGAGGTTGCTTCAAATCTAATTGTCTTAACACTTTATAACGACTCTCCCAACGTGTTTGTGATAATGATTCAGGAGTAAAGGTTGTTATATGATCTTTTAGTATTTGTCATCTTTTAGTTGAAGAAGAAAAAAATGTATATGTACGTTGTACTTGTTGGAGAAATTCGGTAACAACACTAGGATTCTATAGGATCGAGTACGAAATCATTATCCGAAATCAATATTTCTACCCTTTCGAGTTCAAGAAATTTGATCTAGAGATAATCTAATAGAGAGATTTCTTTGTGATATATACTTCATATGAATCTTCCGCGCTTCTGTCTTCTGCATTAAACACCAACCAACCGCATGACAAATAATGGCGGTTGGTTTTTGCGGGAGTATCCGCGGGTCAAATCTCAGGTCAAAGCAATTCCGTTCATAAGAAGTAAGTGAATTTCATTTAGGGAAGCTGCTACCAGGGGCGCTTCCGCACCTCCAACTCCTTAATATTTATTTGCATCCAATTAAACTAAAATATACAAAAATCCTCCCCTATTTTAGTGTAACACTAAAACATAGAAAATGAATCACAAAAGAACAAACTCATGCATAAATTAAAATGTCTAAAAAATTGAATTTTAATCTTAGTAGATTACACATTTCAAATAGTCCATAATCAGGTTTGTCATAAGAATTGAATCCTTCTACGGATACGTGAAGATAATACACATAAATTTTAAATCCATATCTACAATCTTGGCACTTTACAAGCCATGGGTCACTATCTATTCATGAATGTATAAAAGCTAAGTCCAAGCTTTATGAAATGGCAAAACTTCACATTCATATATGTAACTCTTTTCGTCATGCTTCGGCAATGCACTTTTTCAAAAGAGTTAGGTTCTGTATGTTTTTTAAGAGGTAAAATGTCTGCATTCTGCGGATCACATCTGCAGACATCTGTAGAAGAAGAGATGGACCAAATGTCTGCAGTCTGCAAGAAGAAGAGTGTTTGTTTTTTAACGTCTGTTAACTCTTAAAATAAATTGGTGGTAGTGTACGGTGGTGGGTGATGGGGGTGGCGGCCGGAAGCGGTGGGTTGCGGTGGTGGTGGGCGGCGGGGGTGGGCAGCTGCGGTGGTGGCCGAAGGCAGTGGCCGGCGGCGGTGGTGATCGGCGGTGGGTAGTCTCTGCAGACCTTAGAAGATCTTAGAAGTGGTTGGTCCACATCTGCACCAAGAAGACCTCGGGCAGACGTTTTTTAATTAAACGCCTTTGAAAAAACAAACAGTCTGCAGATGCCAATTTCTGCGCGTGGTCTGCGCGGCGCAGACAAAAGAGGATGCACAGACCTTCTGGCTAAAAACAAACGGAACCTTACTAAAATGTAATATTGACCTCCTTAACTTGCAGGTCTGAGCACATATCTTAGGATGTTTAATAAATGTACTCAAGTCTTCAAGAATAAGTTTTCCACATTGAATTCAACTTCTAATACCATATTTGAATGGGATTGGGTATATTATTCTCAAAGAACTTAATTGGACTTTAAGCCCATCCCTATTGCAGACTTGTGCAACAAGTCTCTAGCCAAGATCTTTGTTAAGTGATTAGCTAAGTTGAGTTGTGTTCGAATAAATTCCACTGATAACACCCCATTTGTAATTAAATCATGAACCACGCTAGTCTAACACTTAAATGTCTAGACTTGACATTATACACTTATATATAAGCTCTAGCCAAGGTAACATCATTATCACACCTGATAGATATTAGTAAAATCAGTTTTGCCCACAAAGAAATTTCATGGATCAGATTCCTTAACCATTCTGCTTCTTTGCCGGCAGCAGCCAAAGGAACTAACTCAGATTCCATTGTAGAGTTTTTTTTATACAAGTTTGCTTCTTGACTGCCCAAAAAATTGCATCTCTTCCTTGAAAAAACACCCAGCTAGTTGTAGAGGATTGATCCTCCATATTTGATATCCAACTAGCATGAGGATATCGTTCTAACATCGAAGGATATCCCCTATAAGATAAACTATAATCCATAGTTTTCTTTAAATACTTTAGTACACGTCTGACACCTTGCCGATGACGAGTACTAGGATTCATGGTTGGAGAAGTCGCTAGGGGCTGTCAGGTCGGTTAACTGGAGAGTTGCCAGTACTCGGCCTAGGTGGGGAGTATTAGGGGAGTACTCGGATATGATAACTTATAAAGAAAATAATTTTTAAAAAATCATATATATGTCAAATATCATAGTTTTTTATTATTTATAAAATGAATATCAAAGAGAATAAAGAAGATACATGTTAAAATCGATAAAAATATGTAGATACGGTTGCGCAATAGGACCTACCTGATTTGTGAAGATTATGCAGTTGAAGAACAGAGAAAGTCTTGAAGATGGGTGAAGATGTTGAAGAACACAATCAAGAACGAACCTGAGATGTAATGTAACGACTAACAATGTAAAGAAATAAGATTAATTAGTCAACAAGATTACATTACCTACCCCTCACATGCTCTCAAACTCCATGGATAAAGAATCCATGGAGTTCCTGGGGCAGAGCTCTCAAGACTACATTGAAGAACACCCTCACCACTCTCTTGTCTGGTTTTTACAAATGAGAATAATCTCTATTTATAGTGTCACATGACCTAAAACCATAAAAACAACAAATACATCAAAATGATAATAAATAATAAATAATAAATTAAGCTCTATCATTTGTTGTGGTCTTTGGGTCTCTTGGTCATCAAGTGTCTTCGTAATCTTGAGTCTTTAGTGGCTCGTGCGGTGACTCGTTGCTCCATAATCAACAAGTACATGATACTTCTTGTTTACATTCCATCTATCCAAATTAACCGTTGGTCTTGATTTTTCTTGACCCAACAGTCTCCTCCTATTTGGTTAGATGAATGTAAGCCAATGCAGAAGTATGATGAAACAAACAAGAATAATAAGATTGAACTTGTGTAGATGCAATTCATGTTTCTGTCACCGCAACAATTGTGAAGCTTTCTTTATTCCATTTCTCAAACCCAAAAGAAACTTCTTGAAGTTCCATGTCTTCCATTTATCTTCTCCCCCTCTAATAAAGCTCCCCCTACGGTTAAACAATCTTAATCTTCAATCCCAGCCCAAAAGATATCCGAATATAGGGTGTCATTCCAAGTATAGGAATCCCAGCCTTCCTTGTAATGAACATGTGACAAATAAAGGTTCAAAAATGAATGTAAACCATATCCCAACAATTTGATTCTTGAGAGTATTCAAAGTAGAAACAAGAAATCTTCACATCAATGAAACCTAAGTCTTCACTGATAAACCACTTATAACACACTTGCCATCAGTTTAAACCATCAATCTCCCCCTAAACTGATGCTATAGATAACTGACTATGAAAACCCACAATGTCTTCAAAAACAAGTAGTGTTCTTCGGAAGCAATCATTGCTAACCGGCAATATGTTCCATGCAGCAGATCTGGAACAACAATTGGACTTACAGAATAGACATCATTAACTTATTTTGATTTTATGATGATGATGTATAAGTGTCAGCTCTATCATGCCAAAGTGTAAATAACTTCTACTGATGCAACCGAACGAGCGAACCAAAGGCTAATGTATTTCAAAAGTGACGTCATATGTTATCAATTTCTAAAGTGTTGATTTGAGGATGCATTAGCACTTGGACATCACAAAAATAAACACTTAAGAAGTGGACATTGCATATTAAGAGAAGACATAACTTATGAAACATTTGGTTAACTTCAAAGGTACTGATTTACAGATGCATTAGAACTTGGACATAATAAATTAGCACACTTAAGAAATTAACCTCTTTATGTACCAAGAAATGACTCAGACTCAATCAGCAGGTCTTGAACACCACATAGAATTTCACATTTCATATCTAATCTTTAAAATAGGAGTGCGAAAATTACCTTTTGTACCCCTATTTTTGTTGTTGGCATGTGCAACGAAGTCACAAAAATACTTTTCCAAATAATTCTTACACTCCCAAAGTGTAATTACCATTATGGCCCCAATTATATTTCAACTTCCAATCGATAAAATTTGCATATGATGTAGCTTTCATTTGCAATTAAACAATAATAACCCATGTGATGTTTTGAAGTTAAGGAAAAATTCAGATGAAGTTGGCAGCCAAGAATTATCTTTCGGAAGAAGAAAATAGTCCATTTGAAGAATTGTGCATAAAAAGATACCTTATCGGAAGATATCATCGGAAGAGCATATTAAATGAAAAAGCTATGATTTGGAAGCATTAACATTTTGCAAAACTTCGAAAGATAGGTTCCAAGTCTGAAGCAACCTCTTCATAAGCTATAGTTGATCGGAAGATGCTAGTGGATCGGAAGCAACTCCCATTCGGAAGCAACGGGTCTGAAGGTCGTTGATCAGAAGAGATAAAGAATCCATCTTCGGAAGTAATGGGTAGGAAGCTTCATATTATTATCTTCCGAATGTGCAATAGAAAGTACACATCTTCCGACAACCCTAAGTTGATACACCTTCGTCATCAACATGTTCTTTTCTTAAACAGACCCAGCTGCCCCAATTTCATTAACAGCCGCCATTGTTATCAACTGAGCTAAAATTTGATAAAATATATGATGACGATCAGATTTGGGTGGGGTTTTGGCATAGATTAGGGAGAACCAAAACCCACTTGGGATTTTAACAAATCAAACCCACAAAAACCCAAATATTTTGACGAACCCAGTAACAAGAATATCTTCAAAGAAATTTCACAAAAATTCACAAAATCAGGGAGAATCAATGGTTAGAATGATAATCTCGAGAACTTGGCTCTGATACCAATTGTAGATACGGTTGCGGAATATGACCTACCCGATTTGTGAAGATTATGCAGTTGAAGAACAGAGAAAGTCTTGAAGATGGGTGAAGATGTTGAAGAATACAACCAAGAACAAATCTAAGATTTAATGTAACGACTAATAATGTAAAGAAATAAGATTCATTAGTCAACAAGATTACATTACCTACCCCTCACATGCTCTCAAACTCCATGGATAAAGAATCCATGTGGAGTTCATGGGGGAGAGCTCTCAAGACTACATTGAAGAACACCCTCACCACTCTATTGTCTGGTTTTTACAAATGAGAATAATCTCTATTTATAGTGTCACATGACCTAAAACCTTAAAAACAACAAATACAACAAAATGATAATAAATACTCCCTCCGTCCCATTAAAAGTGTCATAGTTTGAAAAACACGGATATTAATGTAGATTGAATGCTTGTTTTTTTTGCTTACCAAATGACAATAATACCCTTGACATATACAAAAAATATCAATATGTAAAAGATGTAAGCAAATTTCTGGTGGGCCCACTTATGGGTAAACTTGGAAATTTGCTAATAAATTTTAAATGTGGACATTTGAAATGAGACAAATAAAAAAGGGAATCTAGACACTTTTAATGGGACGGAGGGAGTAATAAATTAAGCTCTATTATTTGTTGTGGTCTTCGGGTCTCTTGGTCATCAAGTGTCTTCGTAATCTGGAGTCTTTAGTGGCTCGTGTGGTGACTCGTTGCTCCCTAATCAACAAGTACATGATACTTCTTGTTTACATTCCATCTATCCAAATTAACCGTTGGTCTTGACTTTTGTTGACCCAACAAAATAAACATGTGAAAATCTCGTCTTCCAAGGCATCTTCACGAAAAAAGTTAAAGTAAAACAATAATTGGTAAAAAAATGAAAATCAGTGAAAAACAGTGAAATTTGGTTAATAATAGCAAAAATCGGCCAATTACAGGAAAATCGGAGTTGCCCAAGTTGGACCGAGTTGCTCGAGTTGGACCATTTTCGAGTATAGGGGGCCGACTTGAAATAAATCGCCTCAGAAGGTGGCCGATTACGGAGTACTAGGCCGAGGAGGCCGAGTTTTACAACACTGCTAGGATTACTAGTGTACCTACTAAGTTTTCCCGCTAGGAGCGCTGCTCCTAAGATCCCGCAAGGGGGCGCCCCCCTTTGACCCCACGCTTGGTTAGGAGCTCAAAAATATTAAACAAGTGTGCAGTTCACAACTCTAACTCTTTAATATTCCTTTACATCCAATTACACTAAAATATACAACAGTACTACTCCAAAAAAATCGCTAGCTTTATTACAAGAGTTAGTCATAACACATAGTACTAAATCTAAACTATGACTTCCACATGGAGTATAAAATGCTCTAGGATTAATATTTAACAATCGTTTTTGCACACTTTGAGTTTGTTTATCAGTTGTTTTATTTAATATGAATATTGTTTCTAATTCAACCTATCAATAATATGTTCATTACTTGCTTCATGTTATTTTAATTTAGTAGAAATATTATTCCAATCAGTAGTACCTACATTTTCTAACTTATTTTTACATGATTTTATATCAAACAACTTACAATAAAAGCAAAATTCTATCTATATCAATAGAATAAACCGACCATTTTATTTCATATTTGTCTTTATTTGGCAATTTTTGGATATAAAGTGTATAGTTTATAGCTCCTAGAATGTTCATCTTTTGGAAAATTATAATCATACATCTTAAGCAGACATTTTTCTACTAGTAAATCTTTTAAATTAACACTAACATTATTCCATTTACTTGGTTCATAAATATTAGCAGGTTTTTTCATCATTTCATTGTCTATTAGGTATGTGTTCATCATTTGATTTTGTATTAGGTATCCGTTTATCATTTGATTATCTATTAGGAATCTATTCATCATTTGATTGTCTATTAGCTATTTGTTCATCATTTGATTGTATATTATGTAATTGTTCATAATTTGATATCTATTATGTATTTGTTAATCAATTGATAGTTCATTATGTAATTGTTGATCATTTGATTGTCTATTAGGTATGTGTCCATCATTTGGTAGTTCATTATTTAAGAGTTCATCATTATTTTTCTATTGTAATATATTTTAAAAATGATCCTTTTTCTTATTCTATCAAGGCATCCAAGTTAATTTTCTTTTTCCTTTTTTAAGAACCCGATTCATATTTACGATTTATTTAGACTCTAAAGGCAAACTAAGTTTCTAAGGTTAACAAACTACCAAAACCAATTAACCAAATTAACAAGATAACAAAACACGGTAGTAAGCTATGAAAAAGTCAAAAAGCAAAGTAGCAAGCTAACAAGCACAGAAGCACTAAACCAAAAAGATGTAAGCTAGGTATGAATGAACTATGGTCTATGAACTGAAGTACCTGATCGGATTAAGCACTTAAGTCAAGTAGGCAAGTAGCCAACTAGTCGTCTAGCACACTAATACTATAGCCAACTAGCCAAGTATGAACTATAAAGAATTGAAGATCTTAAACTCTCGAAGTACCTAGGATGATTATCTAACAAAGCAGATGAAGAAATCAATATAAGATGAATATGAGAATCTGAAATGAAATTCGAGAATCTGAGATGAAATATGAGATGAAGTGGACGGACACTCCAGACCCTTCGTCTCTTGCACCTTTGGCGATTTCAGAAAGTCACCTTCATAGTTTGTCCCTTCCAAGATCGGACATATGACGTAGACATGAGACACCAGACACTTCGTCTCTTGCACCTACTGACGTAGACGTCGCCTCGTCTTCATTGTAAGCAGTAGCTTACTAGCCATCGGCCCTTCGAATCTTCGATTGTCAATTTGCCGATTAATATTAGTGAACCCTAGCATCACGTGCACGCTCGGGTCTCTTTTATCAAGTTTCACCTTTGGATTTTAGGCTCATGAACTGGGTATGAAAAAGAATAAAAATTGGGGCCCTAATTAGGATGGTTGCCCGAATATAGGGCTTAAAAAAAATTCTAATATGGTCTATAATATGAAGTACCTGATCAGACATCTTATTCATCTATCCTTATCACATAAACATCGCAAAAAATTGCTTCATTGGAATACCAAAGGAGCTTCTTCGATTCATGTTTTTAAATTGGTCAAAAGTTGCTCCCTGGTGAGGTCGAAATATTTTAATCTTTTTGATTAAAAAAACTTTTTCTCACATTTGATATTGATTAATAAGTTTTTCTCTACAAATGCGGATTTCGTTTGGAATGTAAACAGGTGCATTAAGAAGCCCCAAAAAGTAAATGATTGAATATTCTAGAAGGTACATGTACTATATTTAATTGTTAAGTTATTCTAAGGTTTTAGAAATTTAATTTTACAAACACAATGTTTATTGAGTTCTTTTTGTTTCCTATTATTATAGGATGTTGATGTGGTTGCAGTAATTGTGATGGTTTGTTATCAACTTACATGTGTTATTCGTTTCTCAGTTGACTTTATGATTTAGCATTGTGTGTTTATCTCTTTTGTGACATTATTTGCATGATTAAAGATTTCTTTTGCTTTATGGTTCTTTCAGTAAAGTTGTATTTTTTTTTACCTTAAGAGTTAGTACTTTAGTTTTTAACAAATATTATTTTTGTTTAGAATGTAAAGAAATAGCATTGTGTCATAATGACATAAAACAACCCGGCCACCGGACAGGTATAAAGCTAGTTAGGATGGTTGCCCGAATATAGGGCTTAAAAAAATTCTAATATGGTCTATGATATGAAGTACCTGATCAGATTAAACATTTAAGCATTTAAGCCAAGTAGCTAAGTAGTCTTCTTGCACAATCCTACAGTCGCACCCTAGCCAACTAGCCAAGTATGAACTGTGAAGATTTGAAGATCTTGAACTCTTGAAGTACCTGAGATGTTTATCTAGCAAAGCAGATTATGAAATGCCGAAATCTGTGATGAATATGAGTTGAAATCTAA
This sequence comes from Mikania micrantha, assembly GCA_009363875.1. Lineage (NCBI taxonomy): Eukaryota > Viridiplantae > Streptophyta > Magnoliopsida > Asterales > Asteraceae > Mikania > Mikania micrantha. Next base: position 53,099,447 of record CM018680.1, on the reverse strand, counting down.
GAAGCTGAGATGAAATATGAGATGAATCTGAGACCCTTCGTCTCTTGCACCATTGGTGATTTCAGAAAATCACCTTCGTAGTTCCTCCCTTCCAAGTTCCGAGTTCTAACGCAGACATGAGACACCAAACTAGGGCTGTTCAAAAAGCTCGCGGCTCGGGGCTCGGCTCGAAGCTCGCTCGAAAAAAACTCGAAAAAGCTCGGCTCGAAAAAAGGCTCGGCTCGAAACGAGCTCGACTCGAAAAAAGCTCGATAAAAACGAGCCGAGCCCGAGCCAGGGTTGGCTCGGATCGAGCTTGGCTCGTGGCTCGACTCGTTGGCTCGGCTCGATATTTAATATATATATATATATATATATTAAATTATATGCGCACACATATATATTATATCACACACACATACATATATATACACAATATCTTATACACATAGTTATATAAATATACACATTATGTATAATATATATGTTTGTATATATATATATATATACACATGTATAATATATATATATAGATATTAGATTTTATATATAATTATATATATAGATGTATATATACATATATATTAGATTTTATATATTAAATTATATATATGTAAAGTGGAGGAAAAAAAACAAAAAAAACGAGCTGGCTTGTGAGCTGGCTCGTGGCTCGAGGTTTTTTACGAGCCGAGCTCGAGCCAGAATTTTTGGCTCGAAAGAAATTTCAGCTCGGCTCGGGCTCGGCTCGAAAATCCACGAGCCAAGCTGGAGCCAGGCCTGGCTCGGCTCGGCTCGGCTCGGCTCGATTACAGCCCTACACCAAACCCTTCGTCTCTTGCACCTCCTGACCTAGACGTCGTCTCATCTTCATTGTAAGTAGTAGCCTACTAGCCTTCATCCCTTCGAATCTTCAATTGGTGATTTGCCTTTTAAGTCTTGTTTGAGATTTCGTTTAAAAATAACTTGTTGACTTATTTGTTTTTTCAAAAAGTCAATAAGTTAATAAGTTGTTTGTCAAACTTAAAATGACTTTTTGTAAAAGAGTAATAAGTTGTTTTTTAAAAGCTAAAAATTCTAGTTTTTCAAAATGACTTATGACTTATTGACATAAAATTATATATCTACCCACTCTTTAACCTTTACTCAATAACCTTAAAATGATGTCAATAAAAAATGTATTTTTTGATCATTTTAAAAATTTATTTTGGAAAATAATCCAAACACATTTTTAAAAACTTAATTTCAAAAAGTTATAAGTTAATAAACACTTTTTACCAAAAGTCCTTTTAAAGTTACATAAGGAATTCAAAACAAAGCCTAAGATTTGCGAACCCTAGTAATCTAGTATCGCCGGCATGCTTGGCTCTCTTTTATCATAGTTTCATATTTGGACTTTAGGCTAATAGAATGGGTATGAGAAAACATAAAAAATAGGGCCCAATTAGAATGCTGGCCTAAAGATAGGACTTAAATGAACTAACATATCAATCTTATATAATAAAAAAATGTTTTTTTTTCCAGTGTCATGTAACGAAACATGTTTTAGTTTCTTTTCTCGCATTAAATTTCGAGCATTTATTAACATTCTTTTATCAACGGTAATAATTAATAAATTTGACCAATTATTATATTAATTTATTTTCTTGCATGTTATAAATTTTATATTGTGTTCATCGGGTTGCATTACGAGTGATTCAGTTTATTTGAATTGGGTTGTTCGGATTTGATTTTTTTTCCGCATTGACCCGAAATCCGACCTGACTGGAATTGGGTCGTATCTCATCCCACCAGAATTGGGTCAAATCTCATCTGACTCGAATAACTCGAACAACTCAAAGAATCCAAAAGGATTTTACTTTTTCAACAAATTATATAATAAAATACAAAAATAAAATAAATATTCATACATATGATTTTCTTAAACAAGAAATTATGTTAAATGGTTATTATGTGCATATAACTCTTAATTCTAATAAATAAAATTCACTGTGGACACTTCCCATCATTTTAAATTACTTAGGGGTTGTTTGTTTGGATTTGAATAGGTCTGAACCTAAATGATTACCGTTTGTTTTAACATTTGAATGGATATCTTAATGAAAGACTACATTTGAATGGAGGTCTAAATGATTCAGACTTGGGAACGAGTCTGAATGGGAAGAAAAGAGGGTTGAGTGATTGGCATCCCTTCCACTCCATCTATGTCTCCCGATCATTAACTTCTGACCCGGCTATCCCTCCGCTTCGGCTCCACCGCACCGTCCACCCCCGATTCGGCTCAACCGGTGTCTTCACCGTCGTCCAACCCTGTCCCACCCCATCGCTTCGGCTCCACCGCGCCGTCCAGCCCCGATTCAGCTCCACACCTTGCATACAATTTTTTGATCGTTTTAATCGGCAGTGGTGTGGTTCTAGCGAACGAATTGAAGATGAATTAAGGAGGGAGGGGGCTGGGTTAGATCCTTTACTTCACCATATCTTCACTTCTATCAACTCACTTCACTCATTAGAAATCAAATCATCCCATAAAACAAACCTAATTTCAAGAACAAAAACCATGAAAAAGTTTCTATATAAACTTATTTTCTTATCCAAAGCTTCTCTAAATATCATTGTCTAAATTATATAAATTAAATATTAATAAAAAAGAAAAATAATGATAACATTTTTTTTACGAGTGATTTCTAAAAGTTTTAAAATATTTAACTGGATTGGATGGTTTGAATATTAAAATACAAAACATAAAATAATAGAAAAAAATAAGTGATGTTGAAAAATTCAAGTTTTAATTCTTAATTTTTTATATGTATTAATATTAATTGCAATTTAAGTACATTTAAGTATGTAAAAAATATTTAAAGGACAAATTATGCTTTAATAGAATTATTTTTTTCAATTACATAAGAAAGTTAGTCAAATGAAAAAAATATATTAAAATTAACACACCAAAATTTATAATTATTATATCAAATTTTATTTTTTCAAATATATATTAACGATTGTAAGAATTAATATATTATGTTGTATTTTATTCAACATGTGTAATTATTGTTGTTCACGAGCCGAAAAGAGTCAGGTGCTAGCTTGGACTCGGATCAGATTTAAACCGAGCCTGGCTCGGCTCGAATCGGCTTATAAACCGAGCCTAAAATATTGGCTTAGACTCGGCTCGTTTTTAACCAAGTCGACTCGGTTTTGCAAACTTCAGATTTTATGATGTGAGTCAGTGACTTGTAAGCTTCCGATAACGTTTTCTTTTATTTTTTTTATTTTTCCCTTTTAGCATAATTACAAATATGACACTAAAATATAATTATTATTAAAAGTAACCCTATATTTTTATATTTTGGTATAACATGTTGTACAAATGAGCCAAGCCATGAGCCGAGTCTATAAGCCGAGCTACGAGCCAAGCCAGCCTTGGTTCGGATTCGGTGTGGATACGAAACGAGCCGGCTAGTAATATTTTTTCAAATAAAGGAGCAAATTGGCAAAAGTATTACTTAAGGACTAAATAGGAAATTCATTTAAATACAGAGACGATTTTGGCTGTTTACTCTTAATATTATTGATATGTAGTTATTCTTATTTTTGTTATTACTATTAATATTAACATTATATTATTATTATTATTATTATTATTATTTAATTTATTACTATCTTTTACTATTACTACTCTTGATGCTGTTTTTAGTAGTTCTATTAATAGTATTGTTTTTGTTATTTGTTGTTATTGTTATTAGTATTACTCCTACTAATAGAGACTTCACATTACGCTCACAATGTACTACATGCCCCTTGTCATCTTATTTTAATAGTATTGTTTTAATTGGATATATTCTATTCTATCCACATGAGATTATTTGGGTTATATATCATTTTGTTCACAACACATGCTTTCAACATTAAAGCACTACTCCTATATTTCATAACACTCTATATCTCAACAGGCAGAAGTTCAAACACAGTCGTGATCATAGTAGTTATTATTGTGACAGTTTGTGTCACCATAATAATTGTCCTCATATGTATCTTCTTAAGATTGAGAAAGAAGAAGCAAATCCACAAGACCAAAAATAATGAAAGTAAGTTCCCAAATTGTTGTTTTAAGTTGATCGATAATACCATGAAGGAGTTATGGGGTCAAATTTAAGCCACATTTATACTTTATGAGCCGGACAATCTTTGCGTTTTACATAAATTTTAGTATTTATATTTGAGAAAATCATGAAGGCTTGTAGTATGCACATTTCTCTCTCTGTTAATCCCCAACCTAGGTAGGACGCTACTACAAAAACCACCCTAATGCAACCTTTATATTCAAAAAAATGTTGTATTAGCTGAAATTGTATTAGATATAATGCAACTTTTTTGTGACATAATGTAACTTTATTTTTCCTAATGCAACTTTTTTAAATGCAACTTTTTAAAAAAAGTTGCATTATGTAATAAAAAGGTTGTATTAGGTTAATGCAACTTCAGCTAATGCAACCTATTTGCAACCTTTTGTGACAAAAAAGTTGCATTAGGCTTATTTTTTAACACCCATCGAGGTTGGAGACTGTCAGCATGCAAATCACGCATATTATAGGCCTTGATATGTACTTTTTCAAATATAAGAACTTAAAATGAAATTCATGTAAACCACATGAACCATACTTGTAATTAACTTTACTATTATCTACTTACATTATTCGTCTTAACTAAATTTACCCCTCACTCCCTCTTTTTCTTCACTAGCTAAAATCATGGATATTAGCGATGTTGAATCTTTGCGATACAACTTTAATTTAGTAAAAGCAGCCACAAATGACTTTTCTGATCAAAATAAGTTAGGCCAAGGAGGATTTGGAGTTGTTTACAAGGTATGCACAACTTGATGTAGCTTGTTTTTGCTAAAATTGTGTGAGATTTTGCGCTACTTGAACATTGACATGTACTTTAGCGTATGATTGATATTTAATTTAGGGTAAGCTTGAAAATAGAGAGGAGATTGCAGTAAAGAGGCTTGGAAAAGATTCTCGGCAAGGTGACCTAGAATTCAAGAATGAGGTTTTGCTAGCTGCCAAGCTTCAACATCGTAATTTGGTTAGATTACTTGGTTTTAGCATTAAAGGAAACGAACGTCTTCTCATTTACGAGTTCTGTCCAAATGCAAGTCTTGATCAAATTATATTTGGTAAGTTATAAGGGCAGTAATTCTTTTGATAATTCCATTTTGCATCCCATAATAGCATATTTAACTAATATCCGACATCTTAAGAGGGAAAGAGGAACACTATGGTAATTATCAATTAATAAATTTATTAACTTAACAACCAATGCAGATGCCAGTTCGTTTAGATCTTGTAAGGTCTTAACAACATTATTCTTTCACCATATCACAACTTCACAAGTAGCATCACAAATGCAATAAAACTGGTTACTAATGGTTGCGTCTTGATGATCCATGTAGATCCAACTAAGTGTGCCCTTCTCGATTGGGAAAAACGATACCAGATCATTCGAGGTGTTGCGAAGGGACTCCTTTATCTTCATGAAGATTCTCGTCAGAGGATAGTTCATCGTGATTTGAAAGCCAGTAATGTTTTGTTAGATGCAGAATTGAATGCTAAAATTGCAGATTTTGGCATGGCAAAATTGTTTAAACATGGGGAAACTCAAGGCGATACAAATCGTATTGTTGGAACCTAGTAAGCATTTAATCTTTAGAAAAAATCATAATAGGCATGTACTTAAATAAACTTGTTTTTAATCCACCTATAGTGCAAGTGATTGTCATACTATTTTCTTTGTATAGTGGTTATATGGCTCCAGAATACGTCATGTATGGTCAATTCTCAATGAAATCTGATGTATTTAGCTATGGGGTGTTGGTGTTAGAGTTGATAACTGGTCAAAAAAACCAATGCTTTAAGAACGGAGAGAACATTCAACATCTTCTTAGCTTTGTAAGCTAACATTCTCTTTGCAAAATTTACTTTTCCTCTTTTGTTTGATCAATACCAAAAACTAAATTCTTAATCTTATGTAGGCATGGGAAAGTTGGAGGAATGGGACAACCTCAAACATGATCGATCCCGTATTGAAAATGAAATCAAGTTCATTGCATGACATCATTAGAAGCATACACATTGGGTTATTATGCGTGCAAGAAAATGTTGCTCATAGGCCAACTATGGATTCAGTTCTTCGTATGCTTAGTAGCTCCTCTGTCATCCTTTCAGTGCCATCTAAGCCTGCGTTTTTCTTGAATAGTAACACTGATCCTAAAATGTCACTCTTGCACAAGTATAGTTTGGCCACAGGTAGCAATGCTGAAGCATCCAAGTTATCAAGAAATGATGATTCGATATCTGAGATCTTTCCTAGATAGATTTTGGAAATTGAGTTGAATCTGAAAAACTTTATTTTATTTTCCATGGAAGGTTGCATGTTGAAATTAATGATGCAAAATAGTTGATTCACTTGAGTCGTAATGATAAGTTGTGCAATTTTTGTTGTAACTTACTTTGTCAGTTTCTAGCATCTTGCTGAACCTATTTGTTAATGATTATTATACTTTTGCTTTTATAAATAAATAAATAAATAAATAAAATCTCTTATATATTTTATTTTTATGCGTCTTATTTTAATTTATCTCCATTTACATGCAAACCACGAAGCAAATTATCATATACAGCCATTTCCAAATAGAGAAACCAAAAATTATCATTAATGGAACTTCATCCATCCATTATTACCCTTGTCTTTTACAACCATTACCTTTCCTTCACCACCTATCCTCACCACTTTTATTAAAACATTTACAAAAATGACATGGGCAAATGGTGTATTTCCTATATTAAAAATGTGAAGAAAGACAAAAATAAACTAATATATCAAGGGATTGATGCAAATGCCTCATACATTGTAGTAAACAAACTGATTAATGCTTTAAAGCCTTAAAAATATAATCAAAGAAAGAGAAGCTTCGTTAACGAGGCTTTAGGAGCTCTAGTCTTTTTTGGCTAAAAACTTATCGTACTCATCTTGGCCTACAATACTAAATAAGATTAGTCAATAAAAGAACGACTTCCGTGACAAAATCAGGTGCATCAGATGGAAGTTGTTGCCCATATTTGATCAAACACTCGATAAGAATCAAGATGATGTTGAGAGAATTTACAAAGAAAAACATATAGAAAGATTCTCCAATGTTCTTGTTCGTACGTATGTTTTCAAGTTTACATAACGATGATTTATATAACCTAACTATGGTTATAAAGTTTCACTTTTGACACTAGACACCTTTGTATAATTACAAGGTTACATATTTGACACAAAACATAACTTTCGACGTATTTACAAACTTAACCCATTAACTTTCAAACTTGGTTAAACAATTAAGGCTAACATTCACCCCCTAATTGTTCATTCAAGTTTGTGTCTTCACTTCAATATCTTCATTGTCTTCTTTGCTTGATCATATCACATGTTCACATTAAGCATTCTTAGTTCTTCTCGAATTTTGTTTGTTTCGCACTACTTGATTCCTTCTACGTAGATTTCTTCACACCATTTTGTTTCACACCAAATCGCTTCTCACGAACTTTTGGACTTCTTGATTTGTTTCTCACAAATGACTTTCACATTTTTTGAAAGTAGTTAGGACACTACTTGTGAGTTCAAAGTGTACGTGTTAGTGCGATACTTGATCATTCTGTGTACTTGTGTGTACTCACACACAAAGTTCAATGTTTGCAACACCACACCTAAGTGTAGTCGTTCTCTGTTCAATTTTTGAGAACATCACCTCTAAGTGTGATTGTTCCATGTGAATGTTCGTGTTTGATCATACTGTACTATGTAACCTCGCACATAGCAAATGTTTGTCCCTGTTTGTACTACATAACCTCGTACATAGTAAAGTGTTTGTAACTAATCATGTTTGTACTACTATGCAATGTAGCACATAAAATGTGAATGTTTGAAATGTAGTAGTACATCAATTGTACCTGATCATACTTGTAAGTGTTTGAATTCTACAGTGTTTGTGTTCAGCACAATTGTTTGTAACAAAACCAATTGTATAAAATGTTTGTGTTTACCGTTTGAAATCTGAAGTGTTGGAGTGTGAAGTATTACACCATCCCCTTGTTGAAGGAAATTTCGTTCCGAAATTTAACGTACCTTCTCAATGTTTACAGTTGTTGTTTTGAACAGATGAGGATACTTCTTCATCATTTGATCTTCCCATTCCCATGTGAATTTAGGTTCACGTCTTAAATTCCACCGGACTTTGACTATCGAAATCTTGCTTTGTTTAAGTTGTTTGACCTCTCGGTCCATGATTTCAACTGGTTCTTCGATGAACCGTAACTGTTCGTCCACTTGTATTTCCTCAAGTGGTACAATCAATGTCTCATCAACAAGACATTTCTTTAAGTTCGAGACATGAAAAACATCATGAACTCCGCTGAGTTCATCCGGTAATTTAAGTTGATACACCACCGGACCAATCCTTTTCAGGATCTCAAAAGCTCCTGCATAGCATAAGCTAAGCTTCCCGCGCTTGCCAAATCGTATCACACCTTTCCAAGGCGATACTTTTAGAAGAACCCAGTCTCCTACTTGAAATTCCAGCGGTTTACGATGCTTGTCAGCGTAACTCTTTTGTCGATCCCGAGTTGCTGCCATACGATTCCGGATTTGCACAATCTTCTCAGTCGTTTCGTGTACTAGTTTAGGTCATGTTATCTGACTGTCACCAATTTCAGCCCAACAAACCGGCGAACGACATTTATGATCATATAAAGCTTCAAACGGTGCTGCCTGAATATTCGTATGGTAACTGTTATTGTAAGAGAATTCCACTAACGGCAAGTGGGTTTCCCAGCTGTCACCAAAATTATGACACAAGCTCATAACATATCCTCGAGTATTTGAATTGTACGTTCACTCTAGCCGTCTGTTTGTGGATGATATGTAGTACTCATGTGTAAACGCGTTCCCAAAGACTTATGGAGAGATTTCCAAAAGTTTGAAGTGAATCGAGCATCCCGATCTGGTATGATGGAAATTGGTACGCCATGACGCGCTACCACTTCCTTAATGTAAATACGAGTCAATTTCTCCATTTTGTCAGTTTCCTTCAAAGCCAGAAAATGTGCAGATTTCGTTAATCGGTCAACAATTACCTATATCGTATTATAACAATTGGTGTACGGGTTATCTTAGTAATGAAATCCATCGAAACCTGTTCCCATTTCCGCATAGGTATTTCTGGTTGTTGTAGTAAACCAGATGGTTTCTGATATTCAACTTTGACTTTCGAACAAGTCAAACACTTGCTAACGTACTTAGCAATGTCGGCTTTCATATGAGGCCACCAATACAGTGCCTTCAAGTCATGATACATCTTGTCGGACCCCGGATGGACTGAATATCTGGATTTGTGCGCTTCATCCATCACGAGTTCCCTTAGACCACCATGCAAAGGTATCCAAAGTCGGTTCATGAAACAACGAGTTCCATCAGTGATGACTTCCACTTGTTTTTCCATCCGTCGTAAAGATTCCTGTTCCAATTTATCATCTTCTAAGGCTTCAAGCTAAGCACTGCGTACCTTGTCAGGTAAGTCAGTATGTATCGTCATCATAAGTGCGCGAACACGTTTTGTTGATGTTGTGTCTTTCCTACTTAAAGCATCAGCTACCACGTTATCTTTTCTTGGATGGTACTTGATTGCGCATTCGTATCCGTTCAATAACTCGACCCGCCGTCGCTGTCTCATATTGAGCTCCTTCTGATCAAAGATATTTTGCGAACTCTTATGATCAGTGTAAATGGTACACTTGGTTCCATATAAGTAGTGCCTCCAAATCTTTAAGGCAAATACCACTGCTCCTAACTCCAAGTCATGAGTAGTGTAATTCTTTTCATGTGGTCGCAGTTGTCGTGAAGCGTAAGCAATCACTTTATCACGTTGCATCAATTCACATCCCAAACCTTGTGCAGATGCATCACAATACACCATAAAGTCTTTCGTTCCTTCCGATAAGGACAGAATTGGTGCACTGCAGAGTTTTTGTTTCAATAGCTGAAATGCAGCTTCCTTTTTATCCGTCCAATCATACTTCGTCCCTTCGTGAGTAAGAGCTGTGAGTGGTTGAGCGATTTTTTTTGAGAAACCTTCAATGAACCGTCGATAGTAACCCGTCAAACCTAGAAATTGTCGTACCTCGGTAGGGTTTTTGGCGCTTCCCAATTCTTAATCGCTTCGATTTTCACTGGATCAACATGTATGCCCTTTTCATTGACTATATGATCCAAGAATTGAATTTCTCGCATCCCGAAGTCACATTTCGAGAACTTAGCGTACAATTGTTCTTGTTTCAGTAATTCTAACAGCAATCGTAGATGTTCAGCGTGCTCCTCCTCAGTCTGAGAATAGATGAGAATGTCATCAATGAAAACGATGACAAACTTATCGAGATAAGGTTTGCAGACTCGATTCATGAGATCCATGAATACTGCTGGAGCGTTCGTCAATCCAAACGGCATGACTAAGAATTCGTAATGGCCATAGCGCGTTTGGAAAGCTGTCTTTGGAATATCTTCCTCTTGGACTCTGAGTTGATGATAACCAGACCTGAGATCAATTTTCGAGTAGTAACTCGAACCTTGCAACTGATCGAACAGATCGTCAATTCTAGGTAACGGATACCGGTTTTTGATGGTAACTTTGTTAAGTTCCAAGTAATCGATACATATACGGAAAGTCCCGTCCTTTTTCTTAACAAATAAGACTGGAGCTCCCCACGGTGAAAAACTAGGTCGTATAAAACCCTTATCCAACAACTCTTGCAGTTGTGTAGATAACTCTTGCATTTCAGATGGTGCAAGTCGATAAGGCGCCCTAGCTATCGGTGCTGCGTCTGGTGTAAGGTCGATTCGAAATTCTACTTGTCTGATAGGCGGTAATCCCGGTAAGTCTTCTGGAAATACTTCCGGAAATTCACAAACCACTGGGATGTCTTCAATCTTCTTCTCAGCTATCGGCTTTTCAGTTATAAATGCTATAACTGCTGTATGACCTTTACACAGACATTTGTGTGCCTTCATACATGATATGAGACGCAGTGGCGTACTGCTCTTCTCACCTTGTACATACAGTATCTCTCCATGTGAAAGAGGTATACAGACGATCTTTTCATGACATACTATTTCAGCCTGGTGTTTCGACAACCAATCCATGCCAATGACTACATCAAAACTGCCTAAGGCGATAGGCATAAGGTCAATGTCAATTGTCTGACCCATCAAGTCAAGAATACATCATTTGAGAATACGTTCTACTGCAACTAACTTACCATCTAATGGTGTTGGGGTTATGGCAAATATTTCACTAATTTGTTTAGATCTAAAGCTCTTTTCTATTCCAGTATCAAACAACACAATAACATAAAATTTGTTTAGCTTATATGTACCGGTGGCGAGGTTGAGATTTTCTCTATGCTTTTTATGATCATGAAGGCTTGTCCCCCTCATACCATTGTTTTCGCTCCTTTTGTTGTTACTACCATCGCGCTTCAAATGCAATGCCCTGGATTTTTGCATCCGAAGCATCCTTTGAGTGTTTCTTATTGCTTTGATCATTGAGAACTCTACTCGGTAGACGCATGAAATCAGACTTTGTTCTTTACTTGATAAGGAATCTATACAGATGTTCAAAAGTAGTTTTGACATATACTTGAAGTTATCCATGTGAAGTGCAAAGTTGCACCATGAGAGTTTTATGAACACAGAGTAACCAGACCTATAGCTGGAAACTTGATAAATGTTATGTTGGAATCTCGATATGTTAACCTATTTCGTTACAATGACCAGAATGATGGATAGGCGAATATTTTATGTATGTGTTTCAAAAATAGGCTCATAATAGAATTTGCCAGAATGCATGCGTACTTGTAAATTCACGATTACGTTGCGCACCATGATCGTCAATTTACGTTACATAAGAATTCTAGTTCCTCCTACCTGGAGCTATTTTGTTTTATGGGATTCAGAGTTTATTCTAGACATTAGGATTCAGACAATAGTCATATATTGTATGATTGAATAGTCTATCCAAAGAAATACTTGGGGATATTTACTTGATTTGAATGCTAGTATAGGGTCTAGTGTAGATCCTTCAAGGATAGTTATTCAGCTTGAGTGTGTTTTTCTTATGTAGCCTGATGTCGAGACACTCATTGTGTGGGTGTTAGTGTAGCTGTTTGAAGTTGACCACCTTGCAGTCAATGTATTTCTCCTAAGTTCCCAAGTTGATAGTTGACTATATGATGTAACATGCCTTCATGTATGCATCTGTAACAGAAATTTTCCCGCACGATCACTCTAATGTACGCTTGGTGGTACTTCAAGTGTGATAAGGAATTGAGTGTGAATTCTCACCATACAGTTAATGAGTTCATAAAGTGGTCTTTGTAAACCGTACATGTGGGAGTACCAAGAGCAATAAGAATGTTGTCGGGGAGTTGGAATGAAAATTGATGTTTTCTCATCAAGGTTGAAGCCACAACCTTATTAATTGATGTCAATGTTGTAAAGAGTGATGGATCATTTGTCAGAACTAGAAATTTAGTGGAACTAGTAGATATAGTCCCGAACTAAGGAATGGTTTTGTTTGAGTCATTGGGTTTATTTCATCCGCTGACTCGTTTTGTGAATCACAGGGCCTATTTCATCCCCTAACTTGTCCGAGTGAGACATAGGATCTATTTCATCCTTGACTTGTTTTATTGAGTCATAGTGCATATTTCATCCCTTGACTAGTTTTAGTGAGTCACAGAGCCTATTTCATCCCTTGACTTGTTTTAGTGAGTCACATAGCCTATTTCATCTCCTGACTTGTTTTAGTGAGTCAAAGAGCCTATTTCATCCCTTGACTTTTTTTTGTGAATCATAGAACCTATTTCATCCCTCTAGTAATTTAGTGATCTATCCATCTGCCTCTCGCATGTTGTGAATCTCCCGATTCACACGTGCAACAAAAGCTGCAAATGCTTGCTCTGGTGGGTATCTCAGAGTAGGTAATGTCCAACTGCTAGTAGTAGTGTCAGGAATATGTGGCGGAAGTACTTGCTTCTCACGCACCCAGCTGCGAATGAGATCAGGGATCCACTGCCAGTACTGGCAGTTCTCCCTCGGTCGTTTGTGTATCTCCTCATCAAAGTGTATTGTGTCATCCACTGGCTCAAGTCATCCCTTCTTGAATTCTGATGATGATACGACTTGCTATTCCATGTCACTAGTAGGTGTGGATGGCGATTCCATGTTTGTTACATAATACCATATGTAATTGCTATGCAAACTATCGTGCCAGCAAGTGTGTCTAATGTCTAACAGTTATAGTCTAAGTCTACCAATGCAAACCTAGTTCTCTATAACCAATGCCTCTGATACCAATCTGTCACACCCCCAAATTTCAACTAACGGAATCATACCGTTTGGGACGTGACAAACCAGGATCTCAGATCATTAGACATACCGAAGACCTCTATATGCTTTTCAAACATAACTTTGGTCTAAATTGCAATATCAAAGTTTTCAAAGTTTGCGGAAGCGTTTTAAAACAATAATAAACGTGACGGTTTGTGAAATGTAAATTACAATTCAAAGTCTTAATTAATCAAATCAAAACACTTGAATTCAAATGCATGCATGAGACCCAATATCCTAGTCTCTGCTCTTCCTCACTTGTGCTTTAGTGTCCTGAGAAAACATGTAAATCAAGTCAACACAAAGGTTGGTGCATACACAGGTTTGGAATAGTCACAAATGTTTGAAACAACAGTTTGAATGTAATGTTTGCAGATAACATAATCACACATTGCATAATCATGATAGCTAGTCATTTGTACTATTTACATAAGTGGTTGACACCGAAGCTGACTGTTGCATGCTATTGCATGTTTTGCCTTTCCACTATTGTCTAACACAAACAATAGTAATGTTGAATTGGCTAGTTAAACACTTGCGTAGATCCCATCTACCAAGTGAGGTTTGTCAAACCCAATAGATCTATCTTCAACTACCACTCTTTGCACTACGGCAAACTAAACGGTTCGATATGTAAGGACTTTGAGTGTTATGTGCACACTTATAGTAAACAGCTAACTCATGCAAGTGATATGTATCCAAAAGCGTTTGTTTGCACATGTTTTCTCCCCCAAAACAGTAAAAGTAAAAAGGGGCCGTGTACGCACCTTTGATAGTAAACAGAATGATCAACACACACGAATTCGCGTAGAAAATCCTCTACGAAGAACCTGTGTTTTAAGAATAACTTAGTGTTATTCGGGGTGTTGTTTTGTGCTTGAAATCACATACGTGTCAACACACGTATGTTATAGTGTTAGAAATGCACGTACAAGAGTGTACGTGAATTTGTGTTCATATGTTTAAACCACATAAACATACCATATTATGTTTATGTACACGTAAATATACACGACCATAATTTCTGATCAAATTATAAATTTTATTATTTTATTTTGTTTGGGTTTTCGTTACGGTTCCAACGCAACTTGAACGGGTCGAAACAGAGTTAGAACGAGTGAGTTACGGATTAAAAAACAAAAATGGTTTTAAATATCAAAAACCGGTGGAGCCTGGGCTCGAACCCGTGACCTCCAACTCCAAACACACACACACCATACCATGTCAGCCCCCTAATCATTTGCAACAGAACCTCTCATTTAATTGTTTTAACCTTCCTTGATTGGGTTCCCTTTGTTTATCCTTAACCGAAGCCATCAAGGCCCAAATTGAGTCCCAAATTCGAACCCGATCGAACTCAAAACATAGGGGTTTTGTTTCTGGTTTCCAACCGAGTTCAAGAGTGAATTTAATTTGATTACTTTTGATCAACTATTAGTTTTTATAAACCTGAAATGGTTCGAACCTAATCCCATCGTTTTAGGATCCAGTTGTTCTAAATTCGTTTATGTTGAATTGTAAAACCATACGCGTTTCATTAAACAGGTTCCCACGAGTCCACCTGAAACATTTAATTTGGTTCTTAAACTTGTTTAACTCAAAAACCCCAAAAACGTTTTTCTTATGAACCCTAATGATCAAAATCATTAAATTCGTTTTTGTTATCGAAACTTAACATAGGGATTTTGTTCAGTAGCTTTTCACGAAACTATCTGTATGTTTTAATTCGATTTTTGTGTTGGTTTGTATCAAAAACCCCAACCCGTTTTATACTATGAACTCTAACACTCTAATTCACCCAATTCGATGTAATTATATAAACTTGACATAGGGTTTTTGTTAATCGGCACCTTATGAAATTGATGATACCATTTAATTCGATTTTTAAACCCAATCCGATCAAAACCCCCAAATGCGTTTATAAGATAAACCCTAGAATTCGAACCCTATCAATTCAATGTAATTAGATGAAATCATCATATGGCTTTCGATTAGAATGTGTTTTTGAAACTGTGTGTGTAGTTGAATTTGATTTTTAAGTTCGTTTGATTAAAAATCCCCAAAACGTATTTGTTCAAGAACCCTAGAAATCGAACTCATGTAATTCGATATTGTTTGACAAAACTGAATTAGGGATTCACTTAGTCAGCCCTTTTAGCATGTGTGAGTGTAGTTTGTTACCTGTTTTGATGTCGATTTGAAGTAGCTCGACTTGGAGGTGGAGTTCGGCCAACCACTCGATCGAATTCTTCTTCCCGTAGTTTCTGCTTCGAATTGTTAGATGCCAAAGACCCTAAAGATGCCAACTAAGAGTTCTAGGTGTTCAATTTTGTGAATTATGATTGGGTTGTGTGAGTTCTATAGCCTCCTAGTGACGGTTTCACATTTTTTGTTAATTAATCGTTTAATTCGACCATTATGGGTTTAATGATTGATGATAACCGTTGATAATCATCAATGGGAGTTAATAGGATGATTAATTTGATTCATAACTTATTATTAATATGAAATCGAATTTTAATTTGATAAAACACACGAATTTTGACTTAAATAGTCAAAATGAAACCTTTTTAACTAATTTCAACCCAAATTCTTATAATTTAAATGTTTTTGGACTTGTTGTAATAGATTTTTAATCCTTCTAGTTTGATATGTTTCAATTTCGTATCGTTTCTGTTAGTTTTTCATTAACGGGGTTAACCCGGAATTGTCGGATTGTCACATCATCCCCTTGTTGAAGGAATTTTCGTCCCGAAAATTGTTTAATGTTAAAAGTAGTTAGGACACTACTTGTGAGTTCAAAGTGTACGTGTTAGTGCGATACTTGATCATTCTGTGTACTTGTGTGTACTCACACACAAAGTTCAATGTTTGCAACACCACACCTAAGTGTAGTCGTTCTCTGTTCAATTTTTGAGAACATCACCTCTACGTGTGATTGTTCCATGTGACTGTTCTAACGCATACTAGTTAGTGCAACTAACTGTGAATGTTCGTGTTTGATCATACTGTACTATGTAACCTCGCACATAGCAAATGTTTGTCCCTGTTTGTACTACGTAACCTCGTACATAGTAAAATGTTTGTAACTAATCATGTTTGTACTACTATGCAATGTAGCACATAAAATGTGAATGTTTGAAATGTAGTAGTACATCAATTGTACCTGATCATACTTGTAAGTGTTTGAATTCTACAGTGTTTGTGTTCAGCACAATTGTTTGTAACAAAACCAATTGTATAAGATGTTTGTGTTTACCGTTTGAAATCTGAAGTGTTGGAGTGTGAAGTATTACACCATCCCCTTGTTGAAGGAAATTTCGTCCCGAAATTTAACGTACCTTCTCAATGTTTACATTTGTTGTTTTGAACAGATGAGGATACTTCTTCATCATTTGATCTTCCCTTTCCCATGTGAATTCAGGTCCACATCTTAAATTCCACCGGACTTTGACTATCGAAATCTTTCTTTGTTTAAGTTGTTTGACCTCTCGGTCCATGATTTCAACTGGTTCTTCGATGAACCGTAACTGTTCGTCCACTTGTATTTCCTCAAGTGGTACAATCAATGTCTCATCAACAAGACATTTCTTTAAGTTCGAGACATAAAATACATCATGAACTCCACTGAGTTCATCCGGTAATTTAAGTTGATACACCACCGGACCAATCCTTTTCAGGATCTCAAAAGCTCCTGCATAGCATGGGCTAAGCTTCCCGCGCTTGCCAAATCGTATCACACCTTTCCAAGGAGATACTTTTAGAAGAATCCAGTCTCCTACTTGAAATTCCAACAGTTTACGACGCTTGTCAGCGTAACTCTTTTGTCGATCCCGAGTTGCTGCCATACGATTCAAGATTTGCACAATCTTCTCAGTCGTTTCGTGTACTAGTTTAGGTCATGTTATCTGACTGTCACCAATTTCAGCCCAACAAACCGGCGAACGACATTTACGATCATATAAAGCTTCAAACGGTGCTGCCTGAATACTCGTATGGTAACTGTTATTGTAAGAGAATTCCACTATCGGCAAGTGGGTTTCCCAGCTGTCACCAAAATTATGACACAAGCTCGTAACATATCCTCGAGTATTTGAATTGTACGTTCACTCTGGTCGTCTGTTTGTGGATGATATGTAGTACTCATGTGTAAATGCGTTCCCAAGCTAGTCATCAAAATTCCCACCACTCGTCCATCTGCCACTACCATTCCACACACCAAAACTCGATCGTCCCCACCTCATTCAAGCAGTGACAAAGGAAAATCTCCTTTGCATGCTGATTCACCATACGAGCCAAAGGAGGCGCTTGTCGATCTCGTTGGTTTGCAAGAACGAATATTCACACTTGAAAAGGATTCTGAGCACAAGGATGGTCTTATCCGAAATCTACAAGAAGGGATGATCAAGATATGTAGCAAGCTGAAGAAGTGTCATGGAAAGATCAAGGCTCATGAAAAGTTCATCAGATGTCTCTTGATAGAGAACCATGAGATGAAGAAGGATATCAAAAGACTTAAAGGAGAGGAAGTTCCAGATTCCGATGATGATGACATGGAAGATGTTTTTCATGACAGTGATGATGACAGTGATGATAGTGACAATGATGATGGTGATGACAAGAAGGACAAGGATCCGTAGGAAAAGAAGGATGATAAAGATGATAAGGATGCTGAAAACAAGAAAGAAGATGATTCATCTGACAAAAGGGATCAGGGACCCCTAGATGACAAGGATCAGGGAGGAGCCACTGGAAATCCATCCTCATCAGGAAAGTCCACTGGTCTTTATGATGATCTTTTTGGGGATATTCCTGACGATCTTGTTTGGCGACTATGTTCAACCTGATGAAACATCAGGAGCTGGCCTTGATAGCTGGTTCGATGACATACCTAAAGATTTTGACTTTGAGTGGCCTAGTGAAGAAGCTAAGAAAGGAGCCGAATCTTCTGCAGGGGCATCTGTAGAAGAAGAACCAGAAAATATTGTGCTTGGCAACGTGTCATCTAATCCTTATATCGATTATTTGTATGCCCACAAATACATTGATGCATTGGGATAGGAGGTCACCTCTCTTCATGAAGTGATTGTCAGCTGGTTTGACAAGAAGAAAGACTAGACGCCTTCTCCTCCTGTGAGTAAAGACACTTGGTTTAAGGAGATTAGTGACAAGCCTCTAGAGCATACGTTTATTTCAAATGATAGAAACATGTTCGCTGTTCGCAACGACAGATCAGAAGTGTGCTGCTGGATGTATGATAAAGAAAGAACGGAAAGGTCGAGTTCTTCAAGAAACCACAAGATTTTTTCACACTGCCCAAGGTTGATATACGAAGCATAAACATAGCAATGTTTTTCAACCCTTCCAAGGACTCACAGGCTGACTTATTCGCCAAGTTCATCAAAGATCAATATGAAAAGGACTTCCCAGTGATGCGTACTACTAAGGGAAAGCGCTTTGTTTCAAAATGTATTATTGATACAAAGACGAAAAAGCCATGGGTATACTACAAGTACCCTCCACCTCATGTTGAGCAAGTAGTGACCGTTTCCCCAAGATTGAGTTCCTGATAATTCTCTGGCAAACTTCTTATCTTGGTACTATGACGATCTCAATCTTGCAGCAGTCATCATCAAGAACAAAGACAATGTTGACGATATCGACAACATTCTCGACCCTATGGATCTCTTGAAGTATGGAAAGGACGAGATGATGAAGTTGCACCAGTCTCCAATACGAGTGTATTCCGGTGCTGATGACGAGGCTAAACCTTTCACTCGTACAGTTGCGTATGTTATCGAGTTAAAACTCTATGCAGGAGCTGGACCACAAAATGTCACTCTTCCCATTGGATGACTTCGCCAGTCTAGGGGGATTTTGTAGAGTCCACTACACGTTGAAGACTGATAAAGTCAACCCGAAAGAGTCAACGCTCAGATTTTGATCATTTTCGAGTACAGCAGGTTCGAGTACTCCAAGTATTCATGTACTTGAAATATTTTGTATTAGATTTCGAGTACACCTAGACCTAGTATAAATAGACGTATTTTGTATTGGTTTAGGTTGGAATCCCGAGACATTTGCTCTCTAGACGTATTGAGGCATTTGTACTCGAAATTTTCAGTATTTATAACAGTTTGCATTTTTCTACTTGCTCTCTTGATTCTAACCTGGATTCCGCACTTGTTAGAGATCATTGATAATGATTATGAAGATAAAGTTTGATTCTTGATCCGGTTTGAGACCTACAGTAACTCATGTACAAACTACGTAAACTATTATTATGCTATTGATATCATGATGCTTGAGAGTAAACTTTTATGCTCTTGTTTCTGAGATCTGATTAAATTTCACGGTTTAACAGTCAGAAATGTATCATATAACATTGAACTGAAACACAAATGCTTGTTAAGGTGCTATTATGTGTAAACGTATGCGAGGTTGAACCGAACAAAACAATAACGGACGTTGTTACAGGAATGCTAAACCGACAGATTATTCGTATAGGTGACGATCTGTACGAATATATCTGAAAGTTTAATTTTCTGAATGATGTCCAATAATTAGAAAACCATATCGAAAAGTGTAGTTATCGTCGTATTCGTGCGGGTGACGATTCAAACAAATACGCGCGACAACTGTGCGATTCGATTCAAATAGTAAATTAAACGTTTTTGAAAAATTTAAAATAAATGAAACATAATTAGTTAATTTATTAGTAATTACAACCTAAAATTATTTAATAAACCCTAACTTTAAAACCAAGACGAAATGTTACGAAAACAAAAGCAAAATGACGCTTTTACACGAAACCGAGCAAAACCGAACGGACCCGAATATACCCGGGGAATATTGGGGCTTTAATGAGGGCATTTAATACCCTCATCTTCCCCAACAACCCAACTTTAACACCACCACCGTCACTTTCTCTCTCTAAATTCTCTCTCTAGAAACCATCAAGCTATCTCCCTTATTTTCCAATCAAATCGCGTGATTTTGGTGTCTAAATGACCACCACATCATGTAGATCACGAAAGTACAAGGATTTGGAGCTCCCAACTGTCTGATTTGAGGTAGATTCAAGTCTTTTGTAGCGATTTTTGGGTTTGAAAACCCTATTCCGACCCCCTTCTAAAAATCGGTTTTAAACACCACAAAACCTTAGGAAATCACTCACTAAACCCTTAGAACGGGTTAGGAACAAGCTATAGCCTAAACCTTAGTCGATTACCTTGAGAAACCATGGCTGCACCTGGGTTCTTCGAGCGGCCGAATGGCCAAGAAAACCAGCTCATCGAATGAGTAAGAACCCTCATTCGCCGAATGGCTTTGCACCAAACCAGATGCCATTCGCCTAATGGCCACAAGGCCGTATGAGGCCCATTCGATCAGCAGTCATTCGATCGGCCAAGCCCTATTCGACATGATGGTTCGGGTTTGCTTCATTCGATCGGGGTTTCTCCTTCGGCCGAGTTCTTTCGCCGATAGCCATTCGCTCGGACATGGGGGGTCTTCATTCGATCGGCAGCTCACATTCGTCCAGGCTTTTTCGGGCATGGCCTTTCGACTAAGGGTTAGGGTTGGAACCATAATGCACATTCAAGCAACCTTGGATGCATGGTGTGTGTGAGTGTACATGGGAAAATTATTAGGGTTTTCTAATAATAAACAAGGTCCATTCTTTATAAATAAAGGCAATGCCATATGCAAATAAGTTAGATGGTTCCGTTGGACCTTCTAATCTAAGTTGTATACGCAAGCAAACTAAGAAACAAGGAAAGCTAAAACTAAATGTTAGATTTAGAGTTAATTAAAGTGGATTAACTTAAGTCTAATAAATTAAAATATGATACTCTTAAAATACAAGATGGTTTTAGAAAATAAAATCAATGATAAACTTTCTTCAATTAATTAAATGATTTATAACTTGAGATTTAATTAAAATAAATCCCTTTACAAATACTAAACTAAATCGTAACGGGACCAAGGGTAAACTTCTGGGGAATAAACTAGACTAATTAGATGAACATAGAGAACCCATTAGTAGCACAGGACACTTAGTTGCACATCGAGACCAAAATCCCATTCTGAGTATATCATAACGATTCATCGTATTCTAATCTCTTGAAACAAATTAGGTGATTGAAGATACTTAAGCTACAAATAGAGAGCGCACATTATCTATGGTAACTTATACTTAGCAACACAGGTGAGTTCATTGTCCCTTTTCAAACTATTTTGAGCTTTACTTTGGGACTGAGAAGCATGTTAAACCCTTTAAACAAATGTTTAACTATTGGAGAGATGCTTTTATACTTATTCAAATGCTAATACAAATGCTTATGAGTGCTATACTTATTCTAAAAACTAAAAGCTAAGGCTTTAAACTAAATGCTAATACGACACGTTAGTGCTAAATGCTATATGCTATATACTATATGCTAATGCTAATACTACGAATAAATACTAGATGTTTATGATATGGATTAATGCTAAATGCTACATGCTAATGTTAACACTAAATACTAATGATTCGATGCTAATGTTAATACTAAATGCTAACGGTTCTATGCTAATGCTAAAGCTAAAGGTAAACGCTAATACTTTTGGTAATGCTACTGGATAATGCTAATGCTAATGCTTAATGCTAATGATTCTATGTTGATGCTACATACATACACATACCAAATGCTTAGAAATGCTCAGAATGCTTTGAACTCTATATGTTTTATATGATTGCCATGCTAAAACAATGGTTTGGCCTCTTAGTGCTTGCCTTACCGGTTGTGAAGCTAGTACTTGTGCACAAGATACGTAAACGCTATGCTAGATGGATGCTATAAACTTGTATGCTAAAGCTATCGGCTATGGTAGAACATATTGTTTTGGCCTCTCAGTGCTTGCCATAGGGTGTTCTCCATAGTCGGGACCAAGCTTATCAATAGCGGCTATAGCGACCGCTATAGCGCGCTATGTCGCGTAGCGGCATTGACCCGCTATCAGGGTTTAGCGATGAAGAAAGCGAGAAAGTTGCGAGCGTTTCAATTTTTTTCTTTTAAATAACCTGATTCGACATATACCGCCGAAAGCACACCCTAATCAGTCGACTAGAGGAGGAGGCGGTTCTAATTGACTGGAATTTGACGACCGCCGACCTTGCTTTCTACTGGCGGGACGCCGCCGCCGACTGCCTGGACGCCGATGAACATTGGAGTTCTTCTCTGATTTCAACGATTAAAGGTTAATCGACAACTATTTCATTCTGATTTCAGTGATTGAAGTTAATTGACTGGAATTTGATTTTGATTTCAAACATTGAAGCTAGTCGACTGGAATTGGAGTCTGATTTGAATCATTGAAGGCTGGTTGCTGTTGTTTGAAGTTGGAATTTGAAGGGTATGTCGTATAAAGAAGGAGTATGAACTGTGAAGTGTGAACTTCTTATATATAATCAGTTCAATATATGAAGTTATGAACAGTTCATACTTCATAACTTCATGTATTTTTTTAATTACTTTTTTCCCATTTATTAATACACTGAAGTATTGAATTAGCAGCAATTGAAATTTGTTGAAAGTTTAGAAATTAGAATGGTAAAGGAAGCTGATCCAGGGTGGACTTATGGAACATTGGTTGAGGGAACCAAAAACAGTGTCAGATGCAATTTTTGCAACTTTGTCTCAAAGGGTGGAATTACAAGACACAAGCATCATCTTGCATGGGATTCTATAGATGTCTTAAGATGTCCCAAAGTCCCTCTTGAGGTTAAAAATTTATTCAAAGAGTCATTTGAAAAAAAGAAACAAACAAAAGAGGCTATGAATGAAATACCTCATTTTGATGACGTGGTGGATTTGGATGATGATGATAAAGAGGAAATCTCTATTCAATCAAAGGGAAAGAGACCTATTTCATCAATGGGTTCAACATCATCATATAAAAAAACAAAAGGCCCATTAGATTCCATATTTAAGCCATCAGTTACATTGGGGAAGAAAGGGGGAACTTGGTTAGAAGTGTAGAATACAACCAAGCCCAAAAGAAGCTCAGACCTGATGCAATACAGAAATTTTGTCATTGGATGTATGACGCATGTCTTCCTTTCAATTCAGTAAGGTACGATAGTTTGGGGCCTACATTTGAAGCAATTGCTCGCCACGGTTTTGGTATAAAACCCCCCCAACTATCATAAGGTGCGTGTTCCGATGTTAAAGCTTGAGTTAGAACATACAAAAAAAATTATGCAAGAAAATGAGGTTGAGAAATCAACGTATGGGTGTTCTTTGATGGCTGATGGATGGAGGGATCGGAAAGGAAGAGCATTAATCAACTTCCTAGTAAACACTCCTCTAGGAAGTATGTTCATGGAGTCGGTAGATGCCTCTAGCTATTCTCACACAGGTAAACAATTAATTGAGTAAACTTCTCTTTTGCTCCCTATGGTTTGACAAAAGTAACCATTTTCATCCAAATTTTAAGATTTTGCAATTTTCCTCCATTAGTTTCAGAAAATTAACCATTTTCGTCCCTGTGGTTTGACAAAAGTAACCATTTTCATCCAAAGTTTAAATGGACGCCGTCAGTAAAAGGCTAAAATGGTTAATTTTCTGAAACTAATGGAGGAAAATTGCAAATTTTCAAAATTTGGATGAAAATGGTTACTTTTGTCAAACCACAGGGAGCAAAAGAGAAGTTTACTCCAATTAATTATTTTGGTTTTGTAAAGTGTTAGTGTGTTACCATTGTGAAAAGCTTACTAAATTTTAAAATTAATGTCAGCCGAGAACATGTTCAAGTTATTTGACGAATTCATCCAGAAGGTTGGGCCGGATAATATATTGTGACTGATAGTGCAAGTAACAATGTTGCTGCTGGTATGTTTATAAGAACATAAACTGATATATTTTATTACCATTTGAAATTCTTAAACCACCTATTAAGATTTATTTTCCTTTGATAGGAAAACTTGTGGAAGATAAGTATCCCCGTATATGTTGGACTCCTTATGCGGCTCATTGCATTGACTTGATGTTAGAAGATATATTCAAGTTGCCTCATTTAAAAAGGACTCTAGAAAGGGCAATTGTGGTGAACACATACATATATAACCGCACATTGCTGCTAAACATGATGAGAGAGTTCATCGGGCAAAAGGATATGGTTAGGCCGGCAAAGACCCGATTTGCCACAGCTTTCATCACCTTGAATTGTTTCAAGGCAAATAAGAAGAACTTAAGGAAAATGTTTACTTCTGAACAGTGGAACAAAAGCAAGTTTTCAAAGGAGGCGGGAGGAAAGCAAACAACAAATACTATATTGTTGCCTAGCTTTTAGAACAATGTAAATATTGCTGTGAAAGTTGGTGGTCCGTTGTTAGGGGTGCTTCGACTAGTTGATGGAGAGAGAAAGCCTCCTATGGGATATATTTATGAGGCTATGGATAAGGAAAAGGAGATGATTGCTGCCTCATTAAGCACAAAGTGGAAAAATACCGGGACATGTACAAAATAATTGACGATAGATGGAATTGTCAATTACATCGACCTTTGCATGCAGCGGGATATTATTTAAATCCAAGTTTATACTATAGCAATCGAAGCGTGGAAGATGTTGATGAGCTAGTTGATGGGTTTATGTCATGCGTTGATAAGTTGGCATTGAGTGAAGAAGAGAAGGAGAAGATTCACATGGAACTCCCTCTATATTGACGTGCTGAAAAGATTTTTTGAAATCCGATGGCAAAGAAAATGAGATCAAAACTTGCACCTGGTATGCTTATTATATTTTAAATATAATGCTTAAAAACATTAAGACTTTAATTTTTTTTTATTTTGTACCAATTTAGCGGAGTGGTGGATGCAATATGGAGCATCAACACCAACACTAAAAAAATTTGCAGTCAAGGTGCTTAGTTTAACATGTAGCTCGTCAGGGTGCGAACACAATTGGAGCGTATTTGAGCATGTAAGAAAATATCTATTTTATTAATATTTAAAATAGATAATAGTTATTAACCTAATATAATTTGTTTATGTGGCTCCATTCTAAAAAGAGAAGCCGACTCGACCAACAAAAACTTAATGACCTTGTGTGCATTAAGTATAATCGAGCTCTAAGAAGAAGATATGATATGCGTGATACAATTGACCCGATTCTCTTGGATGATGGAAATGTAGAAGATCCTCATCAACGGTTGAAAGAAGCTTTAGAGGAAGAAGGGGAAGATGAAGAAGAAGATGAAAAGAATGCCCAAGTGTTTGAGGGTGAAGATTTGACATGGGGTCATGTTTCGAAGGCTACAGGGGCGGGAGAAGCGACTTATTCGCGAAGATCAAGAGGTGCTACAAGGCAAACGAACAACAGTGGTAAAAAGGCGCCAATGCTTCCACATCGAGCTCAAGGCGAAGGAAGACAATGCTGGTAGATGAAGATGATTTTGATGTTGAAGCTGAAGAAAACGATGATGCATCTTATAAAGATTTTGTGCCAACACTGGATCTTGATGACGACGACGATGATGATGAGCCGGAATATGAGGATTTAAGTGATTAGTAGTGAGAAACTATAAAGTGTAAAAAAATGAATGTTTATTTTGTTGGCTATTTTAGATGACTATATATATTTATTCAGTTTTTATATTATTTAATCGCTAAACACGAAATAACGGTCGCTATTTACCGTTATTCGCTACGTAGCATATAGGTACCTTATCGCTATTTACCGCTATTCGCTATCAATAACTATGGTCGGGACTTGAAGGAACAAACCACCGGCCTCTCAGTGCTTGCCATAGGGTGACCTTCATAGTCAGGACTAGAGGAACAGACTGTTGGTCTCTCAGTGCTTGCCATACAGTGATTCCTCGTTGTCCACTCATGGTTGTGATATGTGACTAGGATGATTACGAATGCCTCTAGTTGACTTTGTGTCATCATAGAAATCCTTCATCAAAACACTGATGTTGCTAATCACAATTAGATCCGATATGGATTGATATTGGATTCCTTAGGGTGTTCAGTTGTCCATAAAGGTAACTCACAAAGATAGACTTGCAAATGTTATTGTATGCATGTTGAAACTTACAAACGAAATGCTAAAGCTATGATGGGAATGGGATTGGATGGTAGGTAAAATGCTTAATTATCATTAACAACAATGTCATATGTGGTTTAGTATGTGGTGGGATGGCGTCTGGGCGGGTTGTAGGCTCGACCCTCTCATAAGCCCAATATATAAGCATACCGAATCAGATATTGCAGGTGACGTTAATGAGGTTAAGGTTTTACCGAGAAGGTTGCAAAAGCTATTTTACAAATACTAAAACTATATGAACTCACCAACCATTGTGTTGACTTTGTTTTCTTACATGCATGCTAGACTGCCCAGATAGAGGACCTAGGAGACTTTTTGAAAGCACGTATTTTGTTGTTGATACGAATCACTTTTGATGTCTTGTACAGTTACAAGATAGAAAACATTTGATTCTTTTGATAGGTTTATTTAGTTAAATTACTAAACATTGACATTTGTAATTTAACTTTGTAATCCTAGATTAATGTTATATTGTGCTTAGTTATTCTTAACATTGATACTATGTAAACAATCTGATCATCACGATTATCATTCACGATATCGCGCCTCGAGAACCTTCCGCTCGGCGGGGAACACGATCCGTCCCGCCGGCTCGGGGTGTGACAACATTGGTGTTATCATGTTAGAAAACATTTCATTTTTATTTCAAAATTTTTTAAGATTTGTAACCATCAAAAATAAATTCGAAAGAACAAAAGAACTAGTCGGATAATAAATCTCTGATAATTTAGTAGTTGAGGATTTAAAAACTTCAAGAAATTCAGATAGGTGTTGGATATTATCCCAACAAATATCCGAAAACCTTGCCGCCAACCCATTTTCATAAAGACTATTATGAAACATTTGCAAAGTGTGTTTTGGTCGTAAAACACTTTCAAGTATTAAGCAAGTGGAATTTCATCTATGAGGTACATCCTAATTTTCACCCAAAGCAATTCTTCCGGTATCTTTACAAAATTTCCTATATTTCATATGTCGTTTCCTACTCTTTTTAAACCATAATGGAGCATTTGTATAAAACCATTTGTGAATGTTGTAACGTCAACAGTGCCAAAGCCGTTTTGCACAGTTAAATTTATTATATGTGCAACACATCTTGAGTGAAAAAATACACCATTACAAATCGGCAAATATTTTAGTTTTAATTTATCAACCGCGATCGTGTTTTTCGAAGCGTTATCAAATGACATTAAAAATATACTATTTTCTAACTTAAAAGATTTTATTACATAATCTAAAATTTGAAATAAAAGATCACCGGTATGTGGATAAAGAATATGTTCAAAAGCAATGGTGCGTTTCATCATTACCCATGATGATGGTTCTACCAAATGGGCGGTGACACAAAGGTAGGATTCGGGATCACTAGTTAAGTTTACCCCGTATTTAAATGTTCGAAATATGCAACTAGTTCTTGTTTGGCTTTCTTCAACATTTTTAAACAATAACGTTTAAGAGTTTGACGACTTACATGGGTGTATCGTGGTTGAAGCGTATCCCAAAATGGACCCAAATCATGTTTGTTAACCGAGGGTTGTCTAAGCGGCTAAACAGCAACGCCTCTTGAATCACGAACCTCGCCATTCCATCCCGAACCCGATCGAGGTCATAACTAAATATTCCACCTTGAGTATCGATCTGCGTTTGTTGGGACTCGGGATCCATTTTCAGTGCCTTGCAAAACGTGATATGTTTATTTTAATTTGAATTTGATTCTTTCCCTAAATATATTCCACAAAACTTGCAACGAGCTTTTTGAAACATTCGCTAAGCTCGATCAAATCCCTATTGCACCAAATCTCCGGGTTTCGAGTGTGTTCAATAACACGAACAAATGTTGGTTCGGTGTTGGAACCTTGACCAACCGATCATTGTGAAGCATCCATGATAACAAAAATAAATGTAGAAGATATGAAGACGAAAATGAGGATAAGAAACAATCAAGAACATGTTCCAAACCGGTTTCAACTAGGTTTGGGTAGGAACCGGTTCCGGTTCGTGTCCGGGTACTAACCAATGATCGAAAGTAAAAAATCAATAACCGGATAGGAATTCTCGGGTACTACCGGGTAGGGAACGGTTCTTGGGTAGACTGGACAGAAACCGGTTTGGTTCGGGCGTCGGGTCCTAGTATCAGTTTGGTTGGCCACCTCCATACATACCTAGTGGGGTGGTGTTTCCAGTCAATGTTGCTTTTGAGGGCTCGGTTTGTATCTTCCTTGCTGTGTGGCCTCATGTTTGTCATTTAAAAGGCGGACTCAATCCTCAACAAACATTGACGTATAATAAATGTAACTATTGACCAAATGCACGACTTTTCAACATGTCAATTTTTTTTATAAATAAATTTAGATTTTTGGGATGCAAATGAAGTTATCATTGCTAAAAAGAATCACACAATTCATAGCCAATTTGCAATAATTTCATTTTCTCAAATTTAATACTCAATTAATATATTTGTTGGATATTGGATGTCCGACTAACGATAAGTTCAACGTTACCATAAAAGGTATGATCCAAAGAGTTACACTTTGGAAGGCAACGACTTTATGTTTAATTGTTAAACAAAATATACGATCACGAATTGTCGGTTTTTTCGATTGGCTTTTATTATTTATGAAATAATAATCGGTGGGAATTAATTATAGACATAATTAATTCATTAAACAAATAAAGTTTTGAACTTTATTATAAGGGATTGTTAGTTAAATGTTAATTGACAAATTGACATTTAGTTAAACTTTAAACATTTAATTAAATGCGACTAACTAATTGTTAGTTAGTAATATCGGAGAGTAGTAATTAAATGTTTTAATTACTAAAAGAGTTTAATTTAATTAAAAGTGTTTAATTTGAATTAAATGTGAAATAAGTGGTGGGAATTCCAATTTTGAATTGGTAATTCCTAGATCTTAAAAATGTGTATCATGGGTTGACTATTAAACTAGATCTAACCTACCACATTTCACATCTCTTTCACCCACTCTTTTTCCCTCGTCCTTGGAGCTATCACAAACCCCTCTCCTTGGGGTTCTTGGCTGACAACAACCACCACCATTCCTCCACCTCGCTTAGCCGCAGCTAAGGGATGCATATGGATGGCTGTCTAGGCCATGAGGGGTTGTGCCGGGCACACCAGTAGTAGCGCCAAAGGGGCCGCACCAAAGGCCAATCCGAGGGGCCGAGCAAGGGTAAACTGGAGCCGCACGTGAGCTGCAAGGGGCTGCCCAGCCGCAAACCGTGCCAATCCAAAATCTGTTTTGGACTAATCCGGTGATTCGTTGGATGAGATCCGGATTCGGGTGATCGTATTGAGTCAACTAGCGAGACCGTTGCCGATCCATCGTGTGGATTTGGAATCGCTTCGATATAGGTCGATTTCTAAAACCCCCTATGGTTGTGTTATTTGATTTAATTGTTGTTTAAACGATTTGTAACTGGATCCTGATTCGTGAATTGTTTCGATTACGAATCGAAAGGTTACAAAATTTAAATGCTTCCGCTGTGTGAGATCTGATCTAATAGTTTAATCCGGTTTTATGAAAACTGATTTTTTGTCAATTAATACGATTAATTAAATTTGATTAAATGAAAAGTAACCTAAAATACCCCCAACATATATATATATATATATATATATATATATAAATGATTTGGTTCAAATAATAACCCTGCTTAATTGCGGTAACCCAAATAACTCAAAAAAAAAACCCGAATCTTTTGGTTTTTTTCATTGTTTTTATTATACGTATTTAGGGGTTTTTTTTGTGTTTTGTCTAATTCGCAAGGCAAATCGAATTTGCATCGGTGTAAAAGTTTTGCAATATTCGCAACATTTAGAAAATTACATAACTTTTACACCGATGCAAATTCGATTTGCCTTGCGAATTAGCCAAAACACAAAAAAGAAACCCCCTAAATATGTATAATATAGGCCATGAAAAAAACCAAAGATTTGAGCATTTTTTGTCGAGTTATTTGGGTTACCGTAATTAAGGTGGGTTAACAATGGAACAATCCCCTATATATATATATATAGGGTTGGGCACAAAAAATAACCCACTATTCCCGCGCTAACCCAAATAACTTTGGCAAGATGAAGCCAAATCTTGGATTTTTTTTGAACATCATTGTAACACATTTTGAACACCATGTTCTTTTATGAGTTTGGGCTAATTCATCATCGTTTAAAAAATATCATCATTGTAAGTTTGGTGCTACAGTACTGTAAGTTTTAAATATTTAAAAACTTACAGTACTGTAAGTTTTAAAACGGTGATGAATTAGGTCAAACTCATAAAAGAACATGGTGTTCAAAATGTGTTACAATGATGTTTAAAAAAAAATCTAAGATTCGGCTTCATCTTCCCAAAGTTATTTGGGTTAGCGCGGGAATAGTGGGTTATTAAAAATTCCATGCCCTATATATATATATATATAGGGTGAGGTTGTAGTAAAAAGACTTAAATTAGTGAGAAGTGTGAGAAGGATTGTGGGCCATAAGATATATAATTTAATAGTTGAGATCAAAGTTGTATTAAAAAAGTTAGTGGAATGGTATTTTAGTCATAGACATTTTTGTTGATTTTTTATCATGTTCCTCCCTTTTTTTTAAATGGTCATAATTTTTATATACAATATTATTATTTAAAAAAATACACCAAAAAAACGAGCATTTTTTATCTTTAAAACAAGTATAGTATTGTTATAAAAAAAAATTTTCCTCTACCTTTTATATTTGTAACGCGTCATTGTGTCTAATTGTCTATTATTGTGTCTTTTTGTTTGTGAGTTTTCTTTTTTGTCGTCATAGTGTCTATCTATTTTTTTTATAAATTCATGAGCTTTAAAATTTATATTGGTAAAACAACAAAATCACGTACTTTTTATATGTAAATCATAATATGACAATTGCATCTGAGAATTACGGCATCAATGACGTAAGCACATTTGGTCGTGCTTAAGATCCACATTGATTTAGCTATTGTAATTATTAGAGGTTGATAGTATGCAAGAAATGATGAATGTAGGCGAAAACCGTGTGCGGAACGGAGTTACGGATTGTCCGGAATCGTGAAACGAAGAAAAATCCAAAAGTTTGAGAAATCTAGTGCCTTGCGGTATGCCAAGCGCCAAACCTCCACGCTAGGCGGTACGCGCGGAGGCAGAAAAAGATCTAGAAACCCCCCTTCTCACGTGCTACGCCCCAGACCAAACTCTCACTCGGGGCGGTACGCCTGGCGTGTATTAAGTCGGCAAATCAGGTTGAAAGATTAGATTGCATGGAAAACATCAAATTTCGTTCCCTCTCGAGTTTTCTTCATTTCCGGACGCACAAACACTCATTTTAACCATCCAAACTCCATCTTGAAGGTGTCTAAACATCCCAATCACGCTAGGGATCGTATCTACAAGTCTAGATCGTTGTTTTACGCGCAGAATTTCGTAAGATTAGGTAACAATTCGTTTTAACCTTCTAGCTTGATAATGGTTGATTAGATATTGATTTTGAACGTAATGGTATAGTCAGGGTTGTTGATTATTGCCTAGATGATGGCTAGAATTGATTATAAATGAAGAACATGATGTTTTAAATGGTAAATCCTTGTTTTGATCCGCTGTAATGCCCGGTTTGCATGAAATCATACACATGATTATAATGGTTTAAACCATTTGATTGTAACAATGTAGGTGATTAGTTTGATTAATTTTTTAAATGCAAGGTTAAATCCAAGTGTTTCAAACTAATCACAATCATTAACATACTCATTGGAACGATTATCTGATGTTTATGATAACAGTCAGATTAGTATGTTAAACATGGTTATTAAACCTATTATAATGCTACTTTGTGATATTTCATGATATTTGGGTAATCAATAACAATGATTGATCATTCTAAAGCCATTAATCTGTCTATAAACTGTTTTAGCATTATAATCAACAACATTAACTATTTAGTTAATCCAAGATTATTCTGATTAATCAAGTATGTCATCAACCTAGTATTAGGAACCTAATTCAGTGTGGGTTCCTACATTATCATACATTGTATGATATGACATCAAAATAATTAATTAAAAACGTAATATCAGTTTGATGACTGTTAAGACAATGTTTTTGACATTGGACGTTCAGAAAGATCTAATGAGTAAGTTAAAACATAAATAACTCATTAAACATAAATAAATACAGATTACTCTATTACTATCAGTTGTATGACATTTTGCTACTTGTAAGTTATCAGGTGAGTATCGTACAACCCCTTTTCTTTTTAATGATTTATAAACATCGGGGTCTTATTGTGAAACTTTTCTGGAACATATGATATGTATCACTGTTATCAACGTGATTTCATGTGATTGTTGAGAACTTGTGGATTTCATGAGATTTTTCCTGTAGAACAAAACCCTATCATAGAACTTAAAAGTCCTCATTTCTTGAAATGTATCTAATGAACCCGTGTGGGGCCGAACAGAAAACAATGATAGTACTATCGGCTGACAACCTATTTTCCGGGAGCTTGCTACTCCCCTTGGTGTAAATGTTTGTTATGTGTTTTCAGAACTTCTTAATGTAGTGATAGACATTAAGACAATGAGGCACTAAGATATGTACCGACGGGTAGTATCTTTATAGAATAGAAAAAAACAGTCCGAAAGGAACTAGATACGGGTTCCATGGTTATCTTGAACTGAACATTGTGAGAACTTCTATTGCATATCATATTATTGAACATGAACTTTATGAACTCACGAGCTTTATGCTGACGTTTTAAACTTAAAACTTTTGCAGGAAGATAGTGACCATCGGGTGAGAATGCACTTCATATGTTTGTAATTAAATAAATTAGATAATGTAATAAACTTCCTTGTAATATATTTACTTTAAATTAATCTGTGTGTTGTGATACCAGATCAAGTAAGTCATACCTCATCTTTGAGACATCACCACTATGCTTCCGCAACCCTCTCAGAGTGACAAATGACATCATCTCCGGTGACGAGAGGTGGGGTTGTGATACATAATGATTAAACAAAACAAATTCATTTAATACAACAATGTGTATATTACACAATGACCTGAACGTAAAACACAATGATGCGTAGATTACACAATGACATTAACGTAAAACAAAATAATGACTATTATACAATGAACTGAACGTAAGACACAATGATGCTATATTGCACAATCATCTGAAGATAAAAAACAATGATTAATATATTACACAATGATGATTATATTACACAATGTTCTGACGATAAAACACAATGATGAATATATTACACAATGACATAAACATATATACAATGATGAAAATGTATTTTTCAAAAAATAAAAACAATTTATGTTTTTTAAAATTATATGTTTTATAAACATAATGGTAAAATAACACAATTATTTACTTTTAATACATAAAACATAAAAAATAAATAAGAACAATTTATTTAATGCATAAAAAACAATAACAAAATAAAACAATATGATATAAAAAATAAAACCAAATAATAAAAATATTAAACACAATGACACGTGCATTAAACACAATAACTTGAAGCATTAAACACAATGACCAAAATACCCTTTTTATAAAATTAGAGTAATGTCACTTGTCAAATTCACAATCATTCTCACCATTTTCACCAATCTCACACTTTTTACTTGAACCCAATCCTATATATATATATATAGGATTGGGATCAAATAATAACCCACTCTTAAAGCAATAACCCATATAACTTTGCCAAGATAAAGCCGAATCTTGAATTTTTTTTGAACATCATTGTAACACAATTAGAACACTATGTTCTTTTATGAGTTTGCAAAAATTCATCACTGTTTGAGAGTTTACATCGTTGTAAGTTTTGGGCCTAAAACAGTTACAGTGTTGTAAATCAAAAACTTACAACGTTAATATCTCTTAAACGATTATGCATTTTCACAAACTCATAAAAGAACATAGTGTTCTAATTGTGCTACAATGATGTTCAAAAAAAATAAAATCAAGATTCGGCTTCATCTTGGCAAAGTTATCTGGGTTATTGCTTTAAGAGTGAGTTATTAGTTGAACAATTCCCTTATATAGGATATGGTTCAAATAAGAACACACCATAATTGTGTTAACCCAATAACTCAAATACAATGATTTTAAATTTGCAGATTTAATAAGATGTTGCCATGTGTCACCTAACCTTTTAAAATTAAAATGGCATTTTAGTCATTTAAGTTAATATAAAAAAATCAGATTTAAGAAGAGAGTTACAAGTGTCACACTCTTAAAAAATCCATCCATTTTCCTTTTTTTAAATCAAAGTTTCCCCTTGATTTTTATACACTTATAACTTTTTTATACCATGTTATTTTTTTCATAAAAATTACACCATTAAACTTGTTATATTTTTCTCATTAATTCCATTATAGTAATGCCAAATTTTTTTTGAATTTTTTTCAAGCGTGCGTAATTACACCAACGTAACAAGTAATAAATACAATTATTTTCTCTCATTTTTTCAAATCTTTCCATCTTTAAAATGTTTTACAAATTATTTTTGAGCGTTCGTAATATTCTCATTTTTCGAGCGTTCGTAATTACACCAATGTAAAATCTTTCTGTCTCGTTACAAATTATTTTTATTACAAAAATTAGTTCATTAATATTTTAAAAAATTATGAACACTTTGAAAAAAATCCAGCTTTTTACATCAGTGTAATTACGAAAACTTTGAAAAAATTCAGCTCGTTACATTACTGTAATTAGGAACACTTTGAAAAAATTCATCTCGTTACATCAGTGTAATTACGAACACTTTGAAAAAATTCAGCTCGTTACATCATTGCAATTTCGAAAACTTTAAAAAAATTGACAAAACTATACTTGAATTAAAGATAAAAATGTGACAAATTTAATGGTGTAATTTTTTTTAAACAATAATAATGTTTATAAAAGTTACAAAGGTTTAAAAAATTGGGGGTAAACTTTTTTTTTTTAAATTAAATCAAGTACACCTAACAAATCTCCAAAATACCCTAAAAGAAATTTTAGCCACTCATTTTCCCATAATTAATATGGACCACACATTTTAAATTTATTAAATTAGACAACCAATCAAATTAGGTTAATAAGTTATCTAATGAGTTACCAATTGATCCTTACCTTATTTTTATATACATACAGAGGAAGGTTCCGTTGTTAACTCACTGTAATTGTGGTAACCCAAATAACCCTGCAAAAAATGTCGAATCTTTGATTTTTTTTATGGTCTTTATTATACATATTTAGGGGGGTTTCTTTTTTGTATTTTGGCTAATTCGCAAGGAAATATGAATTTGAATCGGTGTAAATTCGATTTACATTTCGCAACATTTAGAAAAGTGCAAAACTTTTACACCGATGGAAATTCGATTTGCCTTGCGAATTAGCCAAAACACAAAAAAGAAACTCCCCCTAAATATGTATAATAAAGACCATGAAAAAAAATCAAAGATTCGGCCATTTTTATTTGGGTTACCACAATTAAGTAGGGTTCTTATTTGAACCAAATCCTATATATATATATAGGGGATGGAATTTTTTATAACCCTTATCTTTTGCTTCAACTACACAACCCATTTCAACTAATCATAAACTTACACATAAGCTTTTTATTAAAATATTAAAAATGGCATCATAGTCATTTTACTTTTATAAGTTACCTCCCTCTTTTTTAGACATTAATAACTTTTTTTAATATATTATTTTAAAAAAATTGCACCATTATATTCGTCTCATATTTCTCTCTAATTCCGTTATAGTTTCGACTAATTTTTTTTACTGTTTTTGGATGCCCTATATTTACATCATTGTAACGAGTTTAAATATAACAAATTTATTTGAATTTTTCCTAAAAATGATAAATTACAGTGATGTATTTTACACTGACGTAATTTATCGTGATGTAATTTACATTGACGTAAAATTCGGTTTCGGTTTTTTCGGTTAATTTGGTTCCGGTTTGGTTTTTTCGGTTAATTTAGTTCCGGTTCGGTTTTTTCGGTTAATTCGGTTTCGATTCGTTTTTTTTGGCTTTTTGTTCATCCCTAATTTGTAACGGGTCTAAATACAACAAATTAGTTTGAATTTTTTTCGAACAATGATAAATTACATCACTATAATTATCATTGTTAGAGAAAAAAATCAAAATAATGTGTTATATTACATCACTGTAATTTATTATTGTAATTATTATTGTTAGAAAAAAAATAAAATAATGTATTATATTACATTACTGTAATTTATCATTGTTAGAAAAAAAATCAAAATAATGTGTTATACTTATGCTCGTTATATCGATGTTAATAATGGACAATGAGAAAAAAAATTAAAAAAACTAGTCAACATTATAACGGAAATTAAAGAGAAAATTACATCACTGTAAATAATGTGTTACGTCACCGTTAATTATGTCATTGTAAATTACTTCATTTTGTGTTACATTACTGTAATTGTTAGAAAAATTTTCTATTTGTTATCATTAAGCTCGTTACAATGATGTAAATACATGACATCAAAAAAATAATATAATATAGAAAAGTTATGAATGTTTAAAAAAAAGGGGTAAACTTTACATTAATAACAAATGTTCTAAATGCCCTTCTAATTAGAAAAAAGGAAATTGACATGTGGCACGATCCTATACACTTACCTTTTTAAAGTAACCATTGGATGATAGTTATGTAGTTGTAGCAAAAGATAAGAGTTATAAAAAATTTCATCCCCTATATATATATATGGTTCGAATGTTAAACTTCCTTATTGCGATAATTGAATAACTACATCTTATTACTTTGGGGCCCATATTAAAGTAAATTTAAAGATGTATGCTTTTTCTTATTTTTTTATTAACATAAGTAGACCATACATTAATTAAAAAAAGAAAAAAAACTTATGCCTTCTGATTTATTTTAGAGTGAGCCCCAAAATAATATGATGTAATTATTCGGTTAACGCAATAAACATGGGTTAACATTTGATCCTCTCCCAATATATATGTATATTAAAAAAAATCTTAGAATCTTTCCCTCCACTGGTCTAAACACAAGCATGTCCATCATCCTCCGAAAATCCCTTGAATGGTTATGTTTTGTGTCTTTAGTTTCAATCAAAACCACCATCACCTTCGCTCAACCTGATTTTCTTTACCACTTTTGTGGTCAAAACGAAAATTACACCTTCACTTAAAAAAAAAAGAACTACGATGTTGAACGAGATTTGTGTCTCGCTTGTCTGAATAACTCGGTTGTTAGCCTACACGAGTTGTGCCCAAACCAAAAGGGTGCGATTGGACACTACGACGAATGTTGGTTGAAATATACCAACATGACCATTTTGCAAAATCCCCCGGACAGTCATCTGCTTTTGTGCTAAGTGGGGATTGAGCTTGAGATATATATGTTGTCTCTCATGCACTTTAACCACTGCCTTGAATGTTAAAGTTTAGGGTTTAATTCGTGATAAAATATTTGATTTTGCTATGTAACTTATGTTTCTACAAATTATATATATTACCTATTCTCAGGATTGTACTATGATAACTCGCTGTAACGCGCATGGGGAATAAACCTAGTTATATATATAATACGTGATGAAACATAAATAGTGTGTGTATATATATATAGGATATTGAGCTCAAATAAGAACCCACCTTAAATGAGGAAGCCTGATTAACTCCAACAAGATCAAACCAAATGTTTGATTTTTCGTTTTCATGATCCTTATTATACATATACGAGAATATGTTATTTTATGTGTTTATGCAAATTAATCATCGTTTTGGCTCTTACGTCAGTGTTAGTAGTCGCTACAGTAAAGAAATATTTACAATGTAACGCAAACTTAAAGTTGCTTTCAATCCCAAATGGTAATGAATTTGATAAAACACATAAAATAACATAGTATTGTACATGTATAATAATGATCTTGTTGGAGTTAATCGGGTTTCCTCAATTAAGGTGGGTTAACAACAGATATATATATATATATATATATAAATCTTATTTAGGTGTATGATCCATGTTATGACTTTTTGAAAATTTAGAGTTGTAACATTAGAAGTTTTTTAACTTTGAAAAGTAGTAAACAAAGATAAAAGTATTAAATTTGAAAGATTTACTTAAATATTTGGGTTTTATTAAATTTCATAGATTTCTTAGAGATTTGGATTTTTCTTTTAATTAAAACTATTGGTTACCGGT
This sequence comes from Mikania micrantha, assembly GCA_009363875.1. Taxonomy (NCBI): domain Eukaryota; kingdom Viridiplantae; phylum Streptophyta; class Magnoliopsida; order Asterales; family Asteraceae; genus Mikania; species Mikania micrantha. Next base: position 53,060,657 of record CM018680.1, on the reverse strand, counting down.
GAGGCGAATTTTGTGAATATTTTTTTCTAATTTTTATAACATATTTGTGAAGATTTTGTATGATATTATGTTTTTATAAAAAAATTTGTATAAAGTTCGTGATGAGAGATTTTGATATGCAACTTATGGTTTTTCAAATGATATATAATACATATTCTCAGTAGTGTATTGTGATAACCCTCCACAATGCGCAGGAAGAATAAACATTGTTTTGTTTAAAATTAACAAAATTTTTAATGTATTTAATCTTATATTATTAATTTTAAAAATTAAGTAACTTGTTATCAATTGATAAATTTTGAAATAAATTATTAATATGATTAATACTTTGTAAATAACAAACTTTATTATACTTTGATATAAAACATAATATATGATTATATATTTTAATAAAAAATATTAATAAAGTTAAACACTATATTATAAATTCGATCATTAGAACATCTTTTAAATTAAAATTTCTTAAATTCCGTTGATGATTTTATAAATAAAACTAAATTAAAGTTTAATTTTAATTTAAATAAGAAAGATCAATGTAAAATGAAAGAAATGATATATATATATAACATAGGGGAATGGTTCCAATACTAACCCTCCTTACGGCGCTAACCCATTAACTTTGCCAAAAAATAGCCGAATCTTGATTTTTTTTTTTAAACATCATTGTAACACAATTTGAACACCATGTTCATTTTTGAGTTTGGGCTAATTCATCACCGTTTGGGCTCTTACAGTACTATAGGTGTTTAAATATTTAAAACTTACAGTACTGTAGCAAAAACCTTACAACGATGATATTTTTAAACGGTGATGAATTAGCCCAAACTCAAAACTGAACATGGTGTTCTAATTGTGTTACAATGATGTTCAAAAAAAAAATTCAAGATTCGGCTTCGTTTTGGCAAAGTTAATGGGTTAGCGCCGTAAGAGAGGGTTATTATTTGATCTCAATCCTATAACATAGTTTGTGATATATATAACAAAACATAGATAAAACTACAAGGCGTTATCTAAATTAAAACAAAACTTCAAATCATACAAAACGAAAAATAAAATGTATTTTGAAAAAAAAAAACCAACAAAAAAAAAAGAAAAAGAAAAAGTCGTCTCTTGGGTTTTGAACCGGTGTAAAGAGGATGAAGCTGGCCAAATATATAACAAGCCAGAGCCAGATTACAACCACAGCTAGCTGTTTAAAACATGTCTGCACTTGCTGGAAATCATCTCTTATGGTTATGGTTATGTTTTATGTCCGTACTTTTTATCAAAACCACCGGTTTCATTTACTACTTCTGTGAACAATATGGCAACTACACCACCAACAGTATCTACCAAACAAATCTTGATACCGCCCTGTCCACCCTCCCCAACACCAACACTGGCTTAGGATTCTTCAACCACTCTGTCGGCCAAGGCCCCGATAGGGTCAACTCTGCAGCCCTTTGTCGAGGCGATGTTGAACCAGATTTGTGTCTCGCTTGTCTAAATGACTCGGTTGTTAGACTACGCGAGTTGTGCCCAAACCAAAAGGGTGCGGTTGGATACAACGACCCATGTTGGTTGAAATACACCAACACGGCCATTTTGCAAAACCCTCCGGACAGTGTTCTGTTTTTGCCTAACTTGCAAGATGCATCGAACATGGATCGGTTCGATGTGTCTCCTGGACCGTTGTTGAGCTCGCTGGCAGCGAAAGCTGCAGCCGGTGATTTGATACGGAAGTTTGCTTGTGGTAACACGGATGTGTCTGGGTCTGGTTCTGGTTCCACTATTATTTATGGGCTTGTCCAGTGTGTTCCTGGCTTGTCACAGCTAACGTGCAGTTATTGCTTAAAAAATGCAATTGCTAGTTTTGCTACAAGTAATTTTAGTAGGAGGATCGGAGGTAGATTGTTGCAACCGTGTAATTTTAGGTACGAGATTTATCCCTTTTTTAAGGTCACATCATCGCCACCGATGCCATCACCATCACCATCACCATCACCAACGCAAATCTCTAAAGCTACCCCGCCAGTTTCATCTGTTGGTTCAGAAACATAATACAATACACTTGATCTTCACAAACTTAGTTCATATATTTCGTGATTAGCAAAGACATTACAGACTCCATACAATAAAGATAGAAGAGAACACAAAACTACCCACTTGACCACATATGCATTACTACACATACTAGAAATTACTAAATGACATAAGAACATAAAGTAAAGTATTTAGGTCCAGGCACATGCTACATGGACATGCGCACATGCTACATGGACATGCACACATGCATACATAACGTAAACATTGAATTATTCCAATACCCTCCCATAATTCAAAGACTCACTACACCCATCATGCTGCGCAGATAGCAAAATTGCTCAAACCCGAGAGGCTTCGTGAGAATATCCGCAACTTGATACTTGGTGTCACACGAAACAAGCTCAACCTGATCTTCTTCAACAAGGCTTCGAATATAGTGGAACTTGATACTGATGTGCTTGGTACGGCTACGAAAACCAGGATTCTTACTCAAAAATATGGCTGACCGATTATCACATCATATAGGAGTTGGACTACATTGTTCTTGACCCAAATCTTGTAACATCTTTCGCAACCAAACGGCTTGGCATGCGCCCAAAGCAGCCGCAATGTACTCTGATTCTATAGTTGAAAGAGCAACCACTGCTTGTTTCTTGGATTCCCATGAAACTGCTCCAGTGCCTGTGAAAAAAACATTTGCTGATAAACTTTTCATATCTTCCGATGTTCCTGCCCGGTCGCTATCTGTGTACCCAAGAAGATTCACATCTTTGGTTCTCTCATACCAAATACCAAAGTTCACCGTACCTGCTAGATATCGCAAAATGCGTTTCACTGCACCAAAATGATACACAGATGGATGTTGCATGAATCGTGAAACAATGCCTACTGCAAAGGCAATGTCCGGACGTGTGTGGGTGACATACAAAAGACCTCCAACAATGCTTCGATAAGTGTACCCATCAACTTCCTCTCCACCATCGGTGGCTGCAAACTTATCATGGGTATTCATTGGAGTGATTGCAACTTTGCACTTTTCCATTCCACACCGTTTTAAAAGATCAAGCATATACTTCCGTTGAGACAGAAAAATTCCATCCCTTTCTTGTAGTATTTCCAAGCCAAGAAAATAGTTTAACTTTCCAATATCTGTCATTTCAAACTCATGAACCATCTTTGTTTTGAACTACTTCACCATTGTTTTAGATGAACTTGTATAAACCATGTCATCTACATACAAGCATATCACCAAAATTTCAGAGTTTGCACCTCGCTTTACATACATTGTGGGTTCGTTCATGCTTCTTTCATATCCATTTTGAACCAGATATGAATCGATTCTCCCATACCAGGCGCGGGGAGCTTGTTTTAACCCATATAATGCTTTATGTAAACGATAGACCTTGTCTTCTTTCCTAGAAATTTCAAATCCTGGAGGTTGCTCAACATAAATTTCTTGCTTCAACACTCCATTAAGGAATGCTGACTTTACATCAAACTGGTAAACTGTCCAACCACGTTGTGCTGTAAGAGACAACAACAATCGAATACTTTCGAACCGTGCAACAGGAGAGAATGTTTCTTCATAATCAATTCCAGCTTCCTGAACATATCCTTTGGCAACCAGTTGAGTTTTGTATCTCATTATCTTCCCGTTCTCATCTGTTTTTATCTTGAATACCCATTTTAAACCAATTGCTTGCATATCTAATGGAAGATCAGTTAGTGTCAACGTTTGATGATGAGCCAAAGAATTGAGTTCTTCATGCATAGCCTCCTTCCATAGTTCATCATTTGAGGCTTCTTGAAAAGTTGTTGGTTCGAATAAAGACGGAGCAAATTAACGTGTATAGTCGCCTGGTCCTTCAATAACCTCACACTTATCATAAACATCATTTAAATTTCTAGACCGTAAAGGTGTTGTATTATTTGATGAAGTTGGTGCATGGGACCCACTAGAACTTTGACTAGACTGTGTGGACATACCGTTTTCTTGATTATTGCCGTGTGAATTAATGGATGGTGGACTTTTTCCATCATGTACTTGATGGGTAGAGCTAGATGCATCAGAAATAGGTCCATCATGACCTTCCACACCTACATCACATGTATGGTCTCCATCTTCCATATTAAATGTTGTCTGAATTGTTGCAGTAGGTAGCCCCACCCCATCCATTTTCCACTTTAAGTCTTCATCAATTGTCACGTCTCTACTGATCACAATTTTCTTTTTCTCTATATCAAATAGCCGGTATGCCTTTGATTGGCTGCAATACCCATTAAACACACACTTCCCAGACTTAGGATCCAAAGCTTTCCTTTGTTTCTTTGGCTTCACATAATACCCCACACTTCCAAAAACCTTGAAATGAAACTGAGGGTTTTTGCCCACTCCACACTTCATATGGTGTCCGCCCATCTACAGCCTTTGTGGGAGAACGATTCAAAATATAAACAGCAGTCACTACAGCCTCTCCCCATAACAGGTCACTTAAACCTTTTGCTTGTAACATACTCCTCATCATCTCTTTCACAGTTCTATTTTTTCTCTCTGCTACACCATTTTGCTCTGGTGTATATGGTGCAGTCAAGCTTCGTTGTATTCCATGTTCATCACAGAACACGTTGAATTCCTTTGAACATAATTTTCCACCTCTATCTGTTCTAAGATTACAAATTTTCATACCAGACTCAGTTTCAACTCGGTGTTTAAACACTTTAAACTTCTCAAGTGCCTCATATTTACGAGTTAAAAGAAATACCCAAGACATTCTACTCAAATCATCTGTAAGCATAAAGAAATACAAATTACCTCCCAAGGATTTCACTGGCATCGGTCCGCATAAATCCGCATGGATCAGTTGTAAACACCTAGAAACACGCCATGCATCTTTAGGAAATGATTTCTTAGGTTGTTTCCCAAGCATACACCCCTCGCATGTAGGCCAAGTTTTGATACTTGGTAGTCTATACACCATTTCTTGTTGGCTCAACTGTGACAATCCGGCAATTCCGGATTAACCCCGTTAACTAAAGGGTAGCAAAATTGAAACGAAATCACACAAAATCAAACTAAAAGGATCCAAATAGAACAAAGTTAGTTTAAAAACAATCATATCATAAAGACTAAACTTGCAATTATAAGAAATGCCAAATTTTGACTTTAAAAGTCATATTCGTCTTGAAAATCAAATAGAGTTTCGAAATTCGCATTTAATCCGAGTTGTAACCGAATTAAACCTCACTAATCATCACATTTATGATTACTAACAACAATTATGCGTTATTAGAACATGGATCGATGTATTAAACTTAAATTATCACCTAAAATTCGAAACCGTCACTTGTAACACTACAATTCGCACCATTCGAACAAAACACTCACAATTGAACTCTCAGAACAACAAATCGGCATCATTAGGCTCTGCTGGATTCAAGAATTCGATCACAGAAGTCGTGGATTGAAGAATTGGATTGTGGGTCGACCGAGATTGAGCCATAAGTTGAATTACATCTAATCGAAACCAAATCAGGTAAGAATCTGCTTCAACACATCCTAAAAGGTCAGACTAAGAAAATCCCCATTCTAATTCGGAGTTCTAATATCGAATTGTAAGATCTCGATTATTAGGGTTCATATAAAAAACGGTTTTGGGGGTTGTTGATCAAACAAGTTTAAGAATCAAATTAATCGATGCAGAGAGCTTCTAAATCATCAATGTAATGAAACCCACATGATAGCTTTAGCAAACAACTACGAATTGAAAGATTTCAATTCTAAAGTTCTTATGATAAAACGACTTTGGGGATTTTGATCTAGATGGATTCAAAAATCAAATTAATTGTTATGGTTAGTTCATAAACCCCTGATATACAAAACACATATGCTAATTTCATGAGATAACAACGAATTGAATGAATTCTAGTTCTAGAGTTTATGTGTCATGACGGTTTGGGGTTTTTGAGGAAATTGAATTCGAAAATCAAATTAAATATTACAGAAGGATTTGTGAGAATCATTTTAATAGAAACCCACTGTTAATTCCACAAAAACAAAACGAATTCAATGATTTCTATTATTAGGGTTCATGTAATAAAAAGTTTTGGGGATTTCGAACTAAACGAATTCGTTATTTGAATTAATTGTCACAGAAAGTTTCGAAATCCCTAGTTCAATCAAAACCCTATGCTATTTCAGATTTACATCAATGATTTAAATGAATTCAAGTTAAGGGTTTGAACTTAGGTTCAAATGTGATTGGAGTTGCAAAATTTCGTGATTTTGATCGAAATGGGTCAATTAAAAACACAAAAGAACTCGATTATACTTGTTTAAACAACACCCCATGCTTCTGAGATCGATTGGGTTCGAATCGGGTCTCAATTGGAGCCTTGTTGCTTCGGCTAAGGATTAACAAAGGGGACCCAATCCTTTGGTAGTTAAAACCATTTCAAAACCAACTTAGTAATGAAATCAGAAGCAGAGCAGTTGGTAGTTGGGGTGTAATTGGTTCATGAGGTCAAGGGTTCAAACCCTGCCTCATAGTTTTTGAGGTTTAAATCAAATTTTGGGTTTTTAAATCATAACTTCTGCGTTGTAACTCCAATTCGACCAATTCCAGTTGTGTTGGAACCGTAACAGAATAGCGAACAAAATAAAATAATAAAATTTATATTTTAACACGAAAACAAAACCGCGTATAATTACGCATATTTTAATATTATCGTATATATACTTATGCGGTTTAATTAAACGATTTCATAGGCACACGTACATGCGTATGCACGTTTCTAACAAGTCTAACATACGTGTGTTGACACGTATGTGATTACACACATTAAACGGCATCCCGAATAACACAACGTTATTGTTTAAACACAGATTCTTCGTAGAGGATTATCTACGCGATTTCACGTGTGTTGATCATTCTGTTTGCTATCAAAGGTGCGTACACGGCCCCTTTCTTATTTTAACTGTTTTGGGGGAGAAAACATGTGCAAAAAACACTTTTAGATACATATCACTTGCATGAGTTAGCTGTTTACATTAAGTGCAAACATAGCATTACAAGTCCTTACATTTCGAACCGTTTAGTTTGCCGTAGTGCAAAGCGTGGTAGTTGGAAATAGATCTATTAGGTTTGACAAACCTCACTTGGTAGATGGGATCTACGCAAGTGTTTGACTAGCCAATTCACATTACTATTGTTTATTCTAGACAATAGTGGCAAGGCAAAACATGCGATAGCATGCAATAGTCAGCTTCGGTGTCGACCACTTATGTAAATAGTACAAATGACTAGCTATCATGACTATGCATGTGTGATTATGTTATCTGCAAACATTATATTCAAACTGTTGTTTCAAAAATTTGTGAATGCTTAAACCTGTGTAATGCACCAACCTTTGTGTTGACTTGATTTACATGTTTTCTCAGGACGTTAAGGTACACGAGCAAGCGAGCATGGACTAGGAGATCGAGTCGCATGCATACTTTAAATTTCTGTTGATTTGGATTTAAACATTTGAGACATTTCTTTGTAATTTACTGTTTTCAAACCATTACGTTTGTTTTGTTTTAAAAACGTTTCCGCAACGTTTGAACTTTGATATTACAGTTTTAGACCAAAGTATGTTTGAAATTCATATAGAGGTCTTCGTTATGTCACGTTCCAAACGGTATGATTCCGTTAGTTGAAAATTGGGGCATCTTCAAACCTTTCTCATGTAAATGCCCGAACCGAAGGTGCCATAATAGAGACTCATTGTCACTTGTTACCATCATCACCTGTGACTTTTAGCGTTTTGTATGTCGAGATACATTCAAAGGAAACAAGTTATTACTTGCCATCTCAACTACACTTATTACTTCACTTGTGTTTTTATGAATAATGGTGCATGCAGACTCATCAAATATGAACTTGTACCCAGCTTTAAGCAATTGGCCCACACTCAAAAGATTATAGCCAAGTTCTGGTGCAAATTGTACTTCATCCGGAACCCTATACTTACCTGCTTTCACTTCTAATTTAATCTTTCCTTTATTCTCAACTTGAATGCTTTTTCCGTTTCCCATTTTTACTTGTTGTTTTGGAGTTTCATACATGCACGTAAAAATGTCCTTTCTAGGTGTCATGTGGTTTGAGCATCCGCTGTCTAAGAACCACACATCCTGGTCACTTCTTTTGTCACACCCAATTGCCATAAACAATCGATACTCCTCGTCATCTTCATCGTCTTGAACAGCCGCCTGGACCTTAGGTTCATTCAAACAATTGGCTTTAACATGACCGAATTGATTACAGTTATAACACTGTATTCTTCCTCTTCCAAAACCTCTACCCCGACCATGGCCACGTCCTCGAAAACCACCGCGGCCACGTCCTCGACCACGCTCATCATTCTTGAAATTCACAGGATTAGAGACGGCTTGAAATGCTTGTTCTTCACTGTAACAGCAAGTGCCAGATCGTCCGGCAAGTCCGTACGGTATGTGTACTTTCACCTTATTCTATGTGTGCATACGTAAGTCTAAACAGTACTTGTATTAACAGAATCCTAAATACAAGAAAACGTTGTACGTATTTTCGTATAAACTTAAATACATTAAGTACAACGTACATTTGAAACATTAGTTGTGTTTATTAAGTGAAAACTTAATTACAGTTAACACAACAAATCACGAGAAACAATGGAATTCAAACGATATTCAGAAACATATCGGTTGCGATCTGATGTCCACAGATGACAGGAATCAGATGACCGACAAGTCAGTACAAAAACAATGTGAAATCATGATGTATAGTTGAGTCCGACAGTGAGGAAGCACAATTAAAACATAATGCAGTGTTATTTCAGAATGACGAACTGACAGTGTGTTTGCGTGAGTGACGACTCACACAAACATATCTGTGAGTTTAGAATTCTGAAATAATGACTGAAAAGTAGAAAACAAAAGTCAGAAAGCAAAACCATCATCGTATTCGTTCGGGTGACGATTCGAACGAATTACGCACGAAGGTTACGCGATCTGACGAAACGACAATGAAAACTCGTCATGAACGAAAATAATTTAATAAAATCAAATAAATAACATTTTACAATTTTGAAACTCATCAAAATAATTAAATTAAATCCTATTATTTAAAACTAATTAAATTACGCGTAATTTTCCGGTTACACGACGAATTTACGAACCGAGCAACAAAAACGAACCCGAACACTTTCGGGGTATAAAAACCCAAGAAAGAGGGTTTTTCCTTCATTCTTCTCTTCCCCAACCTCTCTCTAACTTCAAATTTCCGGCTACACAAATTTTAGGGTTTTCTCAAGCTTCCAACCTCCATAACTTTCTCGTTTCTCAACCGATTTGAGTGATTCTTTCGCCCACGCGTAGCCCTCGACGTCCTCTACACGAAAGTACAACAGATCGGAGCCAAACATCACTGAAATCGCAGGTATAATGCTGTGAAAGTTTCGGGAAATAGGGTTTTCGAACCCTTAAACCTATTTCAGCCAAGAACCGGTTAGGGTGTAACCTATATGAAGCCCACGACTCCCAGACACAGCCTAAACTACCCCACCTTAACACCACCATCGCAGGAGCAGCCCTAGGGTGGCGCCACCGTGGCCGAATGACACAAGGCCGAAGGGCCTCAGTCGAATGGCCAGCTTCATTCGCGACTTTGAACCTCATTCGCCGGTCACCTCATACGCCCAGCATCAACACATTCGACAACTCCATTCGTGGACCTCTCATTCGACCATCATCATCTCTCTTTCGGCCATCAACCTCCGAATGAGTCCCAATCGGCAGTTTTTCATTCGACCTAGACCCATTCGTGGGTTGTCTTGCTGCTGCCATGCTCATTCGGAACCCACACCCATTCGACCCCCTCCTTCGTTGAGCACCACCATATGGCTATCAACTCAGTCGGTCACAGCTATCCTATTTGGTCACCTCATTTTTGGGCCAACATGTAATCTGATTCAACAACAATCCTTTGGTCCAACAGTAACCCTCCGGCCCAACAAACTAGCTTCTTGTCCATTAGAACTCACTGGGCCCAACAGTAGGACTAAGCCCACCTATCCTGGCCCAACAGAAACATCATTCGGCCCAATATGCTAATTGAATCATTATTCATTATTCATGACCAACAAATTCTTGGATCCAACTTGTTTTTAACTCAACAGTAATTAATAAGGCCAAACTTAATTATTGGGCCATGTTGATTCAATTGGCCCACATCACTCTCTACAGGCCCAATGACTCCCTGAGGCCCAATCACCTTCAAATTCAATTAGCCTAGCAGATTGGTCCATATAGAGGCCCAATAACCACTTAGAATGACCTAGGCCAATTAACTTGAGCCATTAGAGTATTTGGCCAACTTGTGGCCCAATAGGCCCACAACTCAGATCCTAGGCCCAATACCTCTAAAACGGATCCAATAACTCTAGAAAGGTCCAACAAAGAGTGAACAGCCCAAGGCCCACGGTTTAGGGCTCAAGGCCCACTACCTTTGGTCCAAGGCCACCATTTTGGGCCAAAAGCCCAAATTCAAGGCCCATCACTATTTCAGCCATTCTAATCCAGGCCCAACATGGCCCATGAGTTCTTTTGGCAAAGGCCCGAGACAAAACTCATGGGGCCCATCAAAATCTACCCGAGGCCCACAGAAATCGATTTAAGGCCCACTTTGAGGCCTTTATCCTCCCTTTTTGGAGCCACTTTGTCATTATCTTGGGCAACCACCTATTTTTGGCCCAACCATGGTTCCTACAGTTCATTCTAACCTTTGTCCTGACAAATCTTGCCTGGGCCCACTTCGGGCCCAACAGTTTCTCATCGTGGCCCAATGGAGGTCACAAGGCCACCTATTCATTAGGTTTCTTAGCAATTGATCAAGCTTTCGTATTTCCACACTGTATATCATTGATTCACATGTTCCAAAATGGTCTAACACTCTTGGTGATTCAAGAACAGACCAAGGCCCATAGGTTTGGGCCTAGGGCCCAACAAATGACCTAGAGGCCCAACATAGGACTTGGTCACATAGTTCGGTCTACACATCACTTCAAACCTTCGGGTTTAACATATTTCATAAGATCAAAGTGTACAATTACAAGAATGAGTCAAGTCAAAGATTACAAGATAATAACTCATAAGGTTTTTAACTTAAAACCTGCATAAGAGACCGAATGGTGATCATGACCAAGTCTTACGCGTGAAAGCCAACTTAGGGCTAACACCCACACATACACACCCAAAAGTTTATTAGGTTATACTTACAAGTTACAACAAATCAATACAGGATCGTGAACACAACAAATTCAAACGAGAGCGCGTGCATTCACATATAAGCTAAGTCAACCTCAACAACTACAAGGTGAGTTCATATGCCCCTTTTACCTTAATCTTAACTGATTTTAACTCTCGGGGCTGAGAAACATGTTTACTTTTATTTATTTAAAAGTTTGCTTAACATGTTATTTATACTTTGATTCTGATAATATTAAATTGTTTATTATCGCCTATCATTGTATGCATGCTTGTATGATTATGAGATAACAGGGAAACTCATATGTTTATGTTAAGATAATTTCTTAATTTTCTCTACATCATAATAACTTGGTTATAAGATTGTAACTTATAACACTTAGTTATTTCCACATGATCAAATATTTAAACAACTTACACTTAATTGTATAACGAGAACATTCCCACACGGATACTTTGGGAAAGCATGGATTCAGTAAATGACGATTCTTATCATTTACAGTAAATGACGATCATGATAACGTAACTTCATGGGATTCTTGTCATTTACACATATCTAACATAACGTAATAAGACAAGTTCTTATTCGACTTTGTTAAACACACGAGAACATTCCCACACGGATACTTTGGGAAAGCATGGATTCAGTAAATGACGATTCTTATCATTTACAGTAAATGACGATCATGATAACGTAACTTCATGGGATTCTTGTCATTTACACCCGATTATCATAATGTAATAAGACAAGTTCTTATTCGACTTTGTTAATCACATGAGACAATCCCACACGGAAACTTTGGGATCACACGGCGGGATAGGAGAGAATGGAATGCATTTTAATCTGATTACGTGAGGATTCAAAATGGATTCCATTCGGATTCTATACGCTACATTTGGAGACATATGATGAACAGTTAACTAATACTTTTAATTAAATTAAAAGTGTAACATAAAAGTTAACCTCACAAGTAATAGAATAATACAAGGATCAGATTTAAATAATCTAAATTCCTTAATTCAACGAGGGTCTATCAATACTTCGGTTTGATAACTAAACCCCTCTTACTATATTATTATTCTACACATGATCACACAACGGACAATTCAGATAGTTGGGAAATGGATATCTTTAGTTGTAACGCAAGTGGTGTGGAACTTGGTTGAGTATGTGGTGGGATAGCGTCTGGGCTTGACCCTTTCGTGATTCCCTATATATAAGCATACTTAGTTAGGTGATATACTACTTGTACATATAACTAAGGAGAGGCCATTGGGTGGAACAGGTGAAACAAGTATACAAGCAACAGATATAACATTGTGAATGTGTGCATGATCAGTTCAATGGTTTTCAATTTACTTACTTATGAACTCACCAACCTAGTGTTGACTTTGTTTAAATTACATGTTTTTCTCAGGTGACGAACAGGTGTAGAAACTTATATGCAAGTGATAAGCTAGTGGACTCATAGAAGACCTAGCTTTCTTTTGATTGCATACATTTTGATATGACAGAACACTGAATCACTTTTGTATATCTTGTACAGATCAAGATATAAACTCATTGATTCTTTTTGATTAGATTTACTTAGTTAAATTATGATGTACAATGTAATTTAACTTTGTAATTCTATTTCATGTCATGATTAGCATTTCTCATTTATATCTCATGTGCTATGTAAACAATCTGATCATTTGATTATCAACTCAATGATATCGCGCCCCGGGAACATTCCGCTCGACGGGAAAACACGATCCGTTCCCGCCGGCCCGGGGTGTGACATTCACTAGCACCACCAGAACCACCAGAAGACTCTACGTTTCTGTTAACCCTTCTTTCATGAGCTTGTAATGAACCCATCAATTGATCAAAAGTCATCCGTGTGAGATCTTTTGACTCCTCAATGGCAGCTACAACATGATCCCAACGAGGTAAAAGACTACGAAGTACTTTTTCAATAACCGTTTGATCAGTAACTGGTTCACCATATGCTCGTTTCTGTGTCACATTCTTCATAACTCGAGATAAATAATCTGCAACCGCTTTTCCTTCCTTCATTTGAAGAGTTTCAAACTCTCTTCGAAGACCTTGTAATCTCACCGTCTTCACTTTGGAGTCACCCTGGTATTCATTCTCCAAAAGACTCCATGCATGTTTTGACGTCATCGCAGAAGCAATCCGAGAAAAGATGTCATCGTGAACGGCTTGTTGAATCAACAACAAGGCTCGCGCATCTCTTCTCTTATGCTCCCTTAAACGAGTACGGTCATTATCATCCTCATTGTAACCGTTGGAAGCAAACTCCCATAGATACTGCGACATGAGCAAGGTTCTCATGCGAATATTCCAAAATTCATAGCCTTCACCTTTGAAGATCGGAAGCGGTGGAAGAGGTGTTGCTTGGTGTTGTGCCATCCTTCTTGTTCTTGTTGATCACGTACAATCTGAACCTAACAATGCTCTAATACCAGTTGTTGGTTCAGAAACATAATACAATACACTTGATCTTCACAAACTTAGTTCATATATTTCGTGATTAGCAAAGACATTACAGACTCCATACAATAAAGATAGAAGAGAACACAAAACTACCCACTTGACCACGTACGCATGAACTGGTAACTACCCACGTACTACACATACTAGAAATTACTAAAAGACAAAAGAACATAAAGTAAAGTAACTAGGTCCATGCACATGCTACATGGACATGCACATATGCATACATAACGTAAACATTGAATTATTCCAATATCATCACCACCACCAGGTACGAATTATAGCATTTTTAAAGGGTCCTAAATCCTAATATTCATACACCCTATCATCTATACACCATACTTAGGTCAAATCAAATAAATTATACTCATATAACTTTTACTTATACGTAATTTTTAAATATTTTTTAACATTAAAAAGTAAAAAAAAAACTTATGTTATTGCTACATCATGATACAAATATTAATAGCCTTTTTTAAAGAGCAAGCTACACGATTTTGATAATCATGACGTAAAATATTTTAAGTTCATATCATATCATAGTTATAGAATAACATTTTTTTCCTAACAATTCAATAGAAATAATAAAGAATAAATTAGTTCATATCATACAAAATTAATTAGCTATTCGTAGATATTTACTTGGTTACATATAAAATGATTGAATATTATATTATATTCTTATTTGTACGTACATGAATACATGGCGGCCCCGGGAGGGCAAACCCGACCCCCGTTACAGGCCCACTTTTTACAGGGGCACAAAAACTTTTTTATGTATATGTATATGTATATATATATATATATATATATATTCATTCAAATGAAAACTAATAAGACGAATAGAACTAAAAAAACATTTATAAACGCATTATTTAATAGGTGCAAAAAATCATTTTTTAAAGTATAGGAAGTTATTTTCATGGTCTTTAAACTAAATATGTTCATTGGTTCGGTTAACGGTTTATTCGGTCTTTTTTTTAGTCGGTTTTGAATTTTTTTCCCTATCAAAAAAACCGAACCGAATTCAAGAAGTGGTTCGGTTCTAATTTTGGTTAAAACCAAATAAACATATTGAAAATCAAATAAACCTCTTAAAAGTCGAATAAACCGATGTAAATAAACCAAATTCAATTGAATAAATCTATTACAACCAAATAAACCGATTAAAAACCGATCTGAATAAACCGAATTCAACCGAGTAAACCGAATTCAATCTTATATATTATTAATAAGATAATAAATTTAAATTTAAATTCGATTTAATCAATTAACCAAACAAATCAAATTTATAAAAAAAATTGGAATTAAATACCAAAATTCGGATATGGTTGGGTACCGAACTGAAAACCAAATTCATAATTTGGATACAGCTAGAACAAAAATGAAAACTGAATTCAGAATTCGGTTCGATTTTTTCAGTTTCGAATATGTATTGGTACTAAACGGTTTTTTGCTTTTTTTTAACACATTCACTTTAATTTTTTAGTTCGCTAGGGGCCTTTTTCACCGGCTCGTCCTGGGCACGGCAATTCTCAGGCCGCCTCTGATGAATACAATTATAACTAAAGGCATTTGTCCTATTAGTAACAAGTGTGTTTAGACGTTTTTTTTTTCTAAAATAAATCGAGGTTTTTATGAAATAGTGTACAGGTGTAAAAAAATTGTTAGTTTAAAAAAAACATATGAATACAATTATAACATCTAATTAATAACTGATAACTTTGTCAATCAACTTTTATAATTTTACAAACTTAACATTATTTCATTGATTCATGTACTATTTATATTTTATATTTCATTTATTCAATCATTTATTTTTTATTTCACATTTTTTTTATTTAATATTAATTTACCATGAGTTTATAGCCTAATACTAATATTTTTGTTTAATTAGAATTATTTATGTAATCACTCATTTTGAAAAGTTATAATTTTTTGATTTTGAAAAACAACTTATTATCATTTTACAAAACGTCATTTTCTAAATTATTTTAGATTTGTCAAACAACTTATTAACTTATTAGTTCTTTGAAAAATTTATTTTAAATTATAATCACAAACAAAGCCTAATAATACCCGCATACTTAGAAGTGCACAATTCGGTTAACCGGTCGAAAACCGGTTTTGGAATAACCAAACCTGTTAACCAGTCAAAGCCTGGTAGCCGATTTTTACCAATAAGCGGTTTTTAAATCTCTAAAAACGAAACCGATATAATAACCGAAACCAGTTAACCGAACTGATTAACCGCCAAATAACCAATTTTCTAATGAGATGTACCGGTTAACCGGCTTGAAAAATGGGTTAATAACATGATTGGTCTTTTGAAACCTCAAACCGGCACCAAACAGCCGGTCTTTAAAAACTTAAAACCAATTTAAATAAACGCTTTATAACCAATTACAAACCAAAACCGGTTCGGTTAACTGATGTTTTTATGCATCTTTACGCATACTTATGTCATTGTCTAAAACCACTTGTTGGCATTAAATGGAACGACTTTTCAAATGTCAAATATAATTAATATTGATAAATTATTACATATACATTTGCGTCAATTTGCGAAAAACTTGATCAAAGTAATTAATAATAATACCAGCGTGCTTATGCAATTGTCCAAAACCACTTGTTACCACAAAATGAAACGACTTTTAAATTTTTTTTTGAACGGCAATATTATCCTACTCCTAAATTACACCCAAATTCCCCCTTGCTTGGATTTGAACCCAAGACCACCTTTCTAAGAGGCAATGCCTCTACCAAGTGGGCTAGTCCCACATTGGCAAACAACTTTTAAATGCCAAACTTTAAACTCATTAGATATATTGATCAAATATAATTTATATTGTTACCACTTCTGTTATATATCCACAGAAGAAATGGTCTTTGGATAGGACAAAGGAGCTCATTAGACAAAACTCAAAAACAATAAGTTACAACAACAGATAACGTTCATTTCATCATAAAGTAGACACTGGAAAAATGCTAATGCATTAAACATATTAAGGGGTTGTTTGTTTGCATCTGAATGGATCTGAATGAGTCTGAATCTGAATGGTTCAGATTCAGACCGTTGTTTTGTGAAAAAAAGCACATCTGAATGGGTTGACATATCTAAATAAAGGTCTAAACCATTCAGACTTAGGGGTTGTTTGTTTGGATCTGAATAGGTATGAATTTGAATGGTTCAGATTCAGAATGTTTGTTTCGTGATAAAAAACACATCTGAATCTAAACCAACATCTGAATTAACGTCTGAATCATTTAGACATGAGGTGGAGTCTGAATGAAAAAAAGACAACATTACTGGGTCGTGTGTCCTTCCTATAGCTGCCAACTTCCGATCGAGAGAACAGTTCAGCCACAGCAGCTCCACCTCCATCACGCCACCACCGTTACGCCACCACCGTCGAGCCACCACCGAAATCGTGACGTCACGATGGTTCGAACATCGATGACATGGGGTTCAAATGTCTGCGATTGATCGAACATATGCGATGGTTGTGGTTCATTTAGGGGTTCGAGTGGGACGTCTGTGTACCTTGATTTCCGACAAAGGGAGCGGCGACGACGGGGAGCTTCTGGATTGGCGACGAAGGGGGCGGCCACGACGACGGGGAGCTTTCGGCTGGGTACCTTGATTTCCCATGATAGGGATGGCGACGAAGTTGCGGTGATGACGGGGATTGGGAACTCCGGCTGATGCCTCCTACTGATGCCTTGATTGGGAGCTCCGGTTGATGCCTTGATGAGACTCCGACTGGGAATTGATGAAGGTCGATGTGGACGGGATGGGTGAGGGGTGCGGGCTAGGGTTTTGAAAAGTAATACATAGTATTTTTTATTTTTTTTTTATTTTGATTCAGATGTGTAACCAACAGACTTAATTGATTCAGCACTTAATGGTTCAGACCCTCTTAACTATTCATGTATCTTAACCATTTAGCACTTAATGATTCAGACCCAACCAAACGGCCCTTATTAAGGAGTCTGAATGAGAAGAGAAGGGGGCAAGGCGCTGACCCATTCGATGGAACAACACTCCCGGTCAACGGAGGCGGAGATAAGGAGGTCGTGAGGGAGTATTTTACGACGGTTGCAGGTGGAAATCACCAACAGTTGCTGGCGGTCATCGCTATTTCACAAACGGATCCGGAGAATCGTCGATAGTTGCAGGCGGAGGAGGTTGATGGCGGTGATAAGGAGGTCGTCAGGGAGTATTTTACGATAGTCGCATGCGGAGGAGGTTGGTGGCGGTGATAAGGAGGTTGTGAGGGAATATTTTAAGACAGGTGACGGAGGTTGGTGGTGGTGATAAGGAGGTCGTGAGGGAGTATTTTACGAACGACGGGTTTCAAAGGTGGAAATTAATTAAGCGATCATCAACAATTGACACCAAAATAGTTTCAATCTTTGTAGATCTAGAAAAACCGGTGGTACTCGTTATGGATCAAGTTCAGAATTGATTTTTCAGATGAGGTGTATAAGTGTATTTATATTTTTATTCATAATGGGGTTTATTTGTATTCAGATGGTGAACCAAACAATCTTAATTTGTTCAACACTTATTGGTTCAGACCATCTTAGTCATTCAGACATCTTAATCATTCAACACTTAATTGTACAAACCTTACCAAAAGGCCCCTAATCCAACAATATTGTGACAGAGGTCAGCTTCAACAACTATGCAAAACACGAAAACAAAGAAGGAGAGTCCAATCAAACACAAACACTCTCACTTTACAAAATTTTGAAGTTGCAAATTTTGTTATATGAGAAATTGGTTGTTTAGAA
Source organism: Mikania micrantha (assembly GCA_009363875.1). Classification (NCBI taxonomy): domain Eukaryota; kingdom Viridiplantae; phylum Streptophyta; class Magnoliopsida; order Asterales; family Asteraceae; genus Mikania; species Mikania micrantha. The sequence continues at coordinate 53,042,052 of CM018680.1, read as the reverse complement.
ACAAAGCTAAAATCAATATAGGCAAACAAAATTAAAAATAATGTTAGGGTTGTTGAATGTTTGTATAAGAAACGAAGCGCCGATGAACTATGAATGAGAACCAAAATCAAAACAGATGAATGATCCTCGAAGTTTAAAACTAACATGTTGCAACGAAAAGAGGAACAAAGTTAAAGCCTTCAAGATTGATGGAGATAAGTTTAGATTGAAAACGGATTCTAACCAAAATGCTTTGTCAGCTAAAATCCATCATTCTATTAATTATATTTACAAACTATATATTTGATCTTTAAAAGAAGTAATGATATTGTAAAGTAATTACATCTTGATCATAATTGAGCAGCCCAAAAATGATAACAACTCACAAACGACCCCCTTGAATGTCGGTTCTGAACAAACAAAGAGTTGAAGAAGATAACTTACCCAGTTTTTTCTCCAAATCACCCCCTTGAATGTTGGTTCTGAACAAAAAAATTTGGAGCAAATTATGGTTTTGGCCCATGTGTTTTAACTATATCAGCTCAAAATAGAATCTTCTATCAATTCAGCCATATGGTTTAGACAACTAATGTTTTTGGCCCCCAACCATAGTTAGATTTTGGGCCAAAACCGTAATAATAATTAAGTTTGAGGGCCAAAACCGATAGTTGTCTAAACCACAGGAGCTAAATTGATAAAAGATTCTATTTTGGGCTGAAATAGTTAAAATACTTAAACCACAATAGCCATAACAGTAATTTACTCAAAAGTTTTCCTTGAAGTACGACGAGCTTCTGCTCTATCCAAAATCAACCCGTTGAAATAATAAGGGTTGTGTTAATCTCACACCCAACTCTGTATTTTCACACCCTTCATACGTGTCGTACAGGAACCTATGCCACATATGCGTCTCTATACGTGACGTAGAGTACTCTACGCCGCGAACAACATGCAGACATGACATTCTGTACAATGACTGATTCGGACATTCAGACCTGGCGTGTATGACCTCGTACAAAAAGTACTGACATTTCTAAACAATGATAGAATGCTGTACGGAATGTAGAACACTTCAACCCATCAATAGATGGTGCCTTGTTTTTGATGGGGAAACACACACCTTTATATATTAAGAACCGAGTTTTAAACGATAATATTTTTATAAACCAATGTCGTTTTTTAATTTATATAAAAACCGAAGTAAAAAAAGATAGAGAAAATCACACTTTTGGTCCATATGTTTAACGCTATTTTTAAATTAAGTCGTTTTAATTTAATAATTATATAAATTATATTTACCTTCTTAAATTATAAAATTTAGGGGCCGTTTGATTGAGACTGAACCATTAAATGATGAATGATTAAGACGTCTGAATTATTAAGATGTCTAAACCATTAAATGTTGAAGCACTTAAGACTATTTGGTTCTACGTCTAAATATAAAAGAAAAAAATTACCCTTTTTATAGAAATCCTACATAATCACCGTCATCACCTCGGTTCTAATCAAAAGGGATCGACCTCAGCCTAGGCCTCCATTGCCGTCGCCGCTCTCCTCCGTCTGATCACCGCCTTGATTACAAAATCTATTAGATCTTTCATTCAAAAAGCATAATTTTGTGTTGCAGTATACTAGTATGACAAATGATGAGTTCACACAACGTCACCAAACTAGAATAGAGAATTAAAAGAGTCGATCGCATTAAAACGTCATTCTTTTAGTAAAATTAAACATACATAGTTGTGTATAATGAGAAAAAGAGATTATCAAATCACCAGAAGCGTTGCCGGATTTACAACCGTGCGAGTTAACGAGACCTATTGGTGAAAATGGATCAAGAAAAGCTGAAAGGAGTAGATCGATCCAGTGACAAGGATAAATGGAATTAGATCTTGCCCAGGCGGGTGGAGCGAGACGACGGTGGAGTGGTGGTTGTGTCACCCTTCGGTCCACACCAAGTCTAAATCAGACATCGACTCCATCAACCGTCCCCATTCAGACGTGTTTATCCCATTCAGATTCCACACCAGGTCTGAATCATTCAGACGTTGATTCGGACGTTTTTCCCATTCAGACGTGTTTTTTTTTTCGAAAAAACAAACGGTCTGAATATGAACCATTCAGATTCAGACCTAAACAAACAGTCCCATATTCTTTGACAAAATACAAACTGAAGTTTTTTATCATTTATTTCAAAGATAATGATTATTAAAAATCTAAAAGATTATATATCATTTATATACTTTTAGAAGTTTTTAATTATTTGTTATTACTTAAGCCCAAAACGCGTTGGTGATATAAGAGACGGATCGTTATATATGAGCCGGAAATCTATCATGTTCACGGTCGATGTTGGATTTGCCAAGGATGTTACATACGCCCCCTTTGGGACTCATCATCCTCAATGAGATTTGCCCCACCATCCAATATGGAACAGAAGTGGCGGCTCTAATGTGGCTCTAATACCATTCTGTAACATCCAGTCTGGTCTACTACCAATATTGTTCGCTTTGCCCATTCAGAGCTCACGGTTTTGCCTTTGGTTCCACGAGGGAAAACTTACCAGGGAGATCACCCATCTCTGAATTGCTGAAACCCGAGTATGTTTAACTGTGACTGTGGAGTTTTCATGTTCTACACAGCCAGCCAGTCCCAAAAGGTGATATAAGAGACAAATCGTTACTTATGAGCCAAGAACCTCTCCTGTTCACGGCTGATGCGGGATTTTCCTAGGATGTGACAGTACGCCACGTAGAGAGCTATATGTGGCATATACAGGACAATGATTGCCTTCAAAGTCTGGTGAGTGTACTATAAATGAAACTAAATGTCACGTATAGACCTATACGACACGTATACCAAATTTGAAAATTGAATTATCGGACAACCAACGAAACGATGTAAGATTCCCTAAATTATATATATAACGAACGAACTAACGATTTGTATTTATTCGTGTTTTTCTTCATCCGCATTTTCGATTTGAATTCATTCGGCACATAATGTCGTTTTGGGACGTTGACTTCTTCTTTGGAAACGAAAAGATAGAACACATATTTATAACTTATTTTGTTTTTGTATTTTTTTTGTTAATTAGCCCCTGATGCCTAATTAACCGACCAACCAACACTTTTAACGTTATTTAATAAAAATTAAGTAAAATCTCGTTAAAATTAGTCTAACTTTACTTCTGTTTCTTGAGGATTGACATACATATATATTATATGCGGGCATCGCAAATTAATGAAACGTTGTTTTTTAGTTTGGAAACGAATTAAACGGACACAAACAAGTCTTAAGCATGAGTGATTGGTTAATTTTAACTGAACACTTTTTGAGTATTTGTTATTATTGTTATTTTACTATTGTTATCATTAGAGGCTTTAATTTTTCAATGACCAAACCCCATGTTCAACCAACGTAAGGGAAGGGCCAGCCCTGTATACGTTTTTTGTTGGATTTATATGTACGGACCCGATAAATTAACGTAACTAACCGAGCTATGACCCGTAAGAGTTACACCTTGGTCAACGAACATTAAATCCACTTAATTTGATTAACTGGTAAACACGAACGGATTTAAAATTTATAATTGTTATAAATTATATAAGTTTAATTATTAATTTAATTAAACTAATGATGTTGGGCTTGATGTTGTGTATTGGACTTAAACTAATTACATTAGGTTTTAGGGCCCAAAATAAGTATATAAGATTAAAGGAGATTAATATTAATTTGACCTACCATATACTAATTCTTTTGTGATACTGCCGTAAAAACCAACAAAGATATTATCTTTATTTTGGGGCTGCCGTCGTCGCATTACAACAAGAAGAAACAAAAAAAAATTGGTTTTTGGTTTTCATTTGGTGTTTTTTTTTGGGATTGCCGTAGAATTGTAGAAGACACAAAGAAAACAATTATTGATTTTGATTAATCATCATAAATCACCTCCTGCTTCCATTGTGAACCAGGAACCCGTTCGTGCTCGTGTTCTAGCATTCGTTCGTTGAACCTCGGTGTCTCAAACGGTTAATCATTAACCGAAAGGGTATAATCTTTTCTCATCGGTAGATAAGATTAGTTAATTTTTATCCGTGTTTGTATGTTAGTAACCATGATCCTGATTGGGAATTATAAAAGTGTTAAAGTTTGAAACCCTAATTCCGCTGCGTTATATTAAATATGGATTTAATATAGTAACTGGTCAAACTTGTTTTTACCTAAAAGTCAAACCGAATACCACCTAGATTCCCAACATTTTCCCCATGCCATAATGTCATGCTCATACGTGTCAAACGATGTCAATATAAGTATAATTAGTACCACCTGCGATAACTCTCTCTATTTATTGTTGTTATTATTATTATTTAATTTATTTATATTAATATATTAGTATTTTGGTAAAAGGTATTATTGTTTTTGTTATTATTATATTACATTTATCATTATTACCATTGTTATTATTTATTTATTACTATTTTTTTATTGTTACCACTGTTGGTGCTGTTTTTCATAGCTTTGTTATTAGTATTGTCGTTATTGTAATGGCAAGAGGTGCTCAAACCGGTTAACCGGTCGAAAAACGATTTTGGAATAACCGTTCGGTTAATAAACGGTTTTTCAAGCTATAAACCTGAAACCGATATAATAAGCGAAACCGGTTAACCGTCAAATAACCGATTTTTTACCGAGTTGGACCGATCAACCGGTTTGATCACTTGATACTTCAAACCGATCATAAAGCGCTGGTTTTTTACATACCTAAAACCGATTTTGGTAAGCGGTTTAAAACCGATTATGAACCGGTACCGGTTGGATTAACCAAGTTTTCTGTGCATATCTAGTAATGACTACCGCTACTAATACAGACTTCACATTATGCTCACAATGTACTCCATGTCTATTGTCATCTTATTTTAATAGTATTCTAATTGAATATATTATATTCCACGTGAGATTATTTGGGTTATATATCATATTGTTTAAAGCACATGTTTGCAACATTAAACACTACTCCTATATTTGATAACACTTCGTAATTTCGTATCTTAACAGGCAGAAGCTCAAACACGGTCGTGATAACAATAGTAGTTGTTGTGACACTTTGTGTCATTATAATAATTGCTTCCATATGTATCTTCTTAAGATTGAGAAAGAAGAGGCAAATACACGAGACCCAAATCACCCAAAATAATGAGGGTAAGCTCCCAAATGTTTGTTTCTAGTTGATCAATAATACCATGAAGGAGTTATAGGGTCAAATTTACGACGCATTTATGCAATGACGAAGCTTCCTTAGGACCAGGGTGGCGACCGCCCCCTCTCTTTTTTCGTTCGTAGTGTTAATTTTTTGGCTGACAAGTTAATATTTAGTTAAAGATAGACGTTTCGCCCCGTGTCGCTTAAAAAATTTAGCATGTATTCTGGCTCCGGTAATTTTTCGCCCCCTTTCAGAGCATTCAAGCTTCGTCACTGCATTTATGCTAGTATGAGTAGAGCATTCTCATAGTGTTTTACATGAATTTCAGTTCTCACATTTGTGAAAGTACAGATAAGAGCAAGTGATATGCACATTTCACACACAAACAGTCCACAACCTGGATAGGAATTAAGTTTTGGTAATTTCACATCCACTTAACATCAATTTTTAACACCCATCAAAACTTGAGACTGTTAACAGATGTTTCTGGGGGGGACTACGGGAGGAAGGAACGGGAAATCGTCAAGATAACTTCTTTGTTTTTGAATCACGCATATTACATGCCTTGATTTGTACGTTTTCAAATATAAGAACTAAAAATAAAATTCATGAAACCACATGAACCATCTTAATTTGTACTTAACTTCATCACTCCCTCTTTTTCTTCGCTAGCTGAAATCATGGATATCAGCGATGTTGAATCTTTGAGATACAACTTTAATCTAGTAAAAGCAGCAACAAATGACTTTTCTGATCAAAATAAGTAGGGCCAAGGAGGATTTGGAGCTGTTTACAAGGTATGTATAACCTGATTTAGTTTGTTTTGTGCTAAAAAAGTGAAAGACTTTGCGTTACTTGCACATTGATATATACGTTCTCGTATGATTGATATTAAATGTAGGGTATGCTTGAAGATGAACAAGAGATAGCAGTAAAGAGGCTAGGAAAAGATTCTGAGCAAGGTGACCTAGAATTCAAAAATGAGGTTTTGCTGGTCGCTAAGCTTCAACATCGTAATTTGGTTAGACTACTGGGTTTTAGCATTGAAGGAAGCGAACGTCTTCTCATCTACGAGTTCTGTCCAAATGCAAGTCTTAATCAACTTATATTTGGTAAGTTATAAGAGTAATAATTATTTTTGATAAATCATTGTGCATCCCATAAGACGTAATATTTAACTAGACATCAGACAACTTAAAAGGGACAGAGAAACATACTGTAATTGGTAATAAATTCAACAAGTTCAACAATCAATGCAGAGGCCGGTTGATTTTGATTTGGTAATTTCGTAACAATATTATTCTTTCAGCACATCACAACTTCACAAGTAGCATCACAAATGCAATAGAATTCTACAACCTTTTTAGTGGAAGCCCGATTTTATTTGTAAACAAGAGGAAAATATATTATTGACAATAACAAATGATGTTATGTTGAACTGAAATGGTTACTAACCATGGTTGTAGAAATCGCTAGTCGCTAGTTGGGTGACGAGGTAGGGACTAGGAATTAATCGAATTGGAAAATTTATATATAATTATTCAAAATTATATATACATCCTAATTTCCTATATAATTTTTATAAAAATGTTAAATTTTATATACATATATATAGAAGTTTGACAAAAAAAAAACAGTCAAAACTTGAGAGCCGCCAGATTTTTCAGCATAACTCCAAAACTTGCCGGAATTCCAAGAGTCGCTGGAAAAATTTGCCGGAATGTGAAAAGTTGCCGGAAATAGCCGTCGAAATTTTAAGAGTCGCTGGCTGATTTTTTCCAACTAGACCCGATTTAGACCGACTGTGACCGATTAGCGATTTTTTGATTGACTAGCCAAAAATTAATCAGTGACTAGCCAACTATTGATTAATCGGCCGACTAGGCCGATTTTACAACAATGTTACTGACACTTTCGTCTTGATGATACATGTAGATCCAATTAAGTGTGCACTTCTTGATTGGGAAAAACGATACCAGATCATTCGAGGTGTTGCGAAGGGACTACTTTATCTTCATGAAGATTCTCGTCTAAGGATAGTTCATCGTGATTTGAAAGCCAGTAATGTTTTATTAGATGCAGAATTGAATGCTAAAATTGCAGATTTTGGCATGGCAAGATTGTTTAAACACGGGGAAACTCAAGGCGATACAAATCGTATAGTTGGAACCTCGTAAGCATTTAATCTTTAGAAAAAATCATAATGGGCGAATACTTACATAAAATTATTTTTAATCCACATATAATCCAAGTGATTTGTCGTATTATTTTCTTGTATAGTGGTTATATGGCTCCAGAATATGCCATGCATGGTCAATTTTCAATAAAGTCTGATGTATTTAGCTATGGGGTGTTAGTGTTGGAGATGATAAGTGGTCAAAAAAACCAATGCTTTAAGAACGGGGAGAACATTGAAGATCTTCTAAGCTTTGTAAGCTAATATTCTCTTCTCAAAATTTACTTTTTTTGTTTTCTTTGATTAATGCCGAAAACTAAATTCTTAATCTTATGCAGGCATGGGAAAGTTGGAGGAATGGGACAACCACAAACATGATTGATCCCGTATTGAAGATGGGATCAAGTTCATTGCATGACATCATTAGATGCATTCACATTGGCTTATTATGTGTACAAGAAAATGTTGCTGATAGAGTGATAGACCAACTATGGATTCAGTTCTTCGTATGCTTAATAGCTCATCTGTCACCCTTATGGTGCCATCCGAGCCTGCATTTTTCATGAACCATAACAGTAATTCTAAAATGCCACTCTTGCACAAGTATATATTGTCTACAAGTAGCAATGCTTTAGAAAAATCTAATATATCTGAAGCATCCAAGTTATCAAGAAATGATGTTTCAACATCTAAGATAGTTCCTAGATAGGTTTTGGAAATTGAGTTGATATAGTACTTTATTTGAAAGAACATAATTTGATTTTCCATTGAAGGTTGATGCACTTAAACATAATGATAAATGGTGTAATATATACTACGTTGTAATTGTTGCAACTTACTTGAGCAATATAATTAATTTCTAGCATCTTGCCTGTTTGTTGAATTAATATACTTTTGCTGTTAATAATAAATAAATAAATAAAGAGTTAATTACGGTTTTGGCATGTCACACCCTGAGCCGGCAGGGTTGGATCGATGTCCCCGTCGGACGGAAGGTTTTCGGGGCGCGATATCGTGAGTGATAATCATGATGATCAGATTGTTTACATAGCATCAATGTTAAGAATATCTAAAGCACAATAAAACATTTAAATAGGATTACAAAGTTAAATTACAATGCCAATGTTCAGTAATTTAACCCGATAAACCTAACAAAAGAATCAATGTTTTCTATCTTGTAATATGTACAAGACAACCAACAGTGATTCGTATGATTAACAAAATATGTGCTTTAAAAATCAACTAGGTCCTCTAACTAGACCACCTAGCATACAGTCCAAAGCCTTAACTTAAACATGTTCTTCACCTGAGAAAGCATGTAAGAAAACAAAGTCAACACAATGGTTGGTGAGTTCATATAGTTTTTAAGTTTAAAATAGCTTTAACAAACCTCTTTCGGTAGAACCTTAACCTCATTAACTCCACATGTACCCCTGAGTCGAGCCTACAACCCGCCCAGACACCGTCCCACCACATACTAATCCGCATATGACACTGTTGTTAATAATAATTAAGCATTTTACCTACCATTCAACCCATTCCTCATCATAGCTTTTGTTGTCTGTTTCAAAGTTTACAAGTCTATAGCATTCATAAGTATTAGCTTTAAAGTATGTTTAACAAGCATCATAGTTTCACACGCACATAGTTTAGCTTTCCCTAATCTCATGCGTGAGTACAAGCTCTGCTATAGCAGAAGTTTAGCAATTACATAGCTCATGGCTAGATACAAGCTCTGCTCTAGCAGAAGTATAGCCATTACGTATTTCATGAATTGGTTAAGCTTAGTCTAGCAATTACGTGTCTCCTATACAAGATACAAGCTCTGCTCTAGCAGAAGTTTAGCAATTACGTATCTCATACATAGACACAAGCCATGCATACACAAACAATCCAGCAATTACATATCTCATATAAGCAGACAAAAGCTCTGCTCTAGCAGAATTTTAGCAATTACATGTCTCTTATATAGATAATAGCTTAGCCTCGTTATGGTTTAGTCTTCATGTATCTCAATCCATAGTACAAGCTCTGCTCTAGCAGAAGTTTAGCAATTACGTAGCCTTTGATTAGATACACGCATAGTATTTGGCGTGCATAATCATAGTTTCAAACATATAGATTCAAGCATTCACATATAGTTTCATCATGAGTTCCATAGCATAATCATCAAGTCTCAAGTTTAAGAATCTCATTTCAATCATAAGCATCAAGTCTAAAGTTTAAAGCTTCTAGTTTGTAGTATAAGTATCAAGTTTATAGCTTCTCAAAGTATATTAGATTCCAAGCATAAGTCTCATTGTAAGTATCATGTTTAAGTATAAACGCATTAAATAACATTTCAATGGTTTATGAAAATGTTCAACATGCTTCTCAGTCCCGAAGTAAAACAAATAAGTTTGAAAAGGGACAAATGAACTCACCTTGTTGTTGTAGTGGTTGACTTAGCTTAAATAAAGAAAAGCACACGCTCTTGATTGAACTTGAGTTTGTTTTCATGATCCTGTATTAATTGCACGTTGTATTTGAATAATAGGTATCAATCATTTTGATTTGTGCGCGTGTATGTGTTATTCCTAACTTTGTTTGTCACCACTTGGTCTCGATCTCCATTCGGCCTCACTTAGTTGGTGTAGACCTTCTAACACTTATCCCACTAGGTTTAAGTTTTCTTGTTTAGTGTTAGTGCATTTTCTGTGTGAAAGTTGCATTTAATGTGTGAACCTGGCTTGTTGTATAAGAAATCGCAGTCTGTTGTATATGATTAAGGGTTTGGCTAAAGAATCAAAAAGGTTCGGCTGTGATTGAAGGCTAAAGGTTCGGCGAACCTATGATTTGTATTGTATAGGTTCGTCCAGCGAACCTTATGGTTCGGCTGGCGAACCTAAGGGTTCGGCTGGCACAAGGTCACGAACCTTACCAAAGGTTCGTGTACATTGGAGGTTCGTGAAAGTTTACAAGGGCCGAACCTTTGCATTTGGAAACCTATATATAGAGAAAAGGTGGTGGACTTGAGATGTAGAGCTTACAATTCACATACACAAAGTCAAATTCTCTCTCAAGATCAAGATCAAGACTCTCTTCATCTTTGTTTCTTTTGATCGTTCAAGTGTTGTATTTTTTCTTGTTTATTGTTTGTAAACACTTGGATATCAATGAAGAATTCAGGTTCATGATCTATTACATTATCATTGTTGATTCAAATCTAGATGTAAACGGATTCCGCACGTTTATGATCGAATCGTAAAATTTCGTGATCGATTCTTCAAATCTACATTTAGTCATTGATTTTAAGTTTTCATTTGATTCATTATAATGACAAGGAAGTTCAAGCTATAAACCTAGATTTGTATACTAAGTGTCATGAACTTCGTTTCATCATTACCCTATTTGTTTCATAATTTTCTTAACATTCTTGTAATATGCTAGTACCCACAACGTGTATATCATCCTTTACCACTTGTTTCTTTGTGTGATTGACAATTAAACCTTGTGGATTGTGTTGGGCCGCATCTACGTAAGTGGGCCCCACATCTGTAATGGGCCAAATGAAGTTGAATATGGTCCATAGGTGTGTCCTATTGGGCCGGTTATGGTTGTATGGTTTGGGCCAAAGCAATTCCGTTAAATCGAATGAAGTATGGGCCGGATAACGCGGGCTGTAGACACTCAATTGGGCCACATAATTGCTGTTGGGCCCTAAGAATTTCTGTCGTGGGTTGGCTAAACATTTTGGGCCGAATAACCCTATTGGGTTTAAGGTTAACTAGATCGAAGGTAGTGGGCCTTGGCTGAGACAAGATGGCCTCGGCTCTCACCCAGCAAACCTTTCTGGATTTTAAAGCTAGGGTTCGGCGAAGGTGACATGGTTCGGCTGATGGATTGATGACATGGGTTCGCAGGGGATACGGGTTCGATCGTGGGGTTGCAGGGTTCGTCACTGCTAGGTTGTCGAGGCCCGAGGGTGGAACAAGGTTTGTTGCTAGTGTCTGTGAGCAGATTCGTCTGCTTCAGCCCCAAGGTTCGTTAACACTACATGGTTCGGTGATATTCAAAGGGTTCGCCGGCCAAGACAAGTTCGCGACATGCAAGAGATTCGGCTAGGGCCGAGGGTTCGTCGATCTGAAATGGTTCGTCAGTGTTCTAGAAACCATGCAGGTTCGTGACCGCATTAGGTTCGCTTGACTGGGTGGGTTCGTGACAACTTCAAGGTTCGTGGAAGATGAACAAGTTTCGGCTCTGGTTCGCGACCTCAGAACAGCTTCGGCCAACCTAGGGTTCGGCTGGACAAGGTTCGGCCATTGTTTCCCACGAACCTGTTTCAGTTCCACCATCAACATCGAACATGGTAGGTTCAAAGGTATGTTCTGTTGACAATCCCACGTGTATACCAGTTTCAGATGGTGTACTGGTCATGGGGGTTGGCCTAGAACCGACAAAGACTCGTGTAACAAAAACCGGATTGAAAACCCTCTTTTTCGTGATCTTCCTTGTATCATACCTTGGATTTCAGCGGTTAAAACTCCAGATCTGTTGTACTTTCTTGTAGAGGAGATCAAGAGCTTCAAATGGACACCAAGAACACTTGATTTCGTTGAGAAACGCCCAAGATATCGTGATTTGAAGCTTGAAACCTTGTGCGGGTGTGAAGATACGGAAATAGCTTTTAGAGAGGGAGTGGGCTTGTGAAAAATGAGAAAAATAGGCTCATTCAAGGCTTATATACCCCGAGGGTGTTCAGGTTCGTTTCGGTTGCTCGGTTCTCGTTTTAGTCGCGTTTCCGGATCGTTACGCACATTCTTTCGTAATTTAAATAAAAAGAGTTGGTTTTAACTATTTGGGTGGTATTTAATTTTAATAATTATTCTAAATTTCATTTAATTAATTTATCTGTCGAATTTCATCATTTTACACGTTTCGTTTATTTGTTCGCGAATTAATAAAATAGTTTCGTTTACTTTTATTTATGATGAGTTTCAAAATTGTAAAACAGGAAATATTATATTTCCTTAAATTTATGTTCGTTCGTATCGTTCTTCGTTTTCGTTTCGTTTCTTCAGAAGACGTCGCCATCGCGCCTATTCGTTCGAATCGTCATTCAAACGAACACGTCGATGGTTTGGCTTTCTGATTCTTGTTCTCTACTGTTCAGTCATTCTTTCAAAACGTTAAACTCTCAGAATCATTCGTACAGATCGTCACCTATACGAATAATTCGTCTGTTTAGCATTCTGTAACAACAACCGTTATGGTTTTGTTTTATTTCACCTCACATACGTTTATACACAATAGTATCAAATTAAGTATCTGTGTTTCAACACTGTGTTGTCTGATATGTTTCTGACTGTTAAACCCTAAGGTTTTAGTCAGATTTCAGACAATCGTATAATGATCTAGTGTAAAGCATAATGTATCAACAACGTAATCATAGTTTCACGTAATATGTACCTGAGGTACTGTACGAGTTACTGTTGCGATCACTGTTCCGGCACGCGTCCGACACTGATGTTACAGTCTCCCCTTGTTAGAGAAATTTCCTCCCGAAATTTAAGACTCGTTGTTCGGTACGGCTTCCTCTGTAAAAAGTTGGGGATACTTGTTCTTCATGTGATCTTCACGTTCTTAAGTAAACTCGGGTCCACGCCTTGAGTTCCATCGAACCTTAACGATCGGAATACGGCTTCGCCTCAGTTTCTTAACTTTGCGATTCATAATCTCTAAAGGTTCTTCAATAAAACGTAAGTGTTCATCCAATTGAATTTCTTCAACCGGTATGATAAGAGTTTCATCGCCAAGACATTTTTCAAGTTTGAGACATGAAACACGTCGTGTACACCACTAAGTTCATCCGGTAAGCTTAATCTGTATGCCACAGGACCAATACGTTCGATGATCTCGAACGGTCCCACGTATCGTGGTGTTAATTTGCCTTTCTTTGGAAACCGGACTACGCCCTTCCATGGGGAAACCTTTAACATGACGCGGTCTCCCACTTGGAATTCCAACAGCTTGCGCCGTTTGTCGGCATAGCTCTTTTGTCTACTTCGTGTTGCCTGTAACCTTTGTTGTATCTGAGCAATTTTGTCTGTAGTTTCTTGAATAAGTTCTGGCCCGGTGATACGATTATCTCCCACTTCCGACCAACAGATCGGCGATCGACATTTGCGACCATAGAGAGCTTCGAACGGTGCACATCCGATGCTACTATGATAGCTGTTGTTGTAGGAGAATTCAATCAGTGGCAAATGAGAATCCCAATTACCACTGAAATCTATAACACAAGTTCTCAACATGTCCTCTAGGGTCTGTATAGTATGTTCGCTTTGACCATCCGTTTGTGGATGATAAGCTGTACTCAAGTTTAATTGCGTCCCCAGAGATTTCTGCAATGATTTGCAGAACCTTGATGTGAATCTGCTATCACGATCTGAGATGATAGACAATGGCACACCATGTCGTACCACTATCTTGTTGATGTAAAGCTTCTCTAGTTTATCCATCGTGTAAGTTTTTCGCATCGGCAAGAAATGAGCAGATTTGGTTAATCGATCAACGATAACCGAAATAGTATCATGTCCACTGGAAGTGCGGGGTAGCTTAGTAACAAAGTCCATAGCTATCTGTTCCCACTTCCAAAGTGGAATTTCAGGCTGTTCCAGTAAACCTGACGGTTTTTGGTGTTCCGCCTTCACTTTGGCACACGTAAGGCATCGACCAACATACTCAGCTATGTCTTTCTTCATGCCCTGCCACCAATAATACGCACGTAAGTCTTGGTACATTTTAACAGCACCGGGATGCACAGAGTATTTGGTCTTGTGTGCTTCATCAAAAATAAGCTTTCTTAACTCATCTACTGCAGGAATCCATATACGATCCTTGAAGTAAAAAAGTCCATCAGGTTTTGTTCCCAGTTGCTTTTCCACTCCACATTCTAAGTCTTTCTTCAAGTTTCCTCGTTCAATCGCCTCTTGTTGTGCTTGCATAATGTTGTCATGTAAATTTGTCTGCACAGTCATTCCCATTGCTCTGATGCGCAAGGGTTTGATCCGTTCCTTCCGGCTCAAAGCATCAGCTACAATGTTTGCCTTGACCGGATGGTACTTGATTACACAGTCATAGTCATTCAGAAGCTCAACCCAACGTCGCTGTCTCATGTTGAGTTCTATCAGATCAAATATGTGTTGCAGACTTTTGTGATCCGTGAATATGGTAAATTTGGTGCCATATAGGTAATGTCTCCAGATTTTTAAAGCAAATATCACGGCTCACAGTTCCAAATCATGAGTAGTGTAGTTCTTCTCATGAATCTTTAGTTGTCTCGAAGCATAAGCAATAACTTTGTCTCGCTGCATAAGTACACAGCTGAGTCCCTGATGGGATGCATCACAATACACAACAAAGTCATCACAACCGTCTGGAAGAGATAAGATTGGAGCATCGCATAGCTTTTGTTTCAAAGTTTGAAAGGCTTCTTCCTGCTTTTGCTCCCAAACAAAAGGCTCTCTTTTCTGTGTTAGCTTCATGAGTGGCAGGGCTATCTTAGAAAAGTTTGAGATAAACCTTCTGTAATAGCCTGCTAAGCCTAGAAAAGAACGTATCTTCTTCGATGTTTTCGGAGTGTCCCAATCTTTTATTTCCTCGATCTTGGTAGGATCAACATGTATTCCCTGACTATTAACTACGTGACCTAGGAATTGAACCTCTTTTAACAAAACTCACACTTAGAGAATTTGGCATAGAGCTTCTCTTCCTTTAACAGTTCCAAGATCGTCCTGAGATGTTGCTCATGCTCTGTTTTGCTTTTTGAATAAATCAATATGTCATCAATGAAAACAATAACAAATTGATTTAAGTACGGCTTACACACACGGTTCATGAGATCCATGAAAACCGCGGGTGCATTCGTCAACCCAAAAGGCATCACCATAAATTCATAATGCCCGTATCTGGTACGAAATGCCGTCTTGGGTATGTCTTCGTCTTGTACTCTGAGCTGGTGGTATCCGGAACGCAGATCGATCTTCGAAAAGTACTGAGCTCCATGCAATTGATCAAACAAATCATCAATCCTCGGTAGTAGATACCGATTCTTGATGGTTAGTTTGTTTAGATCCCTGTAGTCTATGCGCATACGAAAAGATCCATCCTTCTTTTTCACGAACAAAACTGGAGCTCCCCAAGGTGAGTAGCTTGGTCGGATGAAACCTTTGTCAAGTAGTTCCTGTAACTGATTAGATTATTCCTGCATCTCCGAAGGTGCTAACCTGTAAGGAGATTTAGCAACAGGTGTTGCTCCAGGAATTAGATCAATACGAAACTCTACCGGTCGCACAGGTGGCAAACCAGGTAGGTCTTCAGGAAACACTTCAGGGTATTCCTTCACTATCGGCACGTCTTGTATTGTTTTCTTGTCTTTCTCTTTCTCCACCACGTGAGCCAAGAAAGCTATGCACTTCTTTTGTAGACAATTACGCGCTTTTATGCATGATATGATATTTATGTTTCGCTTTGCTTGATCCCCACGAACTTCCAATACACGATCATTCGTCACTAGAATCCTAAGTAGCTTTTCAGTACAAATGACTTCAACTCTATTGAGTGATAGCCAATCCATCCCCACGATGATGTCGAAACTGCCCAACTCCATCGGCAACAAGTCGATGGTAAATGTGTGATCTGTGAGTGTAAGTGGGCAGTTTCTAAGTATAGTGCTAACTGTAACTTATTTTCCATTCGCTACTTCGATAATGCATGGGGAATCTAAAGTTTCCTCCGTAAGACTAAGTTGTCGTGCAAAATCAGATGAAATAAATCTCAGGTCTGCACCAGTATCAAATAGTATAGATGCATAAGAGTTATGTAAAAGAAATGTACCAGTGACCACATTTGGGTCTTGGCGTGCAGCATTGGCTCCGATAACAAAAACTCGTCCTCGAGGTGCTTGTGCTCCTAGTTGCACTCTCTTTGGATAGTCGCGGGAGAAATGACCCAGTTCCCCGCAGTTATAGCATCCTCTATTGTTGTTGTCTTGGTTCTGTGGTGGTGGTGGAGGTAGTGCTCTTGCTGCAGTGTTGGTAGCCTGATTTACAACAAATCGGCATCTTGCAACCCAGGGGCCAAATCGACCACAATTAGTGCATTTCCTACATTGAGCAGTACGAGGATGATGATACTTGCAGTGAGTGCACTAGGGATGTTCTCCCCCATAGTTCCTGGGTGCAGGATTGACAGGTGTTGCAGGTGCCTGTCTCAAAGGAGTAACGACCGCATAGTTCTTTAGGACCTTTTGCTTTTTCTTTTGGTGGTACTCTAGTTTCTTCGTCGTTGCTTCCTTAGCTTTTCCCTCATCATATTTTAATACTCCGGACTTTACCATCACGTTGGTAAGTTTAGCTGAAAGGGAGATAGCAGACTCCAGGGTAGCAGGATATGCAGCCAGCACGATGCTTTGAATAAAAGAGGGTAATCCTGCTACGTATCGATCAATCAGCTTTTCCAAGGTTGGCACCATCTCTGGCACCAAAGCTACCAGTTCATGATAGCGAGTGGTAAAAGTCATATGATCGGCTCCCTTCATCACATGGTTCGAGAGCTCAATCTCTAGTTGCTGCAGCTCGTGTTTCGGACAGAACTCGTTCCTCAGAAGGAGTTTAAATTCTGCCCAGGGCATTGCCATTGCTTCATCTCTTCCCTTAGCTCTGATCTGGGCATTCCACCATGTCAATGCTCGCTTGCTAAAGTATCCAGCTGCATAGCGAACTTTATGGTGTTCTGGACAACTGCTAATGTCCAAAGTATTCTCCATTTTCTCTAGCCATTGGATCAGTCCAATAGCTCCTTCGGCTCAGGTAAAACTTGGTGGTTTGCATCCTACAAAGGATTTGTAGGAGCAATCTGAAGTATGGCTAGTGTTTCCACTAGCCTCTCCTGTAGTATGGCCAGAAGTGTTTCCATGTCCCTGAATACGATTTATCATCTCTGGGATGACATCTTTCAGTTGACTCGTCAGTTGAGTACTCAGAAGTGTCTCTAAGGCGATAGTGGCAGGATCAATAACTGGACCCACATTCGAGTTTGGAGGAGGGATCAGTAAAGGAGGAGGAGGTGGCGGTGTGAATCTGGTGGTGATCGGGTAGAAGAGTGTGGGGCAGAAGTCTGTGTATTCGGTACTGGAGTAGGTTGTCTTCTAGGCGGCATTCTGATCATAACCAAAACAATTTGGTTAATGCAGTGATCAAATGCAGAAGACATAATGCAAACTTAAGTCTTATGTTCTCTACATGAGGGTCCCTAAGTTATAGTCTAGGCCAAACCGTTTAAGTAAATGACCTATTATTCTCTATAACCTTGTGCTCTGATACCAATCTGTCATACCCCGAGCTGGCGGGGTTGGATCGAAGTCCCCGTCGGGCGGAAGGTTCTCGGGGCGCGATATCGTGAGTGATAATCATGATGATCATATTGTTTACATAGTATCAATGTTAAGAATATCTAAAGCACAATAAAGCATTTAAATATGATTACAAAGTTAAATTACAATGCCAATGTTCAGTAATTTAACTCGATAAACCTAACAAAAGAATCAATGTTTTCTATTTTGTAATCTGTACAAGACAACCAAAAGTGATTCGTATGATTAACAAAATATGTGCTTCCAAAATCAACTAGGTCCTCTAACTAGACCGCCTAGCATGCAGTCCAAAGCCTTAGCTTAAACCTGTTCTTCACCTGAGAAAGCATGTAAGAAAACAAAGTCAACACAATGGTGTGCTTATATATAGGGCATACCCCTGAGTCGAGCCTACAACCCGCCCAGACACCGTCCCACCACATACTAATCCTCATATGACACTGTTGTTAATAATAATTAAGCATTTTACCTACCATTCAACCCATTCCTCATCATAGCTTTTGTTGTCTGTTTCAAAGTTTACAAGTCTATAGGATTCATAAGTATTAGCTTTAAAGTATGTTTAACAAGCATCATAGTTTCACACGCACATATTTTAGCTTTCCCTAATCTCATGCGTGAGTACAAGCTCTGCTATAGCAGAAGTTTAGCAATTACATAGCTCATGGCTAGATACAAGCTCTGCTCTAGCAGAAGTATAGCCATTACGTATTTCATGAATTGGTTAAGCTTAGTCTAGCAATTACGTGTCTCCTATACAAGATACAAGCTCTGCTCTAGCAGAAGTTTAGCAGTTACGTATCTCATACATAGATACAAGCCATGCATACACAAACAATCCAGCAATTACATATCTCATATAAGCAGACAAAAGCTCTGCTCTAGTAGAATTTTAGCAATTACATGTCTCTTATATAGATAATAGCTTAGCCTCGTTATGGTTTAGTCTTCATGTATCTCAATCCATAGGTACAAGCTCTGCTCTAGCAGAAGTTTAGCAATTACGTAGCCTTTGATTAGATACACGCAGAGTATTTCGCGTGCATAATCATAGTTTCAAACATATAGATTCAAGCATTCACATATAGTTTCATCATGAATTCCATAGCATAATCATCAAGTCTCAAGTTTAAGCATCGCATTTCAATCATAAGCATCAAGTCTAAAGTTTAAAGCTTCTAGTTTGTAGTATAAGTATCAAGTTTATAGTTTCTTAAAGTATATTAGATTCCAAGCATAAGTCTCATTGTAAGCATCATGTTTAAGTATAAAAGCATTAAATAACATTTCAATGGTTTATGAAAATATTCAACATGCTTCTCAGTCCCGAAGTAAAACAAATAAGTTTGAAAAGGGACAAATGAACTCAATTTGTTGTTGTAGTGGTCTTAAATAAAGAAAAGCACGCGCTCTTGATTGAACTTGAGTTTGTTTTCACGATCCAGTATTAATTGCACGTTCTATTTGAATCATAGGTATCAATCATTTTGATTTGTGCGCATGTATGTGTTATTCCTAACTTTGTTTGTCACCACTTGGTCTCGATCTTCATTCAGCCTCACTTAGTTCTAACACTTATCCCACTAGGTTTAAGTTATCTTGTTTAGTCATTGATTTTAAGTTGTCATTTAATTCATTATATTGACAAGGAAGTTCTAGGTATAAAACTAGATTTGTATA
This sequence comes from Mikania micrantha, assembly GCA_009363875.1. Taxonomy (NCBI): domain Eukaryota; kingdom Viridiplantae; phylum Streptophyta; class Magnoliopsida; order Asterales; family Asteraceae; genus Mikania; species Mikania micrantha. The sequence continues at coordinate 53,022,600 of CM018680.1, read as the reverse complement.
CTAAGTGTCATGAACTTCGTTTCATCATTACCCCATTTGTTTCATAATTGTGTTAACATTCTTGTAATATGCTAGTACCCACAACATGTATATCATCCTTTACCACTTGTTTCTTTGTGTGATTGACAATTAAACCTTGTGGGTTAAGTGTTGGGCCGCATCTACGTAAGTGGGCCCTATATCTGTAATGGGCCAAATGAAGTTGAATAAGGTCCATAGGTGTGTCCTATTGGGCCGGTTATGGTTGTATGGTTTGGGCCAAAGTAATTCCGTTAAATCGAATGAAGTATGGGCCGGATAACGCGGGCTGTGGACACTCAATTGGGCCACATAATTGCTGTTGGGTCCTAAGAATTTCTGTCGTGGGTTGGCTAAACATTTTGGGCCGAATAACCCTATTGGGTTTAAGGTTAACTTGATCGAAAGTAGTGGGCCTTGGCTGAGACAAGATGGCCTCGGCTCTCACCCAGCGAACCTTTGTGGATTTTAAAGCTAGGGTTCGGCGAAGGTGACATGGTTCGGCTGATGGATTGATGACATGGGTTTGCCGGGGATACAGGTTCGGTCGTGGGGTTGCAGGGTTCGTCACTGCTAGGTTGTCGAGGCCCGAGGGTGGAACAAGGTTCGTTGCTAGTGTCTGTGAGCAGGTTCGTCTGTTTCAGCCCCAAGGTTCGTTAACACTACATGGTTCGGTGATATTCAAAGGGTTCGCCGGCCAAGATAGGTTCGCGACATGCAAGAGATTCGGCTAGGGCCGAGGGTTCGTCAGTCTGAAATGGTTCGTCAGTGTTCTAGAAATCATGCAGGTTCGTGACCGCATTAGGTTCGCTTGACTGGGTGGGTTCGTGACAACTTCAAGGTTCGTGCAAGATGAAGAAGGTTCGGCTCTAGTTCGTGACCTCAGAACAGCTCCGGCCAACCCAGGGTTCGACTGAACAGGGTTCGACTGAACTCGGTTCGGCTGAACAAGGTTCGGCCATTGTTTCCGACGAACCTGTTTCAGTTCCACCATCAACATCGAACAGGGTAGGTTCATATGTATATTCTGTTGACAATCCCACGTGTAGACTAGTTCTAGATGGTGTACTGGTCGTGGGGGTTGGCCTAGATTCGACTAAGACTCGTGTAACAAAAACCAAATTGAAAATCCTCTTTTTCGTGATCTTCCTTGTATCATAACTCGGATTTTAGCGGTTAAAACTCCAGATCTGTTGTACTTCCTTGTAGAGGAGATCAAGAGCTTCAAATGGACACCAAGAACACTTGATTTCGTTGAGAAACGCCCAAGATATCGTGATTTGAGGCTTGAAACCTTGTGTGGGTGTGAAGATCTGGAAATAGCCTTTAGAGAGAGTTGGTTTGTGAAAATTGAGAAAAATAGCCTCATTCAAGGCTTATATACCCCTAGGGTGTTCAGGTTCGTTTCGTTTGCTCGGTTCTCGTTTTAGTCGCGTTTCCGGATCGCTACGCGCATTCTTTCGTAATTTAAATAAAAAGAGTTGGTTTTAACTATTTGGGTGGTATTTAATTTAAAAATTATTTTAAATTTCATTCAATTAATTTATCTGTCGAATTTCATCATTTTACGCGTTTCGTTTATTTGTTCGCGAATTAATAAGATAGTTTCGTTTACTTTTATTTATGATGAGTTTCAAAATTGTAAAACAGGAAATATTATATTTCCTTAAATTTATGTTTGTTCGTATCGTTCTTCGTTTTCGTTTTGTTTCGTCAGAACGCGTCGCCATAGCGCGTATTCGTTCGAATCGTCATTCGAACGAACACATCGATAGTTTGGTTTTCTGATTCTTGTTCTCTACTGTTTAGTCATTCTTTCAGAACGTTAAACTCTTAGAATAATTCGTACAGATCGTCACCTATACGAATAATTTGTCTGTTTAACATTCTGTAACAACAACCGTTATGGTTTTGTTTTGTTTTGTTTCACCTCACATATGTTTATAAACAATAGTATCAAATCAAGTATCTGTGTTTCAACACTGTGTTGTCTGATATGTTTCAATACAAATGAAATTCATTTATCACATAAACCTAAACATGCATATCTTGATGAAATTTATAAACTCATAAAGATAAACATACTTATAAAAAGTCAATGTTAGAATTCAAATGAAACAACACATACAACATACCTAAACATATGCATACAAATGAAATTCATTCATCACATAAACCTAAAATTGCATATCTAGATGAAATTTATAAACACATAAAGATAAACATACTTATTAAAAGTCAATGTTACAAATTCAAATGAAACAACACATACAACATACCTAAACATATGCATACAAATGAAATTCATTCATCACATAGACCTAAACTTGCATATCTAGATGAAATTTATAAACACATAAACATAAACATACTTATAAAAAATCAATGTTAATAATTCAAATGAAACAACACATACAACATACCTAAACATATGCATACAAATGAAATTCATTCATCACATGAACCTAAACATGCATATCTAGATGAAATTTTATAAACACATAAAAATAAACATGCTTATAAAAAGTCAATGTTAATAATTCAAATGAAACAACACATACAACATACCTAAACATATGCATACAAATGAAATTCATTCATCACATGAACCTAAACATGCATATCTAGATGAAATTTTATAAACACATAAAAATAAACATGCTTATAAAAAGTCAATGTTAATAATTCAAATGAAACAACACATACAACATACCTAAACATATGCATACAAATGAAATTCATTCATCACATGAACCTTAACATGCATATCTAGATGAAATTTTATAAACACATAAAAATAAACATGCTTATAAAAAGTCAATGTTACAAAGGAAACATAAACAAAACATACAACATACCTAAACATATGCATACAAATGAAATTCATTTATCACATAAACCTAAACATGCATATCTAGATGAAATTTATAAACACATAAACATAAACATACTTATAAAAAATCAATGTTAATAATTCAAATGAAACAAAACATACAACATACCGAAACATATGCATACAAATTCTAACCTTAAGTTAACACAAGTTAAACATCTACACATTACATAAACATAGACTTACACACATACATAAATTCATATCTTAATTTAGCTCAAATCATTTAACTTGATGTTTTCTAACATACACACATAACATAAACATAAATATACAACATACCTAAACATATGCATACAAATTCTAACCTTAAGTTAACACAAGTTAAACATCTACACATTATCCTTAAATTACATATACTAATATCCTTAAATTTACATAAATTGCATATTGTAATTATATATCCAACATAAAAATACATACCTAAATTCTAATCTTAACTTAACATAATAACCCAACATATATACTAATAATCTAACAAGAACATAAAGAAATGTGTTTCATCAATAAATAATATCAAAGAAACATGTTTCATCAATGAATAATACATCACTAACCATTTTTTTACATACACAACAATTAAAACACATTAAAGTTTCAAAATTAACATACCTCTCTTGAATTAAGGTTCCAAAAATCTTCAACACGAAATCTTTTCTTGCATAATCACATACATCAACAAAAATATGAAAAAAAAAATTAGTAAATAAATTCATATGAAAAAACAAATGAAAAATTACAGAAAAAAATCATACCAACGAAGAAGTGAAGGATCCAACAATTTATTATCACCAAATCAAACCTATCAACATACAAAATTCATGAACACTTGAAAATATATGAAAAAAACAAGAAAAAACATGAAAATTTAAGAAAAAACACATACCTAGACAAATGAGATGATCCAAATCTTCCTTTTATCACGAAATCGGCAATATATGACCCAAATAACTCGAAATCGCCTCTCAAAATCGAAAAAATAGAGTTGGGGTTGAGTTTCTGCGAAAATGGAGTTTCTGCGAAGATCTGGGTATATATTGACCTATAGCGACGACATGTCGTCGCTATAGGTCAATATCGAAACCGACGCGCGCAATAAATGCACTGACAAAAAAGTACTCTGCCATTTTCCAACCCTATAGCGACGACATGTCGTCGCTATAGGTAATTTAATTTTTTTTTGATTTTTCAACCTATTTAAATCTGTTAAAAAAATTAAAAAAAAAATAAAATAAAATATATCGGCTATAGCGACGACATGTAGTCGCTATAGTTATTTCCCAGAACCGCCAAACTTTCGGTCAAAACGCGCCTTTTCGATCAAGACCTATAGCGACGACATGTCGTCGCTATAGGTCAACCTATAGGAACGACAACAGGTCGCCGCTATAGTCAATGTCCCTTTAGATACCTTTTCTTGTAGTGGTTATTTGTCTTTATAAATTAGAAAAAAGTTTTTTGATAAAGTGAAAATAAAATCATTTTATCAAAAAACATACTTTAAAAAGGTTTATATATTATATTTTATATAACAATCAAAATTGAAAAAAATAGACATAACAGATCGTTATTTTTAGAAATAAAAGTTTTATTAAAAAACAAATTTTCTTTAGATATAAATATTTTTCAATAAAATGAAATATAAATCAAAAGTTATAAAAGTGATAATAAAAGTTACATTTTTTTTCTTGTATGTTTAATGATAATTTCAAATTAGGTTCTTTAATTTGAAATATTAAATTATCTTATTAATTTAAATAGTTAGTTTTTGACGGAAAATTAAATTAAATTTTAAAGTAATTAGTTCAAATATGACAATTATTACAAATAAGAAGGTTAGATGTTAGTACTTTTGTTATTACAATTTTAAGTTACTGTTTTATTACTTAAAGTAATTATTAATACATAATTTAATCATTTTACACCAATATATCGTTTCAAAATTTTTAATTAATATTACTAACTATATTTTTTATATCCATTCCGTGTAACACACGTGATAATATACTAGTTTACTCATAAATAAAAATATCTTTATCTTAGTTTATGTGGGGCCTAGTGTTGATTTTTCGTTTAAAAGGTGAACTCAATGCTCAACAAATATTAACGTAGACGGTTAATGTAACTATTGACCAAATGTACAACTTTTCCACATAACAATTTTTCTATAAATAGATTTTTGGGATGCAAATGGAGTTATGTTGATCTAAACACAAACATGTCCCTCGTTAGAAAATCCCTTGTATGTTTTGTTTCATTGCTTTCAATCAAAACCATCATCACCTTCGCTCAACCCGATGATTTCGTATTTAAGGTTTGCGGTCAAAACGAAACTTACACCGCCAACAGTACTTACCGAAGAAATCTTGATACCACCCTGTCCATCCTTCCCACCACCAACACAGGCTTAGGATTCTTCAACCACTCCACGGGCCAAGGAATCAACACGGTTAACTCAGTCGCCCTTTGTCGGGGTGATGTCGAGCCCGATTTATGCAGAAGTTGTTTGAATGACTCCATTGTTAAATTACGAGAGATGTGCCCCAATCAAAAGGAAGCAGTTGGATATTATGACCATTGTTTGTTGACTTACTCCAACAAGACAGTATTTGAAGGTGGTCTTATAATTGTGTATAATGTTCAAAACGCATCAGATGAGGATAGCTTTTATGTGGCTGTGAAGCCGTTGTTGAACGACCTTATATACAATACTTCGGCAGGTGGTTCGCTACAGAAATTTGCCACTGGGAAAACAAATGCGTTAAATTTTACTACTATTTATGGTCTTATGCAGTGTACCCCTGACTTATCGAGGGTACAGTGCTATACTTGCTTAGATGATGCAATCAATAGGTTTTTTTCAGACATTGGCAGAAGAATTGGTGGCAGACTTCTTCAACCAAAGTGTAACTTTAGGTACGATATTTATCGGTTTTTTAACGAAAGTACTCAGGTCATACCGTCGCCGCCATCATCACCGCCTTCATCTGGGCTAACTCCGCCAGTATCATCACCACCCCAAGGTACGAAAAAGGTTATTTTTTTTAAGCAATCCTAAATTCTAATTTAAAAATCCAGCTAGTGCTTACTTTTAATACAATCTAAAATTACAAATCAAAGTTATCCAACACTCGTGTGCATAACCAAATCAAAGTTATAAAATTATATTGAAACTCTGAAAGAGATTGGGCATAGCTTTAGCATAATACATCTTTCACTATGTTAATTTTTACAATTAACATATGTGATCGATCCGATTCAAATACGAGCATATTTTTCTGTACGAAGGAACTAAAGTTATCTCTCATAACCCATCTACGTGATAATCCAGTCTTTGTGTAATCTTCATTCAAGCATGATTTTATCATAAAAGAACAATTAACATATATGACACACAAACTAATTATGCCCACATAAAAATGAAATGAATTAAAAACAAATCAATGAAACCTTCCTACATATATGTAAACTCATATTTAACATGATTACGTATATGTAAGCAAATTTGTAATATGATTGTGATTATGTAAAGTTGCTTACATATATGCAAACATTCAAGAAAGAAGAAGTCAAAGATGAATGAGATACATATATGTAAGGTAATGCAAAATTCAAAAATAAAACCAAAAAAAATAACAAGTATTTATAACCTAGAAAACTCCTTTTACAATAGTATTGATAACTTTATAAAACAAATAGATTTTTGTAAAGTTCATATATACTTTATTGACTTGATTAATTTTACAATACCAATATATTGAAGGCATCTTATGATTACATCATATTTAGTTTGTCAAATTTATATGACTAATCTATTTCAATTTTTAATGTTAAGCATAATTAGTTATAAATGTATATTTTATTTTAATGAGTTCAATTGATCATTTTGATTAAGAAATCAAATGCAACTCATATTGGTGTACTGGTATATCTATATAACTAATTGACTCTATCAACCCGGATAAATTTTAGCCCAATAAATAATGGAAACTTGACTAAAAGAATAGACCAAAAGAAATAACAATAATTGAGCACTTGTGTCTTTGTCGAAAATTATTTTTCACAGATGACTTTGATATTTCAAATGGATTTGATCGGTCATTTTCATTACGAGAATATCACACATTATATTTACAAAAACTAGGGTTTAGTGACATGTAACTTCATAACTCAAATGAATTCTTAGACCCAACAACCAACATGTTGTATGGTTACCAAAATCCACGTGTTAGCGATCGCTGTACCAGAGCAAGTACACCTTCCCCTAAGTAGGAAACCCGCTATGCGGTAAAATCCCTTACCAATCGCTTTAATCTGTATTTGAACCCATGACCCACACATAACGTAAGACTTATGAGAATTGTAGAGTGTTAGTTGGGATCCAAGCTCTTTGGCATCAAATATAACACATATTGATAGATTTTTAAACTAATGGAACGTAGCAACTGGGATAAATTTTAACCTAATAAATAATGGAATTTTGACCAAAAGATTTAATCAATAACAATAACATTAAAAATAACAATAAAAATCACGATAACAATTAACGCGATGATGATGGTGGTGGTGGTGGTGGTGGTGGTGGTGTAGTCCTAGCAGCAGCAGCAGCACAGGCAGCAGCAGCAGTAAAAATGAGAATGATAATGATATATTACTTATGCTTTTAATTTTTCCATTTCGATAGATCATGTTGATTAAAAGATCAAATATAAATCATATTGATATAACGGAAACTTGATTAAAAGAATAGATCAAAACAAATTATAACACTTAGACTACTTTTGTCTTTATACAAATTACTTTTGAACGATAGCTTTGATCAAAAGTCACGATATTGAAAAGTAAAAGACGTACGTATACGAATGTTAAATAAATTAAAAGCATATATCATAAAATACCAATATAACTTATTTATTTATTACTAGGTTAGCATCCGTGTATTACACGAGCTAAATGATAAAAATACAACAAAAAATTATTAATGAAAATTTAGATAATATAAGACTTTTAATATAAAATATGGCTAAAATTTTGTATAATTTAATAATTTAAGTAATAAAATAATTATATTATTTTTTTAAACAATAACTTTTTTCAAAGATTGTTTCTTAATTTTTTTTAAAATACTATTTTTAAAAATTGTATATTTTATAATAAGTTGGATATTTAAAATGTGATTTTCTGATATTGATTAATATTTAGTGTATTATAAAATATGTTAGTTTAAAAAATGTAAATCAAAGTACTTTATATTTAATATTATTATTTCATATAAGGTGTATTTAATAAGAGAGAGAGGCGGGACATTAAAAATAAGGTGATTTAGAATCACGACATGTGACTAAAAACCTTGATGTATTAGAATATATTTATTTATTTTTTTATCATTGTTACACCTCAAAACCTGGGCATATGAATTGAAACCGGACATGTGATCTACGTTGGGTTTACACTTCAAAGTTCAGAATACATACAAAGCAGAAGACTTCAAACTAACATTTACAAGCTCATAACATTTTAAATACAAATCTACCAAATAACAAAAACTAATCTAGTGTACAAGCCTAATACAATATGTTTTTATCATAAAATATTTCATCAGATGAAATTGCATAAGCCTAGTATAACATTTTTATTACATAATGTAACTTTTTTACTTTCTAAAATGTTATATTTAAAAAAGTTGTGTTTGAAAAAAAGTTGTATTATATTACAAAAAAATTGCATTAGGTATAATACCATTTAGATGGGCCGGTGAACCGTTAAAGAACCGATTTTTTAGTTAGATTGACCGATTAAATTGTTTGAAATACTGGTTAACCGGCTTGATCATTTGAAACCGGAAACTGGTCTTAAACTATAAGTCTGAAAAACCTAAAACCAATTAAAAAGGCCAGTTTAAAACCTGTTTTTTTCAAAAATATAGTTGTTATTAAAAGCATTTAATTTTTTTAAAAGAACCACTGGGCTTCTTTATAAGAAAACTTGATTTTTAAATAGTTGGCCTCACCCACTCTTCATGAATGCCGCACTCATGTGTAACCTAGCATGCCCCTCCATCTTTTCTCATCCTCTGCGCATGCCGGACAAACACCCTCCACGTCGGCAACGGGCACCCCTCTCAAATGCGTGTTGTGACCATTCTAATTGTCAGGCCTTCTTCTTGTCGTGTGCAAGGGGCAACAACCATATTTTCATCTTCTCTCTTCATCATCATCACTCACTCATTTGATTACCATTGGTGTCATAAAATTATTGGAGTTGGTCATCATTGGATTACCGTTAGTGACATGATTTATTGGAGTTGGTGGAGATTAGATCGTGTATATAAGAAATAAAATAAGCAGGGGAGCCAAGAAGCTTAAAGAGAGTCTGAGAAGATTAGGCAAAAGCATACGCTTCAAACGTTTCTAGGGCTTTAGTTCATTTAATAAAGAAAGAAAAAAATTATAAGATACGGGCAACTCATGCAACTATTTAGATCTGTCCATGGTTACCCCTTAATGATAAATAGTTAATCATACAAGCATATTTTGTAATTATATTATATATAATGTGTATATATAATGTTTAAAACAATTTGAACATATTCAATTAAGTAAGGATGTACTTACCTACTTATCTCTTTAACTCCTTTTATCTTTAATATCACGTTTAATTAATCATGTTGGATTGCGAACACTTACTTTTGTATTCAATTGTTATACTCAAAATACAAGAACAACGCTAAGGATCCCTCTCACGTTAAGAATCAGGTGCCTAGATTGTTCACTAAGTCTTGTATTTATTTTGAAAACACAACCAAGATACAAGTCAAGGTGGGAAAACAAATCCATATAATTCATAGAATGTTTGGGTATAAATACCTTAACATTTAACACAAAGAGGACAAAGAGTAATAAGACAAGCTACTGACATTATAGACTCTGATATATACGACAGAAGTACAAGCTATGAACAAAAGTTCAACAACAACTGAAAATAAAAATCCTAAGACTAAAGCCTTCAGTGGTTCTTCAGTCTTGGTCTTCGGTAAAGGTTATCCATAGATTGCTTCATAGTCTTTTCCGTGTTTGCCTTTTCGCGGTTGTCCTTTGTATTGTAAAGCTTCAGATGAGGTGATTCGAATGCAAGTCTTCTGGAGTTATTCTCTTAGAGGAACTTCTGTTGTTATGAGAAGGAATGTCTTCTGATATTATCCAGAGGGAAGTATTCCGTTGTTTTTCGAAAGAATGTCATCCGATGTTATTCGAAAAATCAAAAAAAACAAGAGAATGATGGTTATGGCTCATTAGCCCTTATTTTTCAACAATCTTCCCCTGGACTGATAAAGCCAAAACCATTTATTCGGGGAATTTCAGGCGCAATTGTCCTTTTAGATTGAGCACGAAATCTTTCACTAGAAATTTTCACAAGTCATTTTCAAGTTTAAGTAGTAGTATCCTCTTTAGGTCTATATCAGATAGATCTAGGATGGAACACCAATCTTTGAAAGAGGTTGTGGAGCCACTGTACCTTTCTATCACAATAGAATTGGTAGTCTTCAAAGAACTATCTTTAGATACCTGAGTACTCTGAGGATACATGCTTGTATTTATTGGAAGGGGGATTTGGCTCCTTTTGAGGGTTAGACTGTTTAGGAGGAACAGTCTTAGGCTGTAGTTCTTCAAATGCATCTCCACTCATTATTTGATCCATAGAGGGTTTGTGGTGGCTTCCTGGGATTTTATTAGGGATAAGGATTTATGGAGGGTGGCTTCAGAAGATGAATCCTGCCAAAGCTAAGGATGGTCCTTGTTCTCATTTTTGAACTTGGACCATTCATTGTACAAGAGAGCATCCTTCCATCGTGTGATAGAATTCTTTGTATCCCAACCATTTTGGATTAGGATATGCTTTATTCTTCTCCTCTCCTTTGCTTTTCTTAATCTACCAAGATCTGCCTTTAGTCTGGCAGTGAGTTGATCAGCTTCATTCCTTAAACCGGTGATGTCCCAGTTTATGTAGATCTCAACTTTATATTTTCCTTCATCTAGTAGGAATTTGATTATCCCTCTCAGCTTCATAGTCCTACTGTTGTTGAAGCTTCATAGTCCTACTGTTGTTGAAGATCCATCTTTATGGCCATAGGTTTTGGTTTTCTGGTAGTGCCTGAACTGCTGGTGTCTATTTGCGAGGCAGCTTCATTTTCCTTTTGTGCTAGGCTGGCTATGGTAGTTTCAGTTTGAAACTCTTGATCTAGAGCAGATTTAAAAAGGGCTTCTTGGTTCTTAAGCTTTACAAGATTCATTTGATTTCGTTTAGCTTCATCAGCAACTTTCTTAGCCTGCTGAGCAGCTGATAGTAGCTTCTCATTCTCCCTCTTTTTGGCTTCATCAGCCTGTTCTTTGAACCATGGGGGAGGAGCTATTCCTGTTAAGGAATTAAGGTAGAGAGTGTGATTGGTCACTTCATGTTTAAGTGACTTAATATTTGAATCTACTGAAACTTTCAATAGATCTATTTCTACCTTCTAAGAGTGAAGAAGACTTTGGGTGAAGGTTTGAAATAAAGAGGTGAGATGGGTAGTAAGCACTGGCTTTAACACTGCTTGTTAAGTAGTAGGATCAAGGGTAGGGGTGTTTGAGGTGGCTATAGTGTTTGAGGGATCTTCAGATTAAGATGGTTGCACTGGGTGTGCAGGACTTTGTGATTCAATACCTTTGTGACTAACTCAGTGAGTGTAGCCACATTGGTTTGAAGACTTTGAATAGAAGCCGCCAATTCCTCAATTTTTTTGTTTGATTCGTCAATCCGTTTAAGGATATCATCCAAATCCCTGACAATAGTGTCAGTTTTAGCATGACCTGAGTCCATCTCAGCAGTTTCATGTATCCCTTTTTCTTGGTACTGGGATTTTGTAGCCTCAGTATGATGTACTTTATCAGCTATTGCCATAGGTGGAGTCTTATTGCTTGATCCATCTATATGAAAGCCACTTGGAGTATCATTTGAGGTGGATGCTCCAACTATATGGTATGGGTGTCTAGATGGACTAGTTACCCTAACCTCATCCTCGTCTCCAATAGGTGAAGATTGTATATTTAGGATAGTAGTTTGAAGGGGTTGCTCCTCAGTATTATGAGAGAGAGGAGAATTACCAATCCTAAAACTTGTATCAATCTCATGGAGAATTTGGTCTATAGTGTCATGGATGGTCTAGGTTTCACAAGCAGAAGTGCTCATGGGAGAGTGGACTACTGGCTGAGTATCAATTGATACTTCAGCAGTTAATGTGGGTTCCCTTTGGAGTACAAAATCATCACATTGATAGGATTAATGAGGAGTTGGCCTTGTTTAAGATTCTGGATTCACCTGAGAGGATGTTTCAGGTGGATCCTGTTGTCCAGTTGGGACAATGACCTGTTCAAGGATCTCATCTTCCTGAACAGTCTTTTTGGGCTTTTTGGAAGTAGTTTAGAGGGGGATTTGGATGTTGGATTCCATTTGGTCAGCACCTATGAACGTGTGGAAGAAATGGTGGATGTGGGTTTACCTTGGACGACTATGTTCTTGGTATCATAAAATGTCTTTGCATCAGTGTTTAGCCGAGAAAAGATCTGTTTGTCAATTGCCTTTGTATATGAGAGAGGGGAAATGTGACACACAATGTTTATTTGATGGAACAGACAAGCCATCACAAACCTAGGGAATAATAGAAATTTTCGAGCCCTTTTCTGGTGCACGAGATGATCAAAGATGATATGTGATAACCTTACCTTTTTGTTGGTAAGAAGTGCACACATGACAGTTTGCATTTCATAAGGCATTTCTTCCCAACTTGTTGTCTTTTGTGAAAGGCATTGATAAATTGTGTGGTAAAGGAACTTGTACATGGATTGAAAGAAAGATTTGTACAAAGATTTGTACAAAGTTTTGTTCTTTAGGTCTCCGTGGAAATCACACTCAATAAACTCAGTGTGAAGAAGACCTATAGTAAAAGAGGATGAAGATTCGTATTCAAGAAGCTTCAAAGCAGAAGAAATCAGTGAAGGGGTTACACTAAGATGTTTTTTGGCAACCACAGATTTGATGCTTTCAACATAATCATCTTTGGTCACTAGAGAACAATTTGTCTAAAATTGATTCAGGGCAGTGACTAAGATGTTAGGGTTTATGGTTAGAGCGGTGCTAACAAACGAGCTCGACAAGAGATCGATCATCTCATCATACTGAGGATACTCAGATGATCGAGTGAAATATGCGATTAGGTTATGAACGGGTTTGAGTTTCAAGGTATTGAAAGCCATTGAAACGAAGAAGAACAAAGATGAAAGTTTTAGCATTTTGAAAAGTTCGAAAGAAGAAAACAAAGGAGATGTAGCCGTTATAAAATCAAGAGCGAATCTACAGGGATAGAGTGGTAGTACTTATAACGAAACTACAGATTATACGATTAGGTCAAAAACTTATAAAAGTTAACAACAGAAAAAAGGAACAAGGAGAGATACAACAAAACGACAAAATACCATAATCCGTCAAACATTTTGCAAGGACTTGGACAATGGTTTGATAGGAATGAAGGTTGGTCCGATGCCGTCACTCTAAATCACCTTATGCACAAAGCTCAAACGACTTGATTAGAGTGATTGCATCGAGCCAGATGACATTCCTCACAAACATCTATCCTCAAGCTTGAACTCACCAGTCTTGATTAAGGATTAAGTTAAGCATTGTGACAAAAAAGAACTAATGAATATTGCAGAAAAATTAGGGCAAGTGAGGATGAAGAGAAAGGACGGAATTGGGAACAACAGATATGTATAGGATAAGTTACTGAGAGACAGAGAGTGACAAGTGGTAAAAATATCTAAACATCGGAAGCTAACAACCAATGAGAGTTATAAGTATATCCTCGGAAGATGGAAGTAAATGTAACAACGGATAGATGTCAACTACTGATAGATAAGAGTAATAAAATACATGAAATGATATATTTTACTTTGGTCTATCAGTAGTTATATATAACCATGGAAGTTTTAGCAGAAGCATTTCAATTAGTGGTTATATGCTTTTGATCCGTTGTTTGGTTAACTAATGTATTAACCTTTAATATGGTGACGAGAATCACAATAAAAGAAAATAAATTTAAATTTTAAAACAAAATGCTTTATACTCAGAGGTTGCAGTTTTAACTCATGTTTATCATGCATAACTTTGTAACAAATTTGTTAAAGGTGGCTGAGTCTAAAGGTTTTGTAAAATATCTGCAGCTTAATCAATTTTTGAGACATGTTCAGGACCAATTAGTTCCCTTTCATAACAGTCTCTTATGAAGTGATGTATTATTTCTATGTGTTGGTTTTAAAGTGATAAACATGATTTTTTATTATATTTTTCTATGTTTCACTGTATATCAGAAGTGGAGTTTTATTTCATTTATTCTGAAGTCCAATAACTGATATTGAAGCCATAGGGCCTGTGCTGTGCAATGAGCTGCGACAATGTAAACTACTTCGGCAGTTGAGTTTGAAATGAAAGTTTGTTTCTTGATTTGCCAGGATACCAAACAGTTTGCAAAGAATTGACATCCTCCTGAAGTTTATTTTCTGGAGAGGGAGCATCCAACATAACCACTATCTGAAAAAGATACAAGCTTACAAGGTTGATTAGCAAGATACCAGATACCTAGTGCAGAAGTACCTTTAGGTATCTGAAGATCCTCTTTACAAAAGATAAATGAGATTGTTTAGGAGTAGATTGGTATCTTGCACAAACACATGTAGCATACACAAAATCAGGTCTTGATGTAGTTAAATACATCAATGACCCAATCATACATCTATATAGAGTTTGATCTACAGATAGGGGTGTTCATCGGTTTGATTAACAGTTTGTTCTGTTTATTCGGTTCGGTTTAATCGGTTTTGAAAAAAAAATTCTCTAATTGTTTACCGAACCGAATTCGGGAAATGGTTAACCGAACTGAATTCAATTCAGTTCGGTTTTGGTTAAAACTAAACAAACTGAATTCAACCGAACAAACCGATTAAAAACCAAAAAAACCGGTTGAAACCGAATAAACCGATCTGAATAAGCCGATTCAACCGAACAAAATGAATTCAACCAAATTAACCGAATTCAAAAAAATTTAAAACCGTTAACCGAACGGAAAACCGAATTCAGAATTCGGTTCGGTTTTTTTTGGTTACAGATATGGTTCGGTTATCGGTTTTAAACGGTTTTCGGTTTTTCTGAACACCCTTTCTGCAAATTCACCATTTTCATCTAGTGCAATTCTAGGGGCAGTTTCCATAGGAGTAGATATTATTTTACAGTCAGTCATTTCAAATGTATTCAAAAGATCTTTTAAATACTTTGACTAATGCATAAAAATACCATTTGGTGTTTTTTTAAATTTGAAGGCCTAAAAATGTTTTTAGCTAACTTAAGGCACTTATTTAAAATTTTGAAGACATGAGATTAGAAAATTGTTCACATAAGGAAGGATTTGTTGATCCAAATATAATGTCATCAACATATATTTGAACCAACATAAGATCTTTTTTAGTCCTTTTAGTGAAAAGTGTTTTGTCTATGGTTCCCCTGGTAAATTTATTGGAGAGATTAAATTGAGATATAGTTTCATACCTGGCTCTTAGGGCTTGTTTTAGTCCATATAGTGCGTTATCCAGTTTGTACACCCAATCAGGATGGTGAACATCAATAAATCAAGGTGGCAAATAGACATAGACTTCTTCTTTTATTGTACCATATAGAAAGACACTTTTGTTATCTATTAGAAATACCTTTATCTTATGAGATATTGCAAAGGATAGGAAGAGTCTGATAGCTTCTAATCTAGCTACAGGAGCAAATGTTTCATCATAGTCTATCCATTCTTCTTGGCACTAGCATTGAACTACAAATGTGGCTTTATTTTTGAATACAATGCCTCTGTCATCAATTTTGTTTCTAAATACCCATGTGTTTCCTATAGGGTATTTGTCTTTAGGCAAGGGACATAGTATCCAAACATTTTTTTCTTTTAAATTGAAGCAGATCTTCTTGCATAGCTTTAATCCAATTGCTATCTTTTAGGGCCTCTTGATATTTCGATGGCTCTATTTGAGATAAGAAGACAAGATGAAGAAAAAAATTTGCAATTTGGCTTCTAGTTTGAACACCTTTATTCAAATCACCTAAGATTTGTTCTAGAGGATGATTTTTATCATATGGAATGATCTCTAGACAGTTATTTGTAGAAGCTGCATCCAATGCTTGTGATTTTTCAATTTGAGAAGGAGATTCAGCAGGTAAAGAAAAAGGTTCCTATATAGGAGGAAATGAAGTGTGTTCAACTATGGGAGTTGAAGAAGTTGAACCTTGCTTAACATGATTTGAAAGATTTCTCAGATGGGGAGTTATATGAAATGTCAAAGGATATCCCGAGAAATCATCAATTGAGGACAGATCTGCCGAAGTTTGGCATGATATGGAAGTAGTGGGCAAGGAAGAAACTGAAGGAAGATAGGTTAGATTGTCAAGATCAAACATATCTTCAGGATTAGCAGGAAAAGAAGGAGATGAGAACTCATTGAGTTTTACATCAATGGTTTCTTCTACAATCTTTGTTCTAATATTGAAGGCCCTATAAGCTTTTGAAGTTTGAGAGTATCCTACAAAATATCCAGAGTCTACTTTTGTAGCAAACTTTGATAAGGAATCCTTTGTGTTAAGTATGAAACAAGGACATCCAAACAATCTGATGAATGAGATGAGGGGTTTTATTTTATAGAGAACTTTATAAACAGTCTTGCTATGTTGTTTAACAATATGAACTATGTTCAACACATAGCAAGAAATGTTTACTGCTTCAGCACGGAAAGATAAGGGTAGTCCTGAGTCAACTAACATGGTTCTAGCTGCTTCAATGAGTGTTCTATTTTTTCTTTCTACAACTCCAATTTGAATAGGAGTCCTAGGAACACTAAATTGTCTCAGAATTCCCTTGGATGTACAAAATTCATCAAGAACATGGTTCTTAAATAATGTTCCATTGTCATTTCTTATTATTTTGACTGGAAGATCAAATTGTCTTTCAATTTGATTAACTAGAGCCTGTATTTTTTTTGTCAGCAGTCTCATCTTTGCTAAATAGAAAGAATGTCCAACAAAATCTAGAGTAATCATCTACAAAAACTACGCAATACGTTTTTCTAGATAAGCTAGCAACCTTCACTTGACCAAATAAGTCCATGTGAAGCATATGAAGGCATGCTGTTGTTTTTGGTTCCTCTATAGATTTATGTGTTGATTTATGCTTCTTTCCTTTTATGCAAGATTCACATTGACCTTCAAAGTTAAATTCTTTGAAAGGTAATCCTATGTGATAAAGTAGAAAGATTATGGATAGATTGATTATTGAAGTGGCTAAATCTCCTGTGCCATAAGGTAGTTTCAGAAGATAACTTTTGCAATGAAGAAAGTGGGAGTTATGGATTTAGTGTCCGTTGCCATGTTGGCAACATAGACATTTCTACTTCTCTAGGCTGTCAAGAGAGTGTGTTGGTCAACTAAGACCTTTATTTTGGAATTTATTTCAGGACAAAGAATTTTGCAGCTATCTCTTGTGAAATACGAGCAACAATTTTTGTCAGCTAATTTAGAAACACTCAAGAGTTTAACCTTGAGATTCTCAACTAAGCTCACATCATTAAAGTGTAGCTTTCCACTTGATACAGACCCAAACCCGACCATCCATCCCTTTGCATCATTCCCAAAGGACACAGATCCTCCATTTTTTGGAGTGAAGTTATTTAAGATTGATCTGCATCCTATCATATGCCTAGAGCCTCCACTGTCCACGTACCATATATTATTCAAATGTGAAGAAACTCTCTGCATATATAAGGATGCAATATGTTAGATATGGGTCTATTATTTGGTTAAGAGAAGAAAGAGATTTTGAGAGTGAATTTATTTCTTAACATTATTCACCAGTTGGTGCATCATCAAAATAAACTGTTCTTGATTTTGACATAAGACATCAATATGTGGGTTCACATATGATGAACTTGCTGCAACTAGAGAATAATTTGATGGTGAGTGAAAAGATGAGCATCCAACAGTTGGAGGTCTTGGAATTAGGGCCAAAAGTGGTGGTGTATGGAATGAGGAATATGGCATTTGGTTATTCACTATTTCCTTGTTAGTCTTTTTGGTCTTTTTTGCCTTACTAGAAGGTGTTATTTTTTTGGAAGAAGCCTTTTCTACCTTTACTTTATTTCTAAGGTTTTCAAGAGGAGTCTTTGTCCTGTAATCCTCAGTAGAATGGTTGTACTTAAAGCATTTTGTAGAAGCAGGTGATAGGGCATTAAAGTTTGGAATGAAAGGTTTGTTAACTTTCATGATTGGGTAAGGAGGGTGAGGATGAGATGGAGGAAAATTCATATCAATCATAGGATGCTTTTCCTTGAGCATAGCACCCTTTGATTCATTAGAAGTTTCTTTTGTTTTTGTATCTTCAAATATGGGAGAAATGTTCATTGAAGGAACAATCTCCTTTTGTTTTGAAGAGTCTTTTATTTGAACTTTTACGAAGGAGTCATTTTTTAGATACATCTGAGCTTGTATCAGTGGGATACACAAACTTTTGAAGTATACTAGATGAGTACAACTTAGGAGGAGAGTTTATTATTTCAGGAATAATATCAGGAAGAAATGTGGGAGAAAAGGGTTCAGATTCATTTTCTTCCTTTTTATTATCAATATGAGTATAACCAGTAGGAGAGGAAGTGTGATTATACCCAATTTCGAACCTTTCTTTGCTGTGAACTTGCTTCTTCAAAAGCAATTGAAATCCGTTACAGGATTCTACCCACTTTTCACATCTAACCTTAGTTTCGAAGACCTCATATTTACATGCTACATATTTTTCTTGTAGCAAGTCAAATTGTGCTTGCAAATATGACTTTTTAGATTTTAGAGATGAAATCAGGTTATTTTATCTTTTATTATTTTTCAACCTCTGATTTTTTATTTGTTCAAAGTTGTTCAAGTTCTAGGTTCTGCTCTTGCAGTAAACCATTTGCCTTTTTAATATTAGCAAATGCTTCAATTCATTTTTCAGAACACAACTTTTCAATTATAGTAGGGGATACCTGAGCAGCATGTGAAGAGGTTTCAATAGTAGATGTGGTGGAGGAGTTTAATGGTTCATCAATGGCCATGAGTGCATAGTTTATTGGCTCATTGACTATGAGAGCAGGTGCTACCTCATCAGGCAAGCTGCTTCAGTCCACATACTCTTATGTAAAGATAGCAGGTTGATTAGGCATTGAGCCTTGTAGTGTTGGGCATGGAGTTTTTGCTTAAGAAGGAGAGGGGGCCACAAATTCAAATGAAGGATTTGTAGGCTTGAGTTGATACAAGCTGTTGTTTGCAGCCTGTATATATTGTCCAGTTATTTAAGAAGGAGATTGAAAAATATGTGCAGTACCCTGATTCGGGTTGTGCTTAAGAAAATGAGAAGAAGAAGAAGAAGAGTTTGACGAAGGTGAGGAAGGTTAAGTCACATAGGAAGAGATGTGACTGTTGGGAGAAATTTTGCATTCCCTAGCAAAATGTCCAAAGCCATTACATCGGTAGCATTGAACCTTTGCTTTATTCAGACCAGCCTTGGTCTTATCATGAATACAAGGGAATTTTCTCCCTGTTATTTTGTAGAACTTATTAGTTCAAATACTAAGAAAGACAAGCTGATTAAGAATGTCCATTTCCTCCATATCATCACTAGGGATGTGATGGAGGTCATCCACGATAAAGCATAGATTGTCAAGGGCATGAGAGAGATCATAACCAGAAGGAATAAGAGCAGATATGCATGTGGTAATGTCAATGTATGTCACACCCCCAATTCAACTAACGGAATCATAACGTTTGGGAACGTGACAAACCAGGATCTCAGATCATTAGACATAGCGAAGACCTCTATATGAATTTCAAAAACATACGTTGGTCTTTAAAACAAACATAATAACCAGAGTTTACAAAAAGTGCGGAAGCGTTTAAAAACCATAAACAGTTGTAAATCAAACATTACAATTCAAAGTACTTAAATATTCAGATTTAAATAATCAAAGTAAAAGAAATGCATGAGACTCTATCTTCCTAGTCCATGCCAGCTGTTACGCGCGCCTTAGCGTCCTGAGAAAACATGCAAATCAAGTCAACACAAAGGTTGGTGCATAACACAGGTTTTAAGTAATCATAGTGTTCAAAACATCAGTTTGAATAACAAGTTTGTAGATAACATAATCACAATTGCACAGTCATGATAGCTAGTCATATAAACTATTTACATACGTGTTCGACACCGAAGCTGACTAGTTGCCATGCTATAGCATGTTTTCGCCTTGCCACTATTGTCTATCACAACAATAGTAAAAAAATGTGTTTGGTCAGTCAAACACCCGCGTAGATCCCATCTACCAGGTGAGGTTTGTCAAACCTAATAGATCTATTTCCAACTACCACGCTTTGCATTACAGCAAACTAAACGGTTCGAGGTGTGTAAGGACTTTCAAGTTGATATGTTGTCACATAATGTAAACAGATAACTCATGCAAGTGATATGTATCTAAAATCAGTTTGTTGCACATGTTTTCTCCCCCAAAACAGTTTAAAATAAGAAAGGGGCCGTGTACGCACCTTTGATAGTAGTAGAATGATCAAACACGTGTGAACTTGCGTAGAAATCCTCTACGAAGAATCTGTGATTTAAACAATAACCTATTGTTATTCGAATAATCGTTTTGTGCTTAAAATCACATACGTATCAACATACGTACGTTAAAGTGTGAGAATTTAGGCATACGGAAGTACGCGTGCTTTTGAAATCGTTTAAATAAAATCACATTTGATTTTATTTAATTAAACGTAGTTATACGCGATTTCGTGTTCGGATTAAAATATGAATTTTATCATCTCAACACGTTCGTATCCTCGTTACGGTTCCAACGCAACTTGAACGGACTTAATCGGAGTTCGTATGAGAAAGTTATGTTAAAAATACCAAAAATGATTTTAAAAACTCAAAATGGTTGGGCCGGGACTCGAACCCGCGACCCTCAACACCAAACACACCGCGTCTACCATCTCAGCCCGCTAGGGTTTCGCGATGGTTATCAGAATTAAATTCTTTTAACTCCTATCTGACCGGATTCCCCTTAATCTACTATAGCCGAAGCTTCAATCCTCCAATTGAACCCGATTTCGAATCCGATTGCACCCATCAACACCAGATTATCATTCTAATCACTTATGCGTTCCTAATGGTGGTTTTAATTCGATCAAAACAAAATCAATGTGTTCAAATTTACCCACATAAGTCTCGGTTTTCAACCAAACAAACTTTAAAATTCGAAATCTTCTAATTCGTTGAAACTAAATGAAATCATCCTAGCACAATCATTAATCGGAAATATCTGATATTAACCATATCAATCAATTTGATTTTTCAACCCGTTTGTTATAAAATCCCCAAATCGTCTTCACACTAAGAACCCTAGAATCGAACCCTCATAATTCGTAATTACCTGATGAAATTGACATGACATTAACCTTAGTCGAACTCCTCTGAACCTATCCATACTGTTTAATTTCATTTTTAAACCGGTTTAATCAATAACCCCCAAAACCGTTCAACACATGAACCCTAATGATGGGACTTGATTAATTCGATGATTTTACCCCAAATTAACATATGGTTAAGCTTAATCGGTACATTATGAAGCTTCCTATATCAATTAATTCGATTCTTTACTACATTTGAACAGAAACCCCCAAAACCGACTTTGCTAAGAACCCTAGCAATCGAGTTCTATCAATTCGTTGTTGGAACCTAAAATTGATATAGGTTTATGCTTATTCGGAAGTTTTAGAGTGTACAGGAATGATAGCTTACCTGTTTTGATATCGAATTCTTGTAGTTCACTTTCAAGCCCTAGGTTCGGCCTATACCCGATCGAATCCTTCCTCCCGCTGCTTATAAGATCGAATTGATGAATGATGTAGACCCTAAAGATGCCGAATAAGAGTTCTGAGAGTTCAATGTTGCGAAATTTGGTCGAATGTTGGGGTTTTAGGTATATAGGGCTACGGTTTCAACTTTTTGTGCCCCTTGGAAACCAATTCGACATTATTTGCTCTTGTAACCGCTAATCGTTAATGATAATCATCAATATGATGATTAAGGAGGGTAAATGATCAGTTACAACTCAATTTGTGATTGATTTCGGGTTTAATTGCAATTATTCACCACTTTTATTCCGAATTTTGACTTTAAGAAAGTCAAAATTGATCCTTCTAATCATATACAAATTAAAATCCTATTATCTAAGTATTTTAGACTTATTTCACTTAATTCAACCCTTAGAAATCATTCTAGATCAATAACTTAACATTTCGGTTAACAAAGTTAAACCGAAAATTCCGAATTTTCGTTAATTGGGTCATTTAACTCATTGCTAGATTAAATTTGCTCAATTGGGCTTCTTAATTACAATTGGGCCTATCTAAACTTTACTGGGCCTTCCTAGATTTCCTTGGGCCTCCCTGGGCCTTATTGGGCCTTAATTTGATTACATTGGGCCTCATTTGCCCCTGTTGGGCCTAACTTAGTTCTGTTGGGCCTTCATAGGCTTTATTGGAACTGATTTGTCTTGTTGGGTCTTCCTTGACTTCACTGGATCTTCTTTGGCTTTACTGGGCCTAAATTAATCTTATTGGGCCCTCATAGACTCCATTGGGCCTTACCGGGCCTTCCTTGATTTTGTTAGGCCTTCATTGGTATTATTGGGCTTTGATTGGCCTTGTTGGGCCTGTTGGACCTTCATTGGTCTTATTGGCCTTGATTGACCTTGTTGGGCCTGTGATAGCACCAACTTCCGTTAACAAGGTTAGTGTGAAAAGTCGGATTGTCACATCATCCCCTTGTTGAAGGAATTTTCGTCCCGAAAATTAGCAAGTGTTAAGAGTAGTTAGGAAACTACTTACGAGTTTAAATCGTACGTGTTAGTGTGATTTGATCATTCTATGTGCTTGTGTGTACTCACACACAAAGTCTATTACTAGCAACATCACAACTCAATTGTGATCTTCCCATGTAACTGTTTTGCGTGTGCACTAGTTAGTTCACCTAACTGTGACTGTTTGTGTTTGATCATACTGTGTTGTGTAACCTCACACATAGTGAGTGTCTGAAACTGTTTGTACTATGCAACCCCGCACATAGTAAAATGTATGTAATCAATGTACTATGCAACCCCGCACATAGCAAAATGTATGTAACCAATCGTGTATGTACTACCATAACATGTAACATATGAAATGTAGCACATAAAACATATAAAATGTAATGTAGCACAAATATCTGTAACAAAATCAATTGAATAAATAAAACGTTTGTGCTTACAGTTTGAAATTTGCGGTATTGATGTGTGAAAGCATCACGTCATCCCCTTGTTGAAGGAAATTTCGTCCCGAAATTTAACGTGCGCTCTCAGTGTTAGCAGTAACTGTCTTGAATAGATGAGGATATTTCTTCATCATCTGGTCTTCCCGTTCCCATGTGAATTCAGGACCCCGTCTTGAATTCCATCGGACTTTGACTATCGGAATCTTGCTTTGCTTCAGTTGTTTGACCTCTCGGTCCATGATCTCTGCTGGCTCTTCAATGAATCGCAGTTGTTCATCTACTTGTATTTCTTCCAACGGTACAATCAATGTCTCATCAGAAAGACATTTCTTTAAATTCGATACATGAAAGACATCATGAACTCCACTGAGTTCATCCGGTAGTTTGAGTTGATACGCAACCGGACCAATCCTTTTCAGAATCTCAAAAGGTCCTACGTAACGTGGACTAAGCTTCCCGCGCTTGCCGAATCGTATCACACCTTTCCAAGGTGATACTTTTAGAAGAACTCGGTCTCCTACTTGAAATTCCAACGGCTTGCGACGTTTGTCTGCATAACTCTTCTGTCGATCCCGAGCCGCTGCCATACGGTTCCGGATTTGAACTATCTTCTCTGTCGTTTCGTGCACCAGTTCAGGACCTGTTATCTGACTGTCACCAATTTCAGTCCAGCAAACTGGTGAACGACAATTGCGACCATACAAAGCTTCAAACGGTGCTGCTTGAATGCTTGTATGATAACTATTATTGTAAGAGAATTCCACCAACGGTAAATGATTCTCCCAGCTATCGCCAAAATCAATTACACAAGCTCGTAACATATCCTCGAGCGTTTGAATCGTTCGTTCACTTTGACCATCGGTCTGTGGGTGATAAGCTGTACTCATATCTAAGCGAGTCCCCAATGACTTATGAAGAGATTTCCAGAAATTGGAAGTAAATCGGGCATCCCGATCAGATATGATAGAGATTGGCACACCATGCCGTGCTACTACTTCCTTGATGTAAATGCGAGTCAATTTCTCCATCTTATCAGTTTCTTTAATTGCTAAGAAGTGTGCAGATTTCGTTAACCGATCGACAATTACCCATATCGTATCACAACCGCTCGGTGTACGGGGTAACTTAGTAATGAAATCCATCGAAATCTGTTCCCACTTCCACATCGGTATTTCTGGTTGTTGCAGTAAACCAGATGGTTTCTGATATTCAACTTTGACTTTCGAACAAGTCAAACATTTGCTAACGTACTTAGCAATATCAGCTTTCATATGAGGCCACCAATACAGTGCCTTCAAATCATGGTACATCTTGTCTGATCCCGGATGGACTGAATATTTAGACTTGTGCGCTTCGTCCATCACGAGTTCCCTTAAACCTCCATACAAAGGTATCCACATTCGATCAATGAAATAACGAATTCCATCAGGTTTAACATTCAATTGTTCTTCCATTCCTCGTAAAGATTCCGGTACTAAGTTTTCCGTTTTCAAAGCCTCAATCTGAGCACTATGTACCTTGTCAGGTAAGTCAGTATGTATTGTCATCATAAGTGCACGAACCCGTCTTGTTCCCGTTGTATCTTTTCTGCTCAAAGCATCGGCTACGACATTAGCCTTTCCCGGGTGATACTTAATCGCACACTCATAATCGTTCAACAACTCAACCCATCGTCGTTGCCTCATATTAAGCTCCTTCTGATCAAAGATATGTTGCAAACTCTTATGATCAGTGTAAATAGTACACTTAGTTCCATACAAGTAATGCCTCCAAATCTTTAAAGCAAAAACCACTGCTCCTAACTCCAAGTCATGAGTAGTGTAATTCTTTTCGTGTGTTCTTAGTTGTCTGGAAGCATAAGCGATCACTTTATCCCGTTGCATCAACACACATCCCAAACCCTGTCCAGATGCGTCACAATACACCGCAAAGTCTTCCGTTCCTTCCGGTAAGGACAGAATCGGTGCACTGCAGAGTTTCTGTTTCAATAACTGGAATGCAGCTTCCTGTTTATCCGTCCAGTTATACTTTGTTCCTTTGTGCGTCAGAGCTGTAAGTGGTTGAGCGATCTTTGAGAAACCTCAATGAATCGTCGATAATAACCCGCCAAACCAAGGAATTGTCGTACCTCGGTAGGGGTCTTTGGCGCTTCCCAATTCTTAATCGCTTCAATCTTCGCTGGATCAACATGTATACCCTTTTCATTAACTATATGACCCAAGAACTGTACTTCTCGCATCCAGAAATCACATTTCGAGAACTTAGCGTACAGTTGTTCTTGTTTCAATAGCTCTAACAGTAATCGAAGATGTTCAGCATGTTCCTCCTCAGACTTTGAATAGATGAGAATGTCATCGATGAAAACAATGACAAACTTATCAAGGTAAGGTTTACAAACACGATTCATGAGATCCATGAATACAGCTGGAGCGTTTGTCAACCCAAATGGCATGACCAAGAACTCATAATGGCCATAGCGCGTCCTGAATGCTGTCTTCGGAATATCCTCCTCCTGAACTCTTAGTTGATGATAACCCGACCTGAGATCAATCTTCGAGTAGTAACTCGAACCTTGCAACTGATCGAACAGATCGTCAATCCTGGGTAACGGATACCGGTTCTTGATAGTAACCTTATTCAACTCCCGGTAATCGATACACATACGAAAAGTCCCGTCCTTCTTCTTTACAAACAATACTGGAGCTCCCCACGGTGAAAAACTAGGTCGTATGAAACCCTTATCCAACAATTCTTGCAATTGTGTGGATAACTCTTGCATCTCTGACGGTGCAAGTCGATAAGGCGCCCTAGCTATCGGTGCTGCGTCTGGTGTAAGATCGATTCGGAATTCCACCTGTCTCACAGGCGGTAATCCCGGCAAGTCTTCTGGAAATACCTCCGGAAACTCACAAACTATAGGTATATCTTCAAGTTTCTTCTCAGCTACCGGCTTTTCAGTTATAAGTGCTATAACTGCCGTATGACCCTTACGTAGACACTTGTGTGCTTTCATACAAGATATGAGACGCAGTGGCGTACTGATCTTTTCACCTTGTACATATAGTGTCTCTCCCTGCGGAAGAGGTATACGAACAATCTTTTCATGGCATACTATTTCAGCCTGGTTTTTGGACAACCAGTCCATGCCAATGACTACATCAAAACTGCCTAAGGCAATAGGCATCAAATCAATCTCTAATGTCTGACCCATCAAATCAAGGATACATCCCTTATAAATGTTTTCTACTACAATCAACTTACCATCAGCTAACTCCACAGTATAGGGACTATCTAAGGCAGTGGGACTAACATCTAGTGACTTAGCAAGTGAACTAGATACAAAACTCCGGTCGGCACCAGTGTCAAATAACATAGAGGCATAGTGATTATTTAAGAGGAACGTACCCGTAACAATGTTGGGATCCTCCCGCGCTTGACGTCCTCCAATCACGAACGCCCTGCCCCTAGCACCGTTATTGTTGTTATTATTATTGTTGTTGTTGTTGGTGCCATTGCCATTACCGTTGCCACTTCCATTACCATTACCATTTTTGTCCCCGCCTTTCTTAAGTTGTGGGCAATCTTTCTTGAAATGGCCCATCTTACCGCACTCAAAACAACCTTTCTGCGCGTTGTTTTGATTGTTATTCTGGTTGTTATTGTTGTTCTGCAGCTCTCCGCGACAATCCTTAGCCGCATGCCCAATCTTGCCACACCTCTGGCACTTAGCTCTGTCACATTGGTTACCCGCATGATGGTAACCACACCTGTTGCACTTGGGGTGCTTACCAATATAGCCCCCCGATGATGATGATTGTTGGCCACTGTTGGAATTATGATAGGACTTGTTTGAGTCCTGCTTCCTGTTCTGCTGTTGGTTGTTACCCTTGAAGTTGTTATCCCACTTTCTCTTGTGATCTCCTACCTTGGTAGCAGATGTTCGCTTAGGCAGGGTCCCTTGCAACACTGCCTGGTCAGTAAGCTGATGTGCTAGACGAACAGCTTGTTGGATAGTGGTGGGATTTGCTGAAGTCACCAACCCTTGAATCTGAGGCACTAGTCCTCCAATGTACCTTTCGATCCACTTACTGGCTGGAGTAGCCATGTGTGGTAGCAGTCTGGCCAGTTCATGCGATCTGGTCGTGTATTCCTCAATATTTGACCCCTCCATCTTGAGGTGCCAATACTCCTCCTCCAACTTCTGCATTTCACTACGAGGACAATACTCCTCTTGTAGCAAAGTTTTGAAGTTGTTCCAGGTCAACGCATTTGCTTCTCCCAACCCCAGAGTCTGAACATTGGAGTTCCACCAAGTCAGTGCTGGACCCTCTAATGTTCCAGTAGCAAATTTCACCTTGCTATCCTCAGGGCAGTTGCACATTTCAAATACAGACTCCGCCTTTTCAATCCATCGGAGAAGTCCTATGGCCCCCTCCGACCCTTTGAAATTGTGAGGTTTGCAGTCCAAGAACATCTTGAACGTGCAAACTTGTGGGTTAATCACTCCCCCAGCTGGACCCTGTGGCCCTGTGTTGTGTGTCTGAGCATACTGTGCAATAGCCTCTGCGACTCTGTTGTTGATTAGCTCGTTGAGCTCAGCAACAGTCATATGTACGTTTCCCTCAGCCATTAGTTTCCTATTTATAAGAAGTGTTAGCACAAAGTCAAAATCCAATGTAACATGTGTAAGTAAAACAACAAACACAACATGTAATATAATCAACACAGTTGTTGGAAACAAACAATAATTCTTCCATAAATAGAAACTTTCTTTGAGTACAATACTTTTTGAAATGAAATACAAAATTTCAAACTACTAATGTAGGAACACAACCCGTTCCTAATAAGTTTAAACAAAACAGAAATAAAAGAAAGAAAATCAATCATCCTCAACAGTGGATTCAGGATCGGACTCAGCAACTGGTGCTGGTTCCTCCTCCTCATCCTCGTCCTGTTCCTCATTCTCAACTACTACTAGATCCTCTAAAGCTTCAATCCTGCCCTCCAAGATCTCGGCTCGGTTCTCTGACTCCTCTAAACGACCAATCATGTTCACCATCTCATCCCGCATGTCATGAACTAGATGGGCAAGTTCATCCTGCCTCTCAATGGCATCCCATAACTCCTGAGATCTCTGTATGAGTTTGTCTTCTGCCGTATCCAGATCCTCACGCAACTTGGAGATCTCCTCCGCGTCTGTCCTTCGCCTCTTAGGCTCAGGAGCATCCAGTACGGGTGGTGGATGTGTAGATGGTCCTGCAGCATAGAGTCCCTGGGTATTCACCCATGGTGCCTCCTCCGGATCCTCATCCGGGTCCTCAACTGGATCCTCGTCTGGATCCTCCTCTGGATCCTCATCAGGATCCTCGTCTGGATCCTCCTCCGGATCCTCCTCCGGGTCTTCCTCCGGATCCTCCTCTGGATCGGAGTCCTCCATCTCATATGGTGGAGGTGATGGAATGGGTGGTGGTGGTGATGATGGTGGTGCCGGAACCATCGGCTCCTCGTCCTCGGAATCATCAATGATAACATAAGGAACTGATGATGAAGCCATGCCTGTTACATAATATCATATGTAAGTGCAGTGCCATGGAATACGTAAGCAAGTCAATTACATAATGTCATATGTAATTTCTAAGCAGTATGTTTCTAACAGTCATAGTCTAGGCCTACAAATGCAAACCTAGTTCGCTATAACCAATGTCTCTGATACCAATCTGTCACACCCCCAATTCAACTAACGGAATCATAACGTTTGGGAACGTGACAAACCAGGATCTCAGATCATTAGACATAGCGAAGACCTCTATATGAATTTCAAAAACATACGTTGGTCTTTAAAACAAACATAATAACCAGAGTTTACAAAAAGTGCGGAAGCGTTTAAAAACCATAAACAGTTGTAAATCAAACATTACAATTCAAAGTACTTAAATATTCAGATTTAAATAATCAAAGTAAAAGAAATGCATGAGACTCTATCTTCCTAGTCCATGCCAGCTGTTACGCGCGCCTTAGCGTCCTGAGAAAACATGCAAATCAAGTCAACACAAAGGTTGGTGCATAACACAGGTTTTAAGTAATCATAGTGTTCAAAACATCAGTTTGAATAGCAAGTTTGTAGATAACATAATCACAATTGCACAGTCATGATAGCTAGTCATATAAACTATTTACATACGTGTTCGACACCGAAGCTGACTAGTTGCCATGCTATAGCATGTTTTCGCCTTGCCACTATTGTCTATCACAACAATAGTAAAAAAATGTGTTTGGTCAGTCAAACACCCGCGTAGATCCCATCTACCAGGTGAGGTTTGTCAAACCTAATAGATCTATTTCCAACTACTACGCTTTGCATTACAGCAAACTAAACGGTTCGAGGTGTGTAAGGACTTTCAAGTTGATATGTTGTCACATAATGTAAACAGATAACTCATGCAAGTGATATGTATCTAAAATCAGTTTGTTGCACATGTTTTCTCCCCCAAAACAGTTTAAAATAAGAAAGGGGCCGTGTACGCACCTTTGATAGTAGTAGAATGATCAAACACGTGTGAACTTGCGTAGAAATCCTCTACGAAGAATCTGTGATTTAAACAATAACCTATTGTTATTCGAATAATCGTTTTGTGCTTAAAATCACATACGTATCAACATACGTACGTTAAAGTGTGAGAATTTAGGCATACGGAAGTACGCGTGCTTTTGAAATCGTTTAAATAAAATCACATTTGATTTTATTTAATTAAACGTAGTTATACGCGATTTCGTGTTCGGATTAAAATATGAATTTTATCATCTCAACACGTTCGTATCCTCGTTACGGTTCCAACGCAACTTGAACGGACTTAATCGGAGTTCGTATGAGAAAGTTATGTTAAAAATACCAAAAATGATTTTAAAAACTCAAAATGGTTGGGCCGGGACTCGAACCCGCGACCCTCAACACCAAACACACCGCGTCTACCATCTCAGCCCGCTAGGGTTTCGCGATGGTTATCAGAATTAAATTCTTTTAACTCCTATCTGACCGGATTCCCCTTAATCTACTATAGCCGAAGCTTCAATCCTCCAATTGAACCCGATTTCGAATCCGATTGCACCCATCAACACCAGATTATCATTCTAATCACTTATGCGTTCCTAATGGTGGTTTTAATTCGATCAAAACAAAATCAATGTGTTCAAATTTACCCACATAAGTCTCGGTTTTCAACCAAACAAACTTTAAAATTCGAAATCTTCTAATTCGTTGAAACTAAATGAAATCATCCTAGCACAATCATTAATCGGAAATATCTGATATTAACCATATCAATCAATTTGATTTTTCAACCCGTTTGTTATAAAATCCCCAAATCGTCTTCACACTAAGAACCCTAGAATCGAACCCTCATAATTCGTAATTACCTGATGAAATTGACATGACATTAACCTTAGTCGAACTCCTCTGAACCTATCCATACTGTTTAATTTCATTTTTAAACCGGTTTAATCAATAACCCCCAAAACCGTTCAACACATGAACCCTAATGATGGGACTTGATTAATTCGATGATTTTACCCCAAATTAACATATGGTTAAGCTTAATCGGTACATTATGAAGCTTCCTATATCAATTAATTCGATTCTTTACTACATTTGAACAGAAACCCCCAAAACCGACTTTGCTAAGAACCCTAGCAATCGAGTTCTATCAATTCGTTGTTGGAACCTAAAATTGATATAGGTTTATGCTTATTCGGAAGTTTTAGAGTGTACAGGAATGATAGCTTACCTGTTTTGATATCGAATTCTTGTAGTTCACTTTCAAGCCCTAGGTTCGGCCTATACCCGATCGAATCCTTCCTCCCGCTGCTTATAAGATCGAATTGATGAATGATGTAGACCCTAAAGATGCCGAATAAGAGTTCTGAGAGTTCAATGTTGCGAAATTTGGTCGAATGTTGGGGTTTTAGGTATATAGGGCTACGGTTTCAACTTTTTGTGCCCCTTGGAAACCAATTCGACATTATTTGCTCTTGTAACCGCTAATCGTTAATGATAATCATCAATATGATGATTAAGGAGGGTAAATGATCAGTTACAACTCAATTTGTGATTGATTTCGGGTTTAATTGCAATTATTCACCACTTTTATTCCGAATTTTGACTTTAAGAAAGTCAAAATTGATCCTTCTAATCATATACAAATTAAAATCCTATTATCTAAGTATTTTAGACTTATTTCACTTAATTCAACCCTTAGAAATCATTCTAGATCAATAACTTAACATTTCGGTTAACAAAGTTAAACCGAAAATTCCGAATTTTCATTAATTGGGTCATTTAACTCATTGCTAGATTAAATTTGCTCAATTGGGCTTCTTAATTACAATTGGGCCTATCTAAACTTTACTGGGCCTTCCTAGATTTCCTTGGGCCTCCCTGGGCCTTATTGGGCCTTAATTTGATTACATTGGGCCTCATTTGCCCCTGTTGGGCCTAACTTAGTTCTGTTGGGCCTTCATAGGCTTTATTGGAACTGATTTGTCTTGTTGGGTCTTCCTTGACTTCACTGGATCTTCTTTGGCTTTACTGGGCCTAAATTAATCTTATTGGGCCCTCATAGACTCCATTGGGCCTTACCGGGCCTTCCTTGATTTTGTTAGGCCTTCATTGGTATTATTGGGCTTTGATTGGCCTTGTTGGGCCTGTTGGACCTTCATTGGTCTTATTGGCCTTGATTGACCTTGTTGGGCCTGTGATAGCACCAACTTCCGTTAACAAGGTTAGTGTGAAAAGTCGGATTGTCACAATGTACTCATCATAACTCTGATCAGTAGTCTCAGAGCTGTGTGAGTGGCTTAGAAGAGCAGTGTTCCCATGAGCATACTCATTTGTTGATTTAACAGACTTAAGAAGTTTTTTTTTTTCTGGACAATCTCTCACTTAAAAGTGAGCAACTTACCATGGAGTTTGGTAAGTGAAAGAGTGCCAAATTCTGGAGCAGATCTCATGAAAATGGAACAAGTCTCCTATTTATCAGGTAGAGATCTTAGAAAGCGATTAAGGACAAAAATAATAGGATATTCTTGTCGAGCAAGTTTAAGTTCACTAAGAAGAGAAGTGAACCTTTCGAACTGTTGAGTCAGTTACTCAACTGTTCAGTTGGGAGAAGGTCTTATACTGTTGTGCTAATATCTCCCGTGTATTTGCCACAACCTCAGTTGTTCTGCCAAACTGCAGTATAAAACCCTAGAACCAAAAGACATACAATACATAGAGTGATAGATTGAGAGAGGAACATATAGTTTATAGAGGCCTAGTCATGGAATTCTACCATGGATTAAATCGATTTTTGTTCCTCACACACAATGAAGGCCATATTCGACATATGTAACAGATTATGAATTCACAAAGGTCAATGTCCACATCTTTCGATTCTTGGCCACTTTTTTTACGACAAATGAATTTGAATAAGAGAGGATTATGAAGAGATGAAGAGGATTGCACCAGCCAAAGTGTAGAAACTGAAGCGCGATTGGGGTATTCGTTGGTAGAGATCTTTTACACAGGAGAAAAAAGCTGGGTATTTTAGGGAAGAATAAAAGAAGGGCAAATAGGGTTTAGGTACTTGAGCGGGAAAAAATTTTAAATTATACATTAGAAGAAGATTAATATTATTACTATTAACATTATTATTATTATGATTATTTTATATAGTACTATAATTTACTGTTACTTCTACTATCTTTTACACAGGAGAATAGACCTGGGTATTTTAGGGAAGAATAAAAGAAGGGTAAATAGGGTTTAGGTACTTGAGCGGGAAAAAAATTAAAGAAGTTTTCTCTTAATTATTCATTAGAAGAAGAGATTAATATTATTACTATTAACATTATTATTATTATTTTATATAGTACTATTTTTTAGTGTTACAACTACTAATGATGCTCTTAGTAGTTATGTTAAATTAATATTGTTATTAGTGATGTTATTGTTATTAGTGCTACTAACACAACATATTATGCTCACAATTTACTACATGCATATTGCCATCTTAATTTAATAAAATTGTTCTAATTGGATATATTTTATTCCACATGAAATTATTTGGGCTATATATTATTTTGTTCAAAGCACACGTTTTCAACATGCAAACACTACTCTTGTATTTCATAACACTTTTATATCTCAACAGGCAGAAGTTCAAACAAAGTCTTGATAACAATAGTTATTATTGTGACAGTTTGTGTCATCATAATAATTGCTTCCATATGTATCTTCTTAAGATTGAGAAAGAAAAAGCAAATGCACGAGACCAAAAATAATGAGAGTAAGTTACTAATTAAGTTCCCAAATTGTTGTTTTAAGTTGATCAATAATACTATGAAGGAGTTACGGAATCAAATTTAAGCCACATTTATACTATTATGATCTGAACAGTCTCATAATGAGTTTTACATGAATTTCAGTTCTTAAATTTGAAAAAATACATATAAATAGGAATTAAGTTTTGGTAATTTCACACCTACTTAACATCAGTTTTTAACACCCATCAAGACTAGAGACTGTTAGTGTGCAAATCACTCATTACATGCCTTGATATGTACTTTTTTAAACATAAGAACTGAAAATAAAATTAATACAAACCACATTAACCATCTCTGTACTTAACTTTACTATTTTCTACTTATATCATTCATCTCAGCTAAATTTACAACTCGCTCCCTCTTTTTCTTCACTAGCTGAAATTATGGATGTCAGTGATGTTGAATCTTTGAGATACGACTTTAATTTAGTAAAAGCAGCAACAAATGACTTTTCTGATAAAAATAAATTGGGCCAAGGAGGATTTGGAGCAGTTTACAAGGTATGCTCAACCTTATTTTGCTTGTTTTATGCTAAAAAAGTGAAAGATTTTGCGTTATTTGCAAATTGATATATATGTTCGAAAATGATTGATATTTAATTTAGGGAAAGCTTGAAGATGAACTAGAGATAGCAGTAAAGAGGCTAGGAAAAGATTCTGGTCAAGGTGACATAGAATTCAAGAATGAGGTTTTGCTAGTCGCTAAACTTCAACATCGTAATTTGGTTAGACTACTTGGTTTTTGCATTGAAGGAAGTGAACGTCTTCTCATCTACGAGTTTTGTCCAAATGCAAGCCTTGATCAATTTATATTTGGTAAGTTTTAAGAGTAGTAATTCTTTTTGATAAATCCATTCTGCATCCCATAAGACGTAATATATTACTAGATATCCGACAACTTAAGAGGGAAAAAGGAACAATATTTTAATAAGCAATTAACAAATTCATTAAGTTCAACGACCAATGCAGATGCCGGTTGGTTTAGATTTGGTCAGGCCTTAACAATATTATTCTTTCACTATCACAACTTCTTAGGTAGCATCACAAATGCAATAGAATTCAGCAACGCTTTAAGTTTTTTTTTTTTTTAAATGAATGGCCAGCAAAATTTATAATATTGGATGATCTAGCAAAGTGCTCGACCCGAATTATTTACAAACTCAAACTACCAATAATCAAAAGAAACAATGATTATACTCCAAGCATTTAAGATCAAACATGCGCCATTGCTCCTAATGTTAGCTCATCATCTTTGATCTAGGTGACACCCAAATAAAATTAAGCACTTTAACCTCCTTGACTACCTTTAAAAGTTTTAAAACCTTTGATTGAAGATCATATCATTACATGCTTTTCATATACTCCGTAAAGTGGTTAAGATCATTGCATGAAAATTTTTCCTCCATTTTTTGAAACCTTAGAATGTGTTTATGCAAATCCAGTTAATAAGTCATAAAAAGATATAGCCACCCTTCTAGTGGCAGCCTGACTTTATTTCTAAACAAGAATAATATCTATTATTATTGACAATAGCAATGATGTTTTGTTGTACTGAATGGTTACAAACGCTTGCGCCTTGATGATCCATGTAGATCCAACTAGGTGTGCACTTCTCAATTGGGAAAAACAATACCAGATCATTCGAGGTGTTGCGAAGGGACTCCTTTATCTTCATGAAGATTCTCGTCTAAGGATAGTTCATCGTGATTTGAAAGCTAGTAATGTTTTGTTAGATGCAGAACTGAATGCTAAAATTGCAGATTTTGGTATGGCAAGATTGTTTAAACATGGGGAAACTCAAGGCGATACAAACCGAATTGTTGGAACTTAGTAAGCATATAATCTTTAAAAAAAATCATAATGGGAGGACAATTAAATAAACTTGTCTTTAATCCACATATAGTTCAAGTGATTGGTTATACTCTTTTCTTGTATAGTGGTTATATGGCACCAGAGTACGCGATGCACGGTCAATTCTCAATAAAGTCTGATGTATTTAGCTATGGGGTGTTGGTGTTAGAGATGATAACTGGTCAAAAAAACCAATGCTTTAAGAATGGGGAGAACATTGAAGATCTTCTTAGCTTTGTAAGCAAAAATTCTTTTTGCAAATTTACTTTTCCTATTTTGTTTGATCTATACCATATACTAATTTCTTAATCTTATGTAGGCATGGGAAAGTTGGAGGAATGGGACAACCTCAAACATGATTGATCCCGTATTGAAGTTGGGATCAAGTTCATTGCATGACATCATTAGAAGCATACACATTGGGTTACTTTGTGTACAAGAAAATGTTGCTGATAGACCAACTATGGATTATGTTCTTCGTATGCTTAATAGCTCATCTATCACACTTATGGTGCCATCTGAGCCTGCATTTTTCATGAACCGTAACACTGATCCTAAAATGCCACTCTTGCACAAGTATAGCTTGTCCACTGGTAGCAATGCTTTAGAAAGATCTTATGTAACTGAAGCATCCAAGTTATCAAGAAATGATGTTTCAATATCTGAGATTGTTCCTAGATAGGTTTTGGAAATTGAGTTGATATAAGACTCTATTCGAAAAAGCATATTTTGATTTTCAATGAAGGTTGCATGTTGAACTTAACGATGCAAAATAGTTGTGTAAAGACTAATAAAGGTTGA
Source organism: Mikania micrantha (assembly GCA_009363875.1). Classification (NCBI taxonomy): domain Eukaryota; kingdom Viridiplantae; phylum Streptophyta; class Magnoliopsida; order Asterales; family Asteraceae; genus Mikania; species Mikania micrantha. The sequence continues at coordinate 52,986,221 of CM018680.1, read as the reverse complement.
TGCTCACCAAACTTCTTGTGTTGTCCAAGTATAGGAGCCTCTTTGTTTAAACACCTTCGGAAGGAAGAAGTGATTCTTCGGAAGCAGCATTGCTTCCGAAGGATAACTGGTTCCTGCCGAAGGTTATACAAGACAACTGCTTCCGAGGAATCCTCTTGTGCACAGAAGACAAAGACTTCCGAGGTTTATCCTCTGACAAAGACTGTAGCAGATTACTCTTATGGTACAAAAGGTACTGACACAAGACATGTTGGTCTGAATAAAGATAGAGACAACATGTAATGAGTCAGATAAAGCACCTTACCTCTCCCATGCTACATTAAATGCAAAAGATCATCTGAAGCCTTGAAGATCAATAACATTAAATGTCTTTTGTATTTAGTAGTCTTTTTAAAGTCAATGTCTATTAATGTAATGATTATGAAAGAGTGTCTTAGCCTGTTAAGACACTCAACATACTAGAATAAGCTTTACTTTATGTACTTGTCTAGTATACCCAACTTGTATTCCTAAGTGTATACGGTTGTAGCCTCGGCTATATAACCTCCCAATGTTTGGTTGCTTGAAGTGTGCTTGCTTGTATACTTCCACTTTGAGAGAAATATATCCTTGAGCTTGAATTATTCTTGTGTTCTTATTATTGTTCAAAGATTATTACTGTGTCATTTTGAGTGTAATTGTGAGATCATTCTAACAGAACATTCCGCATCTGTTAGAGTTAAGTAAGAAATACTTGTGAAGTGTTGTTTAAACTTAACAACCCGATCCTACAAGTTGATTCACTTAAATCATAATGATAAATGGTTTAATATTTGTAGTAATCGTTGCAACTTACTTGGGTAGTTGGGTTATGTTATATATATTTAATAAACAATCAAAGCAATATTACATAGAAATTAATCAACTTGGATATTCTTGAAATCGATTACTCTTTCAAATAAAACAATTTGTGCACTTACAATATGTTTCGGAAAATGTCGATAATTGATTCAAAACCTGAATTATTTTTGATGAAATCAAAGTGCTTGTTCTTGATTGATCTCTGTATCCTTGTGTTTACGATAAAAAAAGTAGAAACCCTATTTCTCCATATAAACCATATAAATGCATATTTCCAATTTTTCCTTAGAGAATGAAGATATGTAAATAATTTATACAAAATTTAATTAATATAAATATAATTATAGATCAATAAATTACGGAAATAAGAAATATATATGTGTGTGTGTGTGTATATAACATATTACTAAAATTCCAACAATCCTCCTCCATGTTAGTAATCTCCATGATCAATGCATGCAATCATTTCATCATTATAAAACTCATGCATAAATGAAATATCATATATATTGAATATCACATTAGTATATCACATATTCCAAATATTCAAATATCAAGTTGTCACAATGATTGAACCTATTCTATTCATTAGAATACTTGAAGATAATACACTCATAAGTTTTACAATTTTTTAGTCCAAGCTAGACATAATATTTTACTTGCTTATGTCCCAGCCTTCAAAAAGTAAATCAAATCCAGGTTCTTGCCTATTGAAGCAACAAAACTTCATACTCTTATAGGTTGTTCTTATCTTGCACCAGCAAATGCAATTACCAAAGAACTATTGAAAAATTATATTTCAACCTTTCTTATCTTGCAGTCTAAACACATACCTTAGGATGATTATGTTGTGTTCCAATATTTTCTTGACAAGCCTTCTAAATTGAATTCAGCACTTAATGTTGTCTTAAACTGGAATCTGGTATCTTGACATGAAATATTAAGAAATGGACTTCAGACCCATCCCTATAGCTAATTTATTCACGAGCTCTCTTCCTAACCCTTTGGTTAAATGATTATCCTTTTTTTGTTGATATTTAATAAACTCAACTATTATTATTATTCTATTCATGATTAATTCCATAACCATGCTATGTCTAACATCTAAGTTTCTTGATTTTCTGTCACACCCCCACCTCTCGTCACCTGATGATGATGTCATTCGTCACACTTGGAAGGTTGCAGAAGCATAGTGGTGATGTCTCAGAGATGAGGTGTGACATACTTGTTCCAGTATCACAACACACAGATGAACTTAATAAAAATACATTACAAGGTTTCGTCATCACAATCAACATTACAGTTTACAACTAAGTTTATTACACAATCCAAATTTATTTAGTTACAAGTGTCTAAATGTGCAATCTCATCGAAGCTCACTGTCTGCCTGCAAATATATTTGAGTTTGAAAAGGTCAGCACAAAGCTGGTGAGTTCGTAATGTTTATGTTAAACAATATGATATGACATGCAAATTTTCAATATACAGAGTTCAAGATAACCATGGGACCCGTATCTAGTTCCTTTCTGACACATAACGTTTTTTGAAGATACTACCCGTCGGTACATATCTTTATGCCTCATTATCTTAATGTTTATCCCTAACATTAAGAATGTGTTTTGGAAACATGTAACAAACATTCACACAAGGGGAGAAGCAAACCTCTCAACGAATGGGTTGTCAGCCGATGGTACTATCATTGATTCCTGTTCGGCCTCACATAGGTTCACTAGATACAGTTTCGAGGGATGAGTACTTTTTGATACTGTGATAAAGATACTAACAGCAAAATCCCATGAAATCTTACAAAAGTCACGTGAAGTCACACAGATAACAGTGATTTATATCATATTTTCAAGAAGAGATTTCACAGATATACCTCGATGCTTATAAAGTATTAAAAATAAAAGGGGTTGTACAAAACTCACCTGAAGTCTCAAGATAGTAAGATCACTCGTAGACTGGTGATAATAATGTAATTCTGCATTAGTTTATGTTTAATAAGTTATTTATGTTTCAACATACTGATTAGATCTTTTTGAACATCCATTGTCAAAGACATTGCATTGAAAGTCATAAACTGATATTATGTATTTAATTATTTGATTTAATGTAATATCATACAATATATGATAATGTAAGAACCTATACTGATTCAGGTTCCTCATACGGGATTGATGACTCACTTGATTAATTTTAATATTCTCAGATTAATTAAATAAATACTGTTGTTGATTATATTATTGATAAAGTTTCTAGATGAATTTTATGGCTTAGAAATGATCAATCCTTGTTATTGATTATCTAGATATCAAGCTTGCAACACTATATGTGGGACCTTTTAAAATCCTAGAAATACCTTCCAAACTTTACAACATCAATGATGTGTTCCGTCTCTCTAATATTAAGCAATTCTTACTTGATGAATCACTACCCATACCTCTTGAAGAAGTGAAAATTGATGAAAAGCTTCAATTTACAAAGGAACCAGTGGAGGTTATGGACCGTCCTATCAAGAAACTTAAACGAAGCCAAATACCAATTATGAAAGTTAGATGGGACTCCAAACGCTGGCCTAAGTTCCTGAGAAACGTGAGGATTGTATGATGGAAAGACATGTGAATGTGTATATATGTAAGGGAATTACAAGAGGAAATAAATTACAAAAGGCATTACGCAAAATTGCCGAATTGCGCTAAATCTTGATGATAATGACCAAAAACCTCATGGAAAGGTAAAAAGTAAATTGAAATCAATTATACAACAAATTAAAGTGAAATATACCAATAACTAAGCTCAATTTAAAAAACCCTAGGTTTAATATGTCAAGCTGCAATAATCTTCAGAAAGGCAAATTGACACCCATAATTAACAAATTCTTGACAACTTGAACTTCCTAATCATATTATATTCTCAATGTGATATAATTGGAAGTATTAAAACGATGGTTGATCAAATTTAGCAATTCCCGAAGTCAAGCGCGAAAAATCCAAACAAAAGATTGCGAAAACGATAAAACCAAATAAAACTTGAACCTTTGCACGCAACAGAATTATTTAAAATGCCTATTATCAGATAAATATGGAATAATTGATGGGGAACTTGGGCAAGAAGCCAATTCAAGATTAAGTTCCAACCGACCAGACACTTTCAACTTCGACCGGACACTTCCACAACCCTCCAGCAACTTCAAACCCTTCCCAAATAACATCCTGAGCGAACCCAACTGAAAATCAAGATCAAGAATAAGATAATCCAAGAATTCAACCGTGAAAGCTTGCTTTTGGGTAGGTTTTATACTTCAAGCTTGAATCATCAAGTTCTAACCTCAATTCTTGGTTTTGATAGCTTTATATGACTTAAAAAAACTTACTTGAATGATGGTTGAGGTCTGGAAATCATAAGAATAGCAAAAACCATAAAAAGGGCATTTTTGTCCAAAAACCGGATTTTTCAAAGTTGCCCAAATTGAGATTTTTTTCACAAACTCTAGATAAATGCTAAATATAAGGATCTAGAGCTTGGTGACTCATAAAAGTGTTTTAGAATAGGAGAAAAACGCCAAAAAAATCATTGTGACTCCTTGTTCGCCCGTTTTCGAGAACGCCCGGCACTAGGCTTGTCGCGACTAGCTAGGCGCCGAGGATTCTCGGCCATACCCGGGAAGTTCTGGCCAATTCCATATCACGACCAACCCGACGTCGGCAATTACGACCAAGGGTCATTAGCAATCCCTGGCCACCCTTGGTTGTTACCGAGAACCATGGGTTGGCGTCTCGGCCATCACCTAGCCAGCCCGTCCACAACCATGACCATCTAGCCAGTGGCTCAGGACAAAAAGGAATATTTCGGCGAATATTCTGACATACAACTTAATGTTATCCATTTTGCGTTTTGAACTCCATTTCACGTTCCGTTTCACCATCCAACGATCCAATTTTGCTCAAAAAGACACATTCTTGATCAATTTTGCATTCAGGAATCGATTTTGGGATCCGTTTCGCAATCCGGTGATTCGATTATTAATGTGTTTACCCTAGTGAGTTTCATATACCCCTTTTTAATATCTTATTTTTTCAAAACGCAGGGATTCTATTACACTTGTAATGTGTTTACGAATTCCAATTACATTAGTACACTTATATGATTTCAACTCACTTCAAATCCTTAGATTTCTAAAACTGGAATTTGCATTACAGTTACATTATGACTACATAATTCAATTACAATGATATGATTGTATGTTATATGTGTATTTTAACTTTGTGTGATGATTACATGAAAATGGATACTACTATCGTAAAAGTCCTCACATTAGAGTCGTAACCAATAAACTCATGGATAAGCCGAATGATAACAATGATAGTACTATCAGGCTGACAACCCCATTCACAGGAAGATAGCATCTACCCTGATGTGAATGCCTATTACCATTTATTACATTACAATATTACAACTTAATGCAACGATAGGCATTAAAAGTGAGGCTAAGTTTTACCTTCGACTAATGTTGTCAATTACATTATAGTCACAAAGGCTTTGGTTATGGGTTTTCATGGTGTATCATATTCATAAAGTTGTAAATGCATATATATATATATATATATATGTCATTCTGCATTAATTCTAATGCAGCTATGAACTCACCAGCATCATTGCTGATCTTTTACATTCCAAAACCAATTTCAGGCAAAGATAACAATTACGATGGTAAGGATGCACAATGAAGAATTATGTTTAGAAACTCTGTAAATTACTTTGGGATTGTACAAATAATGTTGTAACTTAATATGTAATACACTAGTTTACTATGAAATATATATGATGTGTTGTTTGCCATGGATGATGATACAATTATAACCATTAGTCGCACCCCATCTTGGAGACAACACCACCAAGCTTCCATGACATAACACGTTAGTTATTGACTTCATCAGGTGATAGGAAAGATGGGGATGTGACAATAAAAAATGCCTCAATCTTATCAGCTTGTCCTTGATCTGCTCCAAAGATCAACATGTCATCAACATTTAAGTAAATTATAATCCTTTTCCTGAATAGTTAAATTTACTACATACACACACTTGTCAGCTTGATTTAGGACAAATCCATCTGGCAACACAATTTCATCAAATTTTTGATGCCATTGTTTAGGAGCTTGTTTTAATCCATAAAGAGACTTAGTCAGCTTACAAACTTTTTGCTCTTGTCCATGCATAAGGAATCCTTCAGGTTGTCTCATACATATTTCTTCATCTAATTCACCATTTAAGAAAGCAGTCTCACATCCATATGATGAATTATAAGAATATGTATGGCTGCTAGAGCTAACAACAATCATATGGTATAAATTCTTCCAACTGGAGCATAAGTGTCAAAGAAATGTATCCCTTCTTTTTGTTTAACGCCTTGTATAAGCAACCGGGTTGTATACATATCTATGCTACCATATACAGTCATTTTCCTTTTGAACATCCATTTGCTCCAAAACTATTTACATCTTTGGGGGCAATCAGTAAGTTTCCAAGTTTCATTATGCATGATTGAATAAATCTCAACTTGTATAGCTTCATTTTAAAATTTGGCATCTCTTGAAGCCATTGCTTCACTAAAATTCTTTGGATCCTTTCCACATTGAAGCAATATTCATATTGATGCTAAATCTGATCTCTAGAACCCTCTACTAGATATATTTGAAAGTCATATCCAAAATATTTTGCCTTTCTAACTCTAGTGATTTTCCTAGGTTTAGGAGAAACAATTGTATTAATTTAATCATTGATCTAACTTTGTGAGTGATGAATCACATCAGAAGGCCAAGGTATGGAGGTAAATCTTTCCTCATCAAAGATAATATCTCTGGACTCAATAACAATATTAACTGATATTGAATCAATCTGGGTATATTACATAGACCTACATGCTTTTAAGTCCTTAGCATATCCAATGAAGATGCAATCTATGTCTCTCTCACATAGATTCTTTCTTTAAGGATCAGTAAGACACACAGCTACCCTATATCCCCAAACTTTAAGATAATGTAGATTTGGAGATCTTTTCTTTCATAACTCATATGGAGTTATTTTACTTTTCTTATTACTAGTTCTTTTTAGTAAATAACATGTAGTTAGCATAGCATATCCTTAAAATCCTTCACTTATTCTTCCAGAATAAGATAACAAGGAATTGATCATTTCCTTCAGTGTTCTATTCTTCCTTTCTACAATACGATTTTGTTGTGGTGTATACTATGATTTGGTTTGATGTATGATACAGGTGGACCAAAAGAAACCGGATCATAATACTCCCATCCCCTATCATCTCTAAGGGTTAATTTAATTAGATTATTATGAAAAAAACTCAACTTTTTGTTAATAAATTATAAATTTACCAAGAGCCTCATATTTGAAAGTAATAAATTAGCATGACAATATCTAGTAACATCATCCATAAAGGTAATAACCCATTTATTATTTCCTAGTAATAGTGTACTATGAAATCCTTTCTCCGACCTCAAGAGATTGAACAAAGAAGCCCCATTGATTGGATATGGTTCCATCTCCTAGTGGTGAGCAAACAACAGCCTCCCTATCAGCTAAGCGAGAGAGCAGATATCCTACACGTTCTTGCATTACGCGCCTGAACGCACATGGATCCGGTTGATTATGCGATTCGGTAGATGATTCAGAAGTTGGTTCAGCAATAGATGTAGTCAATGGGCTAAATCGTCGACCAACCATAAGGAGAAGCACATACAACGGGTACGCTAATCAATAAGATTGATGAAGTAACAATTAATGCAAAAACAACCAATTGGATTACATAAATCATAGTGAATGAGATCTAATACTCTAGAATCCCTTTTTACATCTTTAAAATGTTTTCTAGTTATTTTGGTTAACTAACATGTATGACATGTATTATTAGTCATACCAAATTCGGGTATTAAACTCATTTTAGCCATATCTTGCATCCTAGAGTAGCTAACATGCCCTAATCTAGCATGACATAAGTGGGACATAGAATCTACTTTATTTTTAGATGAAGATATCATGCAAACAGATTCACTATCAAAAGGCACGTGTCTATTAAGTTTAAACATACGACTAGATATATAACCAAATCCAACAAACATACCATGTCTAGACAATGTATACTTGTCTGATTCTATTCCTTGTCTAAATCCATCACAATTCAACACAATTCCGGATATAAGATTCTTTCGAATCCCATTACATACAAACGTTATCCAACAATCATGCCATGTCTAGACAATGTATACAATTGTTGATAGCAACAATGATTATTCAATTTGCTTAGAACAGAATAGTGATATATGAGTGTTAATTCCAATTCCACGAAATACTAATCCGCCCATGAATTTTCAGCAACTAGGATGATCTTGATTTAAGTTGGATTGGGTTCAACTAAGTAGTCTACTTATCCTAAAAAAGGCTAAAAATGATTATTTACTATTAGATCATGAGATCAAATTTAAACGAGTATTTTTTCCTGTTAAGATGAGTATAATTTTGATATAAAAAATGAAATTTTTCAGCTCATTATGTCTAATTATCGTCATTGTGTCTTTTTTACACATTTGTATGTAATTATCTTTTTGTCTTTTTCTTATAGTTAATCGTGTAGTTTTTTACACATTTGTGTATAATTATCTTTTTATGTTTTTTTTACAGGTAATTGTGTCTTTTTTATAGGTAATTGTGTGGATATTTTTTAAAGATTATTTTTTTATTCGTACTCGTCATTATGTCAGTTTTGCTTAACATTATGTATTAAGCAACATCATTATGTCTTAGATTGTTCATGAAATACAACATTGAGCAGAAATACAAAAGGGACAATGAACTGAACAAAAGACACAGTGAACTATACAAAAGACACAATGACCTGCACAAAATTATTATACTCATCATTGTGTTTTTTCTACACTTAATTGTGTTTTTATTTAAAAATTATTGTGTTATTCATACTCGTCATTGTCTCATCCTAGCTTAAGATTTTGTATTATGTAACATCATTGTTTCTTAAATTGTATAGGAAAAAACAACATTGAAAATAAACACAAAAGACACAATGAACATTTACAAAAGACATAATGACAAGTACACAATTGTTAATACTCATCTTTGTGTCTTTATTATAGGCAATTTTGTCTTTTTAAAGATTATTGTGTTACTCATACCATTCATTGTGTCATCCTTACTTGACATCACGTATTATGCAACATCATTATTTCTTAAAATGTTCAAGAAAACACAACATTGAGCAAAAACAAAAAACACAATGACATGTACAAAATACACAATAATCTGCACAAAAGACATAATAACCTGCAGTCATGCACAAAACACACAATGGATTAAAAAAACAACTTTTTTTCTATAGGAATACACTACTAATTTTGATGATAAAAAATGCTCGTTTTTATTATATATTTTTTTCAAAAAATAATTTTGTATGTAAAAGTTATGAACGTTTAAAGAAAATGAGAGAACTTGATAAAAAGTAAACAAAAGTAGTCATTAATAAAATAATCTTCAACAACTTTATTTAATCATAGCCATTGATTAATTATCTAATGGCTCAATATCTTTCTTAGGTTTTTTAGGTTAAGTGTCATATTTAGTTTAACTTAACCATATTTCAGTTATATCATACTTAAAACTATTTAAACAAATATTATCCAATATCACTTGGTACTATACAAATTGAAGGCATATATCTACCAATAGGACACATGAAAATTTCTCAGATCCAGTTAATCTTCAAAACAATAATTAAGTGGAAATAAAGATCATATCAATACATTAACATGTATATGCGATCAGTATCAATAAATATAATTGACTAAAAACAAAAATTAAATACAACATAATCATGAATTAGATCGGAAAACAGTAACATATTAAAATTACCAATGAAAGGATGTGATTACATAAATAATTACAGTTATAAAATCTTTGGCTTGAGTAATTGTATGGACCAAATTACATAGATAAATTAATTTCCGTGAATCACTATTATAAAATAACTAGTTGGCGCTTGGGTTGCCGTGCAAATTTAACACCTCGTTTTGGTTCTGAAATTAACTCGAAAGGAAAAAAACATTAACGTATAAACAAAGAAAAATACAACTAAAATAAAACACTTGAAAAGAAACTCACAAAAAAATCATTAACAGATAAACATTACAATTATAAAATAAATTTATTATGTTAACAAAAAAATGAAAAAAATAAAAATAAAATCAAGCTACCGGGTAAGACAGTTTAAAGGAATTTCTCATGAAAAATGGATTTCTCACGAAAAATCTCACAAAATAATCAATAAATATGAATTTATCATGATAATTCACTATTCATAAAATCACTATTAATTAGATGGCGCTTCTCGCGCGTTGCCGAGCAAATTTAACACCCTCGTTTTGATTCCAGAACTAACGTAAAAGGAAAAAAAACATTAACGTATAAACAAAGAAAATTTTGGATTGGGTTATGTATTTCAACACAACACTTTCACAAGCAATCTTCTACTGAGCTTGATAGATGCGGAATATTCTATCACCTCAACTCACTCACACTTGCAGAACAAATACAATACACAAATAAAGTTGAATTCAAGGTCAAAGTATATTTCGTTCAATTGCAAAGCGAACAAGACTCTACCGCTCAAGTACCCACTCGTGTCTTGCTAAGTTACAAATGAAAGATTATATACTAATACCTACAGTTGTATCCTCATAGGGATACACGGCTGGACAAAACATTAGAAACAAATGTATGCTAAATATATTTAAATGTTTATTTAAATGCATTGTGTACACGTGACACTAGAATTAAATTAATTTAGTATGACACGTGGCACGACAGTGCGAACACTGACATATGATTTGATAATTCATGGAATTATCGACAAACAGCACACACGTGTCAAAACATACGAACGTTGGTGAACGTCAAGCACATTGTGTAACACAACACTCGAAACTTCACGAAACCCTCACACATTGAACTAGGAAGTTCAAACGAGGCCAAACGATAGTTCAGAAGCGTGAAAACGACGACGAACGGATCAAACTCATTAAAAAGGGCTTATTGGGCTCTCTGGGAGCCCACCGCGGTACGCGGTGGCCCAACAAGCAATTCCATCCGCGATACGCGACATACATCGCGGGGATTGACTCCCGAAATCCTCCGCGGTACGCGGAGAAACTTTTTGAACCCTCTCCGCGGTACGAGACGAGGCCAGCACGCAAAATCTTTATAAAACCAAGACACCATCATCACCAGCCACCCTAGTCTCTTATTCTCGATTCCCAGACACTCAACCTTCGTCTTCCCCATCAGAAAACCATCTGGAAGCCATTAGAGACCTGCAAAAAGCTTAGAACTTGAAGGATTGAAGCTCATTAACCTCCTAGAAGTCGAAGAACCATCACCACCACCTTGCTATTCGAGGGAGCTGCTGTCCAGAAGCACTTAGAAGCCTTTCAGCTCGATTTCATCATCATCTCAGTCTTGTAGGAGCACTCAAAGGTAGTCTCTAAACTTGAAACTCACTTTCACACCTCCTACACACACATGCAGCACCGATTGCCAAAGCTCCATACCGACTAGCACCTACCGAAATGCAGGAACTGTCTAATCAGTTGCAGGAACTGTCTAATTAGTTGCAAGAACTGTTAGACAAGGGATTTATATGACCGAGCTTCTCACCTTGGGGAGCACCGGTCTTGTTTGTAAAGAAGAAAGACGGATCATTCCGTATGTGTATTGACTACAGAGAACTGAACAAGGTGACGATCAAGAATCGATACCCGTTGCCACGAATAGACGACTTGTTTGACCAGTTGCAAGGGTCAAGCTACTATTCAAAGATCGGTTTAAGATCGGGTTACCATCAATTGAGGATACAAGAAAACGATATTCCTAAGACTGCCTTTAGAACCCGATACGGACACTACGAATTGTTGGTTATGCCCTTTGGACTGACCAACGCACCTGCAGTATTCATGGATCTCATGAATAGAGTGTGCAAGCCTTACCTTGACAAATTTGTGATAGTGTTCATCGACGACATCCTGATTTATTCAAAGGATCGGGAGGAGCATGCCGAACATCTAAGGCTAGTCTTGGAATTACTGAAGAAAGAGCAGCTGTACGCGAAGTTTTCAAAATGCGACTTTTGGATTCGCGAAGTCCAATTTCTTGGACACGTGGTTAACAAACAAGGGATACACGTAGACCCAGCCAAGATTGAAGCCATCAAAAACTGGGAAGCACCCAAGACCCCAACTGAGGTGCGGCAATTCCTAGGATTGGCCAGGTACTACAGGAGATTCATTGAAGGATTCTCAAAGATTGCCCAATCACTGACATCCTTGACACATAAGGATAAGAAGTTCGATTGGGGAGACAAACAGGAAACAGGAAGGTGCATTTAACTTGTTGAAGCAGAAACTATGCACTGCACCTATCCTATCCTTACCGGAAGGATGCGATGACTTCGTGGTGTATTGTGACGCCTCAAAACAAGGACTCGATTGCGTGCTCATGCAACGCGAGAAGGTGATAGCCTACGCTTCACGCCAACTGAAGGTGCATGAGAAGAACTACACGACTCATGAGCTTGAGTTGGGAGCCGTAGTGTTTGCTTTGAAGATCTGGCGACTACTTGTATGGCACAAAATGCACTATCTTTACCGATCATAAGAGCCTACAACACATCTTCGACCGGAAAGAGTTGAACATTAGAATACTTGTGATAGTGTTCATCGACGACATCCTGATTTATTCAAAGGATCGGGAGGAGCATGCTGAACATCTAAGGCTAGTCTTGGAATTACTGAAGAAAGAGCAGCTGTACGCGAAGTTTTCAAAATGCGACTTTTGGATTCGCGAAGTCCAATTTCTTGGACACGTGGTTAACAAACAAGGGATACACGTAGACCCAGCCAAGATTGAAGCCATCAAAAACTGGGAAGCACCCAAGACCCCAACTGAGGTGCGGCAATTCCTAGGATTGGCCAGGTACTACAGGAGATTCATTGAAGGATTCTCAAAGATTGCCCAATCACTGACATCCTTGACACATAAGGATAAGAAGTTCGATTGGGGAGACAAACAGGAAGCTGCATTTAACTTGTTGAAGCAGAAACTATGCACTGCACCTATCCTATCCTTACCGGAAGGATGCGATGACTTCGTGGTGTATTGTGACGCCTCGAAACAAGGACTCGGTTGCGTGCTCATGCAACGCGAGAAGGTGATAGCCTACGCTTCACGCCAACTGAAGGTGCATGAGAAGAACTACGCGACTCATGACCTTGAGTTGGGAGCCGTAGTGTTTGCTTTGAAGATCTGGCGACTACTTGTATGGCACAAAATGCACTATCTTTACCGATCATAAGAGCCTACAACACATCTTCGACCAGAAAGAGTTGAACATGAGACAACGAAGATGGGTTGAACTCATAGGTGATTATGATTGCGCCATCAAGTATCATCCAGGCAAAGCCAATGTAGTGGCCGACGCGTTGAGCCGGAAGGAAGCAACCAAACGCGTGCGTGCCCTACAACTCACGATTCAGTCTGAGCTACCAAATCAAATCCGACTTGCACAACAAGAGGCTCTGAAAACAGAAAACCTCCCTCTCGAAGCCATGCGTGGTATGGATAAACAATTGAAGGTAAAAGATGACGGAGCTTACTATCTGATGGATCGGATTTGGATTCCACGCTACGGGGGAGTGAGAGAAGTAGTGATAGACGAAGCACACAAGAGCCGGTATTCCATACATCCGGGCTCTGACAAAATGTACCATGATCTGAAGACAACCTACTGGTGGCCAAACATGAAAGCTGAAATAGCAACTTATGTGAGTAAGTGTTTAACATGCTCAAAGGTCAAGGTTGAGTACCAGATGCCATCAGGGCTACTTCAGCAACCGGAACTACCAATGTGGAAATGGGAGCAAATTTCCATGGACTTCATAACTAAACTGCCCAAGATGGCAAGTGGTTGCGACACCATCTGGGTTATCGTAGACCGACTGACAAAGTCTGCACATTTTCTACCTATCAAGGAGACTGACAAGCTAGACAAACTCACCCGTATCTATCTAAAGGAAGTGGTTACTCGACATGGAGTGCCAATCTCAATTATATCTGACCGCGACAGTCGATTCACGTCGCATATCTGGAAGTCTTTAAATAAGGCTTTGGGCACAAGATTGGACATGAGTAGCGCTTACCACCCGCAGACGGACAGGCAAAGTGAGCGAACCATACAACACTGGAGGACATGCTCCGGGCATGCGTTATTGATTTTGGGAGTAGCTGGGAAACTCACCTACCGTTAGTTGAGTTTTCGTACAATAACAGCTACCACACAAGCATCCAAGCTGCACCATTCGAGGCACTCTACAGACGTAAGTGTCGATCACCCATCAGCTGGGCAGAAGTTGGAGACAGCCAACTGACGGGCCCAGAGCTTGTGCACGAAACGACTGAAAAGATCGTGCAAATACGTAAATGAATGGCAGCAGCTCGGGACAGACAGAAAAGCTATGCCGACAAGCGACGCAAACCGTTAGAATTTCAGGTGGGAGACAGAGTGTTACTCAAGGTCTCGCCCTGGAAGGGAGTCATTCGGTTTGGCAAACGAGGCAAGTTGTTACATTGGACCTTTCGAGATCACCAAACGAATAGGCCCTGTAGCCTACGAACTGAACCTGCCAGTTGAACTGAGCAGTGTACACAACGTATTCCACATCTCGAACCTCAAGAAGTGCCTATCTGATGAGACACTTGTTATCCCTCTCGAGGAAATACAAATCAACGAACAATTGAACTTCGTTGAGGAACCGGTGGAGATTATGGACCGGGAAACCAAGAAGCTCAAACTCAGTAAAATTCCGATTGTGAAAGTGCGATGGAATTCGCGACGAGGACCGGAATTCACGTGGGAACGTGAAGACCAGATGAGACAAAAGTACCCACACCTGTTCGCGGAAAAGACAAGCACTGACAACACAAGTTGAATTTCGGGACGAAATTCTTTCTAACATGGGGAGGATGTGACACCCCGTAATTTCCAGGAAAACATCTTATTTATTTAAATGTTTATTTAAATGCATTGTGTACACGTGACACTAGAATTAGATTAATTTACTATGATACGTGGCACGACAGTACGAACACTGACATATGATTTGATAATTCATGGAATTATCGACAAACAGCACACACGTGTTAAAACATACGAACGTTGGTGAACGTCAAGCACATTGTGTAACACAACACTCGAAACTTCACGAAACCCTCACACATTGAACTAGGAAGTTCAAACGAGGCCAAACGATAGTTCAGAAGCGTGAAAACAACAACGACGAACGGATCAAACTCATTAAAAAGGGCTTATTGGGCTCTCTGGGAGCCCACCGCGGTACGCGGTGGCCCAACAAGCAATTCCATCCGCGATACGCGACATACATCGCGGGGATTGACTCCCGAAATCCTTCGCGGTACGCGACGAGGCCAGCACGCAAAATCTTTATAAAACCAAGACACCATCATCACCAGCCACCCTAGTCTCTTATTCTCGATTCCCAGACACTCAACCTTCGTCTTCCCCATCAGAAAACCATCTGGAAGCCATTAGAGACCTGCAAAAAGCTTAGAACTTGAAGGATTGAAGCTCATTAACCTCCTAGAAGTCGAAGAACCATCACCACCACCTTGCTATTCGAGGGAGCTACTGTCCAAAAGCACTTAGAAGCCTTTCAGCTCGATTTCATCATCATCTCAGTCTTGTAGGAGCACTCAAAGGTAGTCTCTAGACTTGAAACTCACTTTCACACCTCCTACACACACATGCAAAGCATTATACCCACATGCAAGCACTTTGAATGCACATGCACGAATTTTGCTTCTTGGTTTGTTAGTTTAGATGTGTTTCTTGATGATCTATGATGTTTAGATGATGATTTGCGATAATCCAAGTTGTTGTACATATGAATCTATGCTTAAAATGATGATTTGTGACAATATATTGCCATGCATGTATGATCCATGATGTTTAGGATGATTGTGAGTATATAGAAATGTTCATGGATGATATTGAAGGATGATTACATATTTAGATGATGTTGAAATGGTGGAAAGAGCTATTTTTGATGAAACTTTCTATATATAGCAACTTTTAGTTACAAGATGATGATATGGTTAGAATAGTAAACATGCTTGTATGTGAAAATGTTATTAGGATGTTAGAATGATGATTTGAATACTTAGATAATGATTTTTAGAGATAAATATGATCATATGTGATAAGTTACTATTTTTAGTAACTTTTGTTATGGAAATGATGCTAAGTGATGAATTTGGTTATGTTGACATGTTTAAACAATGCTAGAGTGGTTATTATGATGATTGATGATGAGAAAATGGTTTAGAAATTTGTAAATGGTCATTTCTATGCTAAGAACTACAAAGTTACTATATTTAGTAACTTTATTTTTACAAAAACCGATTTGTCAACGTGTTGAATGATTTAAGCATGCTAAATGATTTATTATGCTATAATATGATGATTAGATGCTAAGTTAGATGGTTTCCGATGTCACGTATGCTATAAATGGAAACCTTCCATTTTAGGAAACTTTTATGTGCAAACATGTTATAAACGACTTATATGAATTCGTATGATGATGTGCTATGTGTTAACATGATCACGTAGGACTATTGAACATGCTAGAACTATAAAACCGATATGCTTTGTGAACTTTCTATAAATGGAAACTTACTATAAATAGTAAGTTGTCCATAAACGCGACCTACGCGTTTTGCACACGACAAACACTTACACGATTGCTACACGAGTCACAAACCGTCATACGGTTCACCAACGGGTCGTTGACTTTACACGGTCAAACACGGTCAAACACGGTCAAACATGGTCAAACACGGTCAATATAGACCAACACGAGCAAACACGGTCATTGTGGACCGATGCGGACAAACATGAGCAACCAAGGGTTGTTGGACACAAACAGGAACACTAACACGAACAATAGCACGATCACTTACACGAACTCACGTACGGTGTACGATATAGGTTGCCGGTGACCGACACACTACTTTCTCGAGGAGCTTACGCAAACTTTCATTCACATCACTAAAGTGAGTTTACGGCCCCTCTTTACTCTTTTTCAAACGCTTTTAAATAGGGGTAGAATACTAGTTGCATCGAGTCAAACATCTATTACTGTACAAACATTATTGTGTATGCTGGTTTATTGGACAAACATTAAGTGTTGAACTCGTAACAAGCCCTCACAAAGTCTTACCGTTAATGTGCAAACAACGTGGTAGATTTGGATGGATCCATTAGGGAATGACTAACCCCACGGGGCACTATGTTGACTGGATGTCATAACCCGTGCAAATTCTGACCTAACTTGCTATGTATACGAGACATAGTGGAGGCAAGGACAAACAAGTCTAGTTCGGTAGTGACGCACTGACACTTTGGGCCTAGGGCTCGGTACTAACATTTGATAAACATCATGTCTCACCTTTATTACTATATGTATATCAAAACCTGTGAACTCACCAACCATTGTGTTGACACTTTTTAAACTTGTATTCTCAGGTAACTAGCGAGGCTAGCGTGAAGACAGGAATGCACAAATTAAGGGACGAGCATTAGGAACTTACATGCATACTGTCTTGTTGTTTGAAAACAATTTACTTATATTATGTTAAATGATGATGTGTCAAACTATTTATATTTCCGCTGCAATTTGTCAAACACTTGATTTTCCGCTGCATTATGACATGATAACTTTTATTCCGCTGCAAACTATTTTATTGTGTATGTGTCAAACTTGGATTTGTAAACGCATATAGAGTTGTTCTATATGACCTTGAGCTGTGATTCTGGACACGTCACATCCACGTGGACATGAACCACTAGTGGGAATTTGGGGGTGTGACATATCATTATAGTTCTTACAAATCGTCTTTGCTGCCCACTATCATCTGAATGTCTTCTTTGTTAATATGAATGTGAGAAAGCAGCTCTGATTATTTATATAAGTGTTCGAAATCTTTGTCAGAGAAAGTCTTCGTGTAAGTCTTTGTCTTGGAAGCGCCTGAAGATCATTCAGAAGCACTGATCATTTTGAACTTCTAAGTACTGAGGAGGTGTTCGGAAGCTTCAAGTTGTTGTATAGCTTTCAGAAGAAGAAAATTATCCTTCGGAAGCATTAGTTCTTCCGAAGGTTAATTCTTCTTTTCCTAATGATGTTTGTCTTGTGAGAGTCCAAGACTAGATCCAGAGATGTTTTGGTGAGCATCAGTCTTAATGGTCCTTACAGTCTCCCCTAGGATGATGCTACCAAAACTTATATTCTTCATATCTCAAGTTTTCAGCTCTTCTCTTGACAAGTCTTGTTGCGAGTCTTCATTAAATTGAACATTTGCAAACTTTTCAATAATCCTAGAAATTTTGATGTACACTCTATATGCCTTAGCATGAGAAGAGTATCAAACAAAGAATCCCGCAACTTATTTCTCAGCAAATTTGGCTAGATGATCTTTAGTATTTAAGATTGTGCATTGACATCCAAATGGTTTCAGAAATCAAATATATGGTTTTCTTTTATGCCAAATCTTATAAGGAGTCATACCATGTGATTTGACTACCAATATCTTGTTTTGGGCATAACAGGTAGTATTGACTGCTTCTGCCCAAAATGTAATTGGCAGTTTGGCATAAGATAACATGGTTCTAGCAGGTTCAATCAGTGTCCAATTCCTTCTCTCAGCAACACCATTCTGTTATAGAGTCCTAGGAGCACTGAATTTTCTTGTGATACCTTTGAACTCACAAAAAGTGTTTAGAGTATGATTTTTAAATTCTATACCTTGGTCAGACCTAATGATTTTGACATTATGATCACTTTTATTATCAACCCTAAGAATGAATGACTTCAAGATTTTAGAAGTATCATCCTTGGTACTCAAAAAGAATACCCAAGTATATCTTGAAAAATCATTAGTGACCACTAGACAATAAGATTTTCTCCCTAAACTTTTCACATTTGTAGGGTCAAACAAGTACATATGAAGCAAGTGTAGGACTGTTGTAATGGAATTTATCTCTTTGGCATGATGAGAAGTTTTGTTTTGCTTCCCATTAATGCAGGCAACACATTTATCAACACAAAAAAAACTCCTTTATTGGTAAGCTTGTAACTAAGTTATTTTTAACCAATTTATTCATATTTTTCAAGTTTACATGACAAAGTCTTATGTGACAAAGAGATGATTCATCAAGTGAGGCTTTGGAAACAAAGCAGTTTATATTGCTAAGTGGTGAAACTGTGCTCATATCCAGCATATACATGTTGTTCCTTCTGGGAGCTATGAACAGAATTTGGTCATTAGGAACAACACATCCTGGTTTCAGGACAATACATTCATGCTCAGTGAACAACATGTTATGTTTCTGATCACACACTTGAGAGACACTCAGCAAATTAAAATTTAACTCCTTCACACAATGAACATTTTCAAAACTAACATTGCCATTGGTTATTATTCCCCTACCTGTGATGTACCCACCTACTGGATCACTTCCAAAAGCAACTGACCCTCCAAAGAATGATTCAAATTTGTGCAAGTTGGTCTTGTTGCCTGTCAAGTGCTGGGAGCAGCCACTGTCAACTATCCACAAGTTACTTTTTGAGTCTTGTTGTCCCTACACACATAAAAGTAAATCAGTTTATGATGGGAACCCAAGCCCATGTGGTCTTGGGTTTTCCATTTGCATCATTGTAGGTGAATTTCTTTGATATCATTTTGGGTGGTGCTGATGATGAGCTTGTTGAATGAGCCATTTGTTTAGTGGATTCTTTCTTTCTCCAGACCTTGTTAACCTTTGGAACTGATTGAAAGTGTTTCATTTCTTTCTTTTGAAACCTTTCAGAAGTGGTTATGGCTTTCCTTTCTGATGTCTTGGTCTTGAACTGTTTTCTTTCTTCTGCTTGTTTTCTTCCGAAGTTGAAAGGTTTCTTGGTATTGTCGGAAGCATATTTAATTTTTGCTTCCGAAGATTTCTTTACTTCGGAAGACTTCTTTTTCTTGGAGGTGGATGCTTCCGATGATTTCTCTTGTTTCTTGCTTTTCCTTTTTCTCTCGAAAGCAGATCTTTGACCTTTCGAAACCTGAGATGTATTACTCCAACTTCCCTGATGGCTTTCTCTTATTCTTGGTCTTGAATGTGTTCTGCTTCTTGGATTGAAGAAGCAATCGACAGCATATTGATTCGTGTCTCCACACATCAGACACATTGGCTGAACTTTGGTTGATTTATGAAAGTTCCTTCTTGTGGGGGAACTTGTGCTATGCTTCACTGAACTTGACTGTCCTGACTTTGGTGTTCTAACAAAACTTTTGTGGGGTGATTTACCTGAACCTTTGATGTGCTGGCATTTCTATTTCCTGACTTAGCCCTATGTGACTTGTCAGATAAACAGGTGACATATTCACTTGATGATGTACTCCCAGTTTGTACATATTTAGCTTTAATACAAGCTGGTGTAGTTTTCTTGTTTCTTTTCTTTTGTTTAGTAACTTATTTTAGTTTTTCAGAAACCTCAGGAGTATCATCCTCAGATGAATAGATTGATTGAGCAGGAATAACATTAGGCAAATCATTTTCTTGTTAAATCTTATGTATGTCAAGAGTTTCATCATACACAAGATTTGTTACAGGTTTACATTTTATCTCTATTGTTGGAGTGTATACAGATAGAGGTTCCATTTTGTTATACCCTATCCTAGCACCCTTATTCTTTACCAAATCAGGTATCACAGTTATTTTGAAAAGTTTCTCAAAATTCTCTCCCTGACTAAGAAATATGTCTCAGTATGACTTATACAATACAAGTTCTGTCTTAGCAGTTATTAGTCTTTCTAAAAGGTTGTTTATTTGACACTGTTTGTAAGTGTCTTCATGTTTTAGACTAGAAATTGTCTTTTCCAACTCTTCAATCTTTTCTTTATAATTTCTTTCAGCATAAAAAAATTGTTTTAACAACTTGTATTGACTCAAGTTCATCACAGACTTGTGCATTAAATCTTTTATATGCGTTTAATTTTTCAAGACATTCAGGAGTGCACATGTCATCTATTACCTTGAATGTGGAGATGGAGTCATTTGCCATCAGTGCATTGTTTGAGGTAGATGCTTCCTCCACTTGAAAGCTCCAGTCTATGAACTCTTGCTGCTCCGCAATGTTTGCATTCTTTGACTGGTTTGAGGTCTTGGATGTTTAGTAGTTCGGCTGAGGTGAAGTAGATGGCTGGGAGCTTGGAGACATGCATTTTCTAGCAAAATGGTCTAGTTACTGACAGTTGTAACATTTTAGCTTGGACTTTTCCAGACCAAACCCGGTCTTCATATTGTGCTTTTTGAACTGTCTTCCAGTTCTTTGGTAAAACTTCTTTGCTCGGTAAGAAATCATGGCCATTTAGTAGTTGATGTCCATCTCTTCCAGATCATCTTTAGGAATACCGTCTAGATCTTCTTGACACAGATGAAAATAGTTTGTTTTTTCAGTCATGAATGTTCCCTGACCAGAGGTGAGCAGTGGGGTTGTGCTTGAAATTGGATTTGAGTGTGATGAAGATGGCGTTGGTGTTTCTGGAAAGGTGATGATAAGTGTGGAGTTTGAATGGTATATATATGGGCTGATAACTTTGAAATGGAGCGTTATGTATGGGTGCATATAAGGCAGCTGACCCAAGAGTAACGGAAGGTGATTTTTTAGGTTCTAGAGCATCAATCTCCATTTGGTAAGCACTTAGTATACCAAAGAGTTCTCCTAACTTCAGAGTTCTAGGATTTTCTGTTCTTTGGATGGTAACAAAATAAATGTTCCACTCGTGTGGAAGAGATCTTAAGAATTTTTTGATGACGTCTTGGTTCTCCATCTTTACACATGCAGCAGTTAGTTCATCAACAAGTTGTACATACCTTAGATATTAAGAGGCCATCTTCTTATTGTTTTCTTGACAAAAGTTCTCAAACTTTTGTTTCAGCATGTCTTTCTTGTTTTCTTTTACATCATCAGACCCGTCATACATCTGCTGTAAAGAGTTTCACAGCTTTTTAGCATATTTGCATTTCTTGAATGCATGTATGATAGAGTTAGGGATGGACATTTGGATTAACCATAGTGCCTTTCAGTCGACTTCCATCTTCTTGTAACCTTCATCTGTATATAGAGATGGATCTTTTAGAACAGTACTCCACCAGCTCTCGAAGCAGCAACAGTTAGAATGAATGGTCCTTCAAGAACTGACTTCTGGAGTTTGAAGTACTGGTTCCAGATGAAACCTTCCATCCTAACCATCCATGTATCATAGTCATCAGGTGTGAACATGGAAGGTTTGTTGAGAGTACCATTCTCAGTATCGTGCTTACTGATAGTTGTCGTTTTGACTTAGAGGACACTTGAAGCAATGAGTAGTAGAAGATGAATAACTATTAACTTAATAATGGTTAGCTGCTTAAGTTAAAGAGCCAAAGCTCTCATATCACTTGTTGGATCGGGTTATGTATCTCAACACAACACTTTCACAAGCAATCTTCTACTGAGCTTGATAGATGCGGAATATTCTATTAACTCAACTCCCTCACACTTGCAGAACAAATACAATACACAAATAAAGTTGAATTCAAGGTCAAAGTATATTTCGTTTCATTTCAAAGTGAACAAGACTCTACCACTCAAGCACCCACTCGTGTCTTGCTAAGTTACAAGTGAAGGATTATATATTAAGACCTACAGCTGTATCCTTATAGGGATACACGGCTAGACAAAACACTAGAAACAAATGTATGCTAAATCTAGTATCTGTTATGATCTTGACAGGCCAAGCCATATTAATTACAATTAATACAAAAGACTCCATTGACTTTTACAACAGATACCTAAATAAAAGTCATTAAATGCTTCGTATCTTTATAGTTATGACAAAATTTTTTTGTTGTTGACTATCATCTGAATGTCTTCTTTGTTAATCTAAATATGAGAAAGCATATCTGATTATTTCTGTAAGTGTCCGAAATCTTTGTTAGAGAAAGTCTTCGTAAGTCTTTATCTTGGAAGCCGCTGAAGATCATTCAGAAGCACTGATTATTTTGAACTTCTAAGTACTGAGGAGGAGTTCGGAAGCTTCAAGTTGTTGTATAGCTTTCAGAAAAAGAAAATTATCCTTCGGAAACATTAGTTCTTTTGAAGGTTAATTCTTCTCTTCCGAAGATTGTTTGTCTTGTGAGAGTCCAAGACTAGATCCAGAGATGTTTTGATAAGCATCAGTCTTAATAGTCCTTAAAGAAAAATACAACTAAAATAGAACACTTGGAAAGAAACTCACAAAAAAATCATTAACAGAGAAACGTTTACAATTATAAAATAAATTTTTTATGTTAAGAAAAAAATAAAAAGAAAAAAAATTAAGTTGCCTGCGTGTGAGACAATTTAAAGGAATTTCTCACGAAAAAATTCACAAAATAATCAATAAAAATGAATTTATTGCAATAGAATGAATTTATCATGATAAATCATGATAAAATGAATTTATCATGATAAATCACTATTCATAAATAGATTTTGTATAGATATATAATTTTCAATGCCTTGAATTCTTAACCGAATGAAAATTTGAACAAATCCAATTACGAACGTGTTTTCTGGTTGATATCGTCATCGACGTAAATGGAAAATTGTTTAAGCTTTGTTATATATATATATATATCCAATAAACAATCAAACTAATTGTATAGAAATTAATCAACTTGGATACTCTTGAAATCAATTACTATTTATATTAAACAATTTGTTTACTTACCATATGTTTAATCGGATAAGATCAAGAATTGTTTCAAAACTTCAATTATTTTTGATGAAATTAGAGTTCTTGCTTCTTGATTGATCTCTATATCCTTGTGTTTACTATATAAAAAAATAGAAACTCTATTTCTTAAAATAAACCATACATAATACATATTTCCATTTACCTCTTAGAGATTGAAGATATGAAGACATGTAATGAACTAATTAATTAATATAAATTTAATTATAAGTTAATTTATGGAAATAAGAAATATATATATATATATATATACACATATACATACATAGGGGTAGGTTCAGATACAAATAGATTATTTTATAAAAATGATAGGAACCAATAAAGTGTTGACATGTGGCATTTTAATTAATTAATAGAAAAGGGTAGTATAGGCACTTTGTATTTAATTGATTTTTAAATTTTGCATTAAAATAGGAAAGTAGGTAATCAGTTTAATGATTCAACCTATTCCAAAAATTAACATGTAATTGAATATCACGTATTATCATAAAAAAAACGAATTCGTAATAGCACATAATACCACTCCACCATTACAATCTAACATTTAACATACCAGCACATACTAACACCATTTCAACATTACATCTAACATAATAGCACATATCAGGACAATATGATTGGTTATTAACATAACATAATACTACAGATAACATAATAACACATAATAGCACGACACCATTACTATCTAACATTTAACACATCAACACAAACTAACACCATTACAATATTACAGCTAACATAATAGCACATCAGAACAATATGATTAAATGTTAATAGCACATCCCGATTACAAAATCAAAACGTAATATGTTACATCCCGATTGAATCTTTTAATTTTAGAAACTAAATCCCATTTTTTTCGTTAAACCGTTATATCAGCAAATCAAAAAACAAAGAAATCCCTAATTTACCCTTTTGATAACCCTAAAGCCCTTTTAATTAAATTTTTAACCAATTTTAAATCTCAACCCTAGATCTTAGCGCATCAATAGCCGAGATTGTTTCTCACACTTTTTACAAAAGTAACACTTTGTACAATAACCCTACTCTATATACATATATATATATATATAGGATTTGAATCAAATGAAAACTCGATCTTAAAGAGAAAACTCTTAAACCCAATCTCAACCCTTAGATCAAACTTATTTAATATTTTAATTAATTAAATAAAAAGGGTATAATTGTATTTTCTCACATACCCTTCATATAAATATTTGATTTTATTCACATATCTTCTCTCTCCGCTTTCCTCTTTTCTCTCTCCTCTCTCCTCTCTCCTCTTTTTTCTCTCATCTCTCCTCTTTTCTCTTTTATTTCTTCTCTCTCCTCTCTCCTCTCTCATCTCTTTATATATTTAATTTAAATATTTGATTTTCCAGAATACTACACATGTGTATTGTTTTATTTTTTGGTTAAAAAATATTTTTTAAAATATTACAACTAAAAAATGTATATTTTCATACAAAAAAAATCATATTTTTTTTAAAAAAACAAAAAATATGCACATGTGTATTAACCATATTTTCAACCATAATAAAAACATTAAACATGTGTATTTTACACAGAATATCAAAATTACTAAAACCATACTACACATGTGTATAATAAAAATGTACAAATTTTACAACAGACAATACACTTAGTCTAAACACTACTATAAGATCTAAAAAACTACAAATGTGTAGTAATAAACATGTACAAGTTCTACTGCGTAAAGTACACTTTGTCAAGCAAACATATATAATATCTGAAAACTACACGTGTAATATTAAAAATGTACAAATTTTACTGCCTAAAGTACACCCTGTCAAGCAACACCTATAAAATCTGAAAAAGTACACATGTGTAGTATAAAAATTGTACAAGTTTTAATGCATAAAGTACACCTTGTCAAGTAATATCTATAATGCGCTTATTTTTTGTTTTTTAAAAAAATATGACTTTTTTTGTATGAAAATTATATATTTTTGTAGTTGTAATATTTAAAAAAATAATTTTTTAACCAAAAAATAAAACACTACACATGTGAAGTATTCTAGAAAATCAAATATATAAATTATATATAGAGAGGAGAGATGAGAGAGATAAGAGGTGAGAGGTGAGAGTAGAGAGAAGAGAGAAGAGAGAAAAAAGTCAATTATATTCTTCAAAGAGTAAAAGAGTAAATTTACTCTTAAAAACCCCAATAAAATATTCACCTTTAATTGTGAACCACATGTTTTTTCTGATTAATTAATTAAAATCTAAAATAAATTTGATCTAATGGTCCACGTAGGGTTTAAGAGTTTTCTCTTTAAGATCGGGTTTTCAAAGAATTCAAACCCTATATATATGTAACATATGACTAAAATTCCAACAATATAATCAGTTTCTAGCATCTTGCTAGCTAGAACCCATTTGTTGAATTAATATACTTTTACTATTAAAAACATATAATTAGCAAATAAAAATATCTTATCTTAGTTTTATGGGTTTTTATTTTAATTTATATTCATGTAAGAAAACCACGAAGCAGAAACTATCATATGCAAATATTTTCAAATAGAAACCAAAAATTATCATTGATGAAACTTCATCCTTCCATTGTAGTCTTGTCAACCACAACCATTACCCATCCTTCACCACCTAACCTCACTAATTTTTTCAAAACATTTACTCAACTAGTGGTGCACCTACATCAGATCACACACCACCAAGTACCATTTATTATAAACTACAATATATTTATGTTGGAAATTTGATAAATTTGATTAATTATCAAATTTAATTTGAATTAAAATCAAAACTCTTCATTTTACTAAATTAAATCAAGACTCTTCAAATTATATATATTAATTATATGTATTATGTCAAGACTCTTCAAATTACATATATTGATTATATGTATTATGACAAGACTCTTGAAATCACCAACTTCTTGTATAAATACAAGACACTGGTGTCTTGTTTTGGTGTTGAAAAGAATACTACATAAAATCACACACAAACTTTGAAGAATTTCCAACTTTCTCAACTCTTCAAGTTCTTGTTTAAGACATATTTTTCAGGTGCTAGGTTAATCCCGACAGTACACAAACTGTTTCGGTTGTTGTACCCTGGGAGACAGACGCGTTCGTCTTGAGAAGAGGCGCGAAATCTGTTTTAAGGGAAGCGTATTGAATACGTGCCTCAACCATAATCATCAACATGTTTATTCTATGTCAATGAAGAATAGGTGGAAGACATAAGCGTATTGAAGTATTTGTGACCGGCTCGTCAAGATGCTTGATTGAAGACTCTCTATTTTGAGTACCCAATGAAGACATGCATTAAAACATGTTTCGTATATAAACTAGTAATTTATGTTCTTTTATTTTAGTATTGTAACCGGTAATGTACTAAAATATTTCTTACGAATAACGAGTGTATCGTTATTATGTATATTTTATTATTGTTTTATAATAAAAACGTGAACCCATCTCCTACAATCTTAAAACAGACTTTCGTGAAAAACCTTATAAGTAAGGATTTTAGGTTCATGAAAGTTAAATATAAACTTAGATTTTTTGATAAAATCTAGTAAATATTTTTTTGAAATATTTAGTACAAGTTGGTCGGATTTTGTAATTGGAATACAATATTTAATATAGAATACCGTGTTACAAGACATGTTTTGATTCATTGTTTTGAGTTCATGGGTTTTGATTGTGAATTTTAACCATGAACAATTTTTGGTTGCTTCAAAATATGTTTTTGAACATTCATTTTCTAATAATCTTATTAGAAAAAAGGTGGTTTTGAAACACATATAAGATGTTTGTAAACAATTTTTTTTAACGTGCGTGTTAGAAGTTTATTATTATTATTTTTAAAAATATTACTGGTTACGAAACCTTTACATTTTCTAACAAGAATGTTAGATATAATAAAGTTTTTCGAAACTATATACTCGGTTATCAACATTTAACTTATATTTCTAATGAGCGTGTTAAAAATTATAATGTTGATTAGAATAATAACTATTCTAACAAACATATTAGAAAATATTGTGTTTGAAAAAGTTCTTATGCATTTATATTTCTAACAAACATGTTAGAATCGAGAGTGTTTGTGTAACACTTTATTTATTTTATAACAAGCGTGTTATAAAAGATTACTTGCAAAGTAATAAGTATATAACGATTTTTCTAATCGTTTATTTTCTAACAAGTGTGTTAGAGTTTGTTTATTTGGTATAAACATAATGAGCTTTATAACGATTTTGGTAATCGTATTTTTTTTCCTAACAAGTATGTTCGAATCAGTTTATTTTGCATAAACATGATAAGACTTATAACGATTTTGGTAAACGTTTATTTTTTTAACAAAGTGTGAGAAAAACCAGTTTATTTTATAAACAAAAAAGCTTTATAACGGTTCGAGTAATCGTTATTTCTAACAAGCGTGTTAGAATCGACTTGCTTTTATACGAAAAGCTCTAGAAATGTTATAGTTAATTATATTAATAAATTATGTGGAATTTATTATAAAGTGATAATGACATATAGATGCTTCTATTGCTTTCATTGTGTTTGAAATTATGTGGATTATGTGTCTACTAACTTAGAAGAGCATCCTAAATACATAGCATGAGATACAACAAATGAAAATTTGAAATTAATTTGTTGTATGTCATAATGAAACATGACTTTCTATTGAAGGAGGACTTCAAAACATGTCAAATGACGATGTCATTTGAGATGATTTTGGTAGACGTTGAAAGTGTTGAAGAAATAACACTTTAAAATTTGATGTTTAGCTATCATTCTTGTACCCGTTTAAAATATGTTGTGTGTTATATTTTATTATAAATGTTCAACTATGCCTTAAGTTTATTTATTTATTTTTAAATAAACAAGTTGATCTAGAAATAATAAAATGATATATGGTAAATAATATTTAAATTTTGGACAATTTAAATTTTTCTAGTCTAATAAAGATACATATTTAAAAGGAAATTACAAGTGGTGACTTGCACGAACACAATGAGCGGGTTATGATATTGACTTATATATATTGTAAGTCTCATATCAAATATCAACGTAATATGGTGAGTGCGTTAAAACAAAATACACAAGAACGAAGGATGTCGTCTAATATATGTTGAGAGCATCAACATGGAAATTCATAAGTGTATTTTGATTACTATAACATATGAAATAAATATATGTTATTATTGTAAATAATTTTAATAAATTTTGCACTTTTATTAAAGATACTCTTAATAGAGATAGTCTTGTAGATTGTGCTATAGCCATTAACTTTATTGAAACTATATGGATGATTTATTCTTCAATTTGGGAGAATATCCTAATACATGGTTTCATTAACACAACAATATAAATGTATAAATCACTTTAGATACATGGGATATCATATTGTGGAGTATTAATGTTGTTGACTATATCTAAAGAGTCTAGTGATTTTATACAAATAACATTTATCATATGTTGATGAATGCGTTCATCAAAGTGACTTGAGTTAAGACATATGTTTAAGTTCTTTTGATTAAATGGTGAAGCCTTAGAGATTAAAGGCAAATGAGTTATGATCCTACATAATGGATGAAGTTAAATATGGTTATGAGTTTTCCTTAAACTAAGGATTTAAAAAAAATCTCATCATTCTTGTCTAAAGTAAGGTATGAATGTTTGTAGAGATAATGTGTTATCTCTAGGAGCTGTGATTGATAAGAATGATGCATCTTCTGTTCACGTGCTAATATTTTAATCTAAAGCATGCTAGACTAATACATGTTAATTTATATGCTCTGCGAAGATTAAATTAACTTTATACATTCAATATATGTGATGACATGAGAATGAGTTTTGGTTCATATTAAGAGAACTCATGAAGTAATATGTATGGATGAACTTAGTGACACAATGATGTATATATGTGTCAAAGTCATCAAAAGATAAATTGCTCAATCTTAATCAAAGTGAAAGCAATGTGGGAGAATGTGTCGTTTACGAAACAACCCTCTAGAGTTTGTAAGAGATAGTATTTGAGAAGTTTCTCAATCTCTTGTGGAAAAGGAGAACTTTTCACAGCACAATTTTAATAATTGGAAAATGGTTATCTAATAAGACGCAAATGTGGGGGTTGCTTGCACTTAATACAAGTATGTGATAGATTTTTGTAATAAGGATTTTAGTAATCCAAATAAATATTGCATATTCGTGACAAAATGGGGTACACGATGGTTATATGGATTTAATCAAGTTGATTAAACTCAAATGTCAATTGGTAAAATTCAAATTTTAGTTAGATATTTGAAAGAGCTTACCAAAGGCATGGTGAAAACGTGTTTAGCCTTGAAATGAGTTTCAAATCATTCTAAAGACATGGTTACATAACTAGATCCAAGTTGAGATCACTGGTTATAGTCTTATAAATTGAAAAAAGGGCTAGTATGACTTGTGAGTCAAGAACACGTTAGAACAACTTATCTCAGTTGCAAATTATCGTTGTTGACTTGATGAAGTCAAAGATAATATTTAGGATCCAATAACATGAGAGATTAATTTGAGGAATGTGACTAAAGCCCTTGTAAAGAGATATTTGAAGGAAACCTAACCTTGTTGATTGGAGATCCCATGATCTAGGTTCAATAGGACAACTAATTCAGATATCTAGAGTGGTCACTGTGGGGTCATAGTTGTACAATGAATGTATAAGCTAATATATATGTTAATATATATCCTCCTAAACTGTAAAAAGGGTGTTTAAATACGTCCTACTTCATTCCTATAATAATCAGTGACATTATTGTGTGAGGCTAAGCATAATATATGTTCATGATCTGTGTAAATCATGATAACCAAAATACTTTTAATGATTTATGGACAAATCACCTATGTTAGAGAGAAGTGGGGTCGCTTCGAATGAAATTGTCGGGCATAATTCCTAGAGCTCTCACAGAACCAGGATAATGTTTCATGACCATAACAGACACGACAATGAGGGTTTAACCAGACCAGGAAGAGTATTGTGTGAAGTGTAATAACGTCTACGTAAAAAGGGGTTTAGTTAAAGGACATCGCGTCTATTAACTGCTAGGAGACCAAGTATACTTCACAAAGGAAAGTTCAAAGGGAACACCTACTTCTCCTGCAATACTCAACCGCTGAAACTGTGTCTTAACACTTGAGTGTATGAGTAGATTTTTATTCATGTGGGGGATTGTTGGAAATTTGATAAATTTGATTAATTATCAAATTTAATTTGAATTAAAATCAAAACTCTTCATTTTACTAAAATTAAATCAAGAATCTTCAAATTACATATATTGATTATATGTATTATGTCAAGACTCTTCAAATTACACATATTGATTATATGTATTATGAGAAGACTCTTGAAATCACCAACTTCTTGTATAAATACAAGACATTGGTGTCTTGTTTTGGTGTTGAAAAGAATACTACATAAAATCACACACAAACTTTGAAGAATTTCCAACTTTCTCAACTCTTCAAGTTCTTGTTTAAGACATATTTTTTAGGTGCTAGGTTAAATCCGACAGTACACAAACTGTTTCGGTTGTTGTACCCTGGGAGACAGACGCGTTCGTCTTGAGAAGAGGCGCGAAATCTGTTTTAAGGGAAGCGTATTGAATACGTGCCTCAACCATAATCATCAACATGTTTATTCTATGTCAATGAAGAATAGGTGGAAGACATAAGCGTATTGAAGTATTTGTGACCGGCTCGTCAAGATGCTTGATTGAAGACTCGCTATTTTGAGTACCCAACGAAGACATGCATTAAAACATGTTTCGTATATAAACTAGTAATTTATGTTCTTTTATTTTAGTATTGTAACCGGTAATGTACTAAAATATTTTTTACGAATAAGAGTGTATCTTTATTATGTATATTTTATTATTTTTTATAATAAAAACGTGAACCCATCTCCTACAATTTAAGCATAGTAAGACATCATCCAAACAAACCTAGCTCTATCAACTAACCACTCTCTCCAGAAAGCCCTCTCTCAACACACTTTACATGGGTTCATACACAACCTGTGGAACCCATATTGACATTCACTCCCGGCAAGTCCTCAACTCACGATTTTGTACTATAGCTATTCACGAGCCGAGGTTGTGCAAACAAGAATTGAATGTTTAATTTGGTATTTGAATGATTTGAATGCAATTTATAATTTCTGCAATTTTCGGTTGTGCAAAACCAGGAAATGCTGATTTTAAATCAGCACCTAAAAAAATGAGGTTTTACACTTTGGTGGCGACTTTTCACTTTTAGTGGCGACTAAAATTGCCACTAATGGTTACAATCCAAACATGGAAACCAACCAATAGTGGCGATGCTACTATTAACGGCGGCAAGGGGTCTTTAGCGCCGACACAATAGTGGCAATCTTTTGCCATTAGCAATTTTTTTTTAGTGGCGACATGTTGCCGTACTGCTATTAGTAGTAATTTTAGGTATCTTTAGGGACAATTTTTGTTGCCGCTAAAGGTCCTTTTTCTTGTAGTGCCAAGGTCAACCCCAGGATGATCCAAAGATTCTAGTGGTACCCCCATGACTTTCTAAATGGAAGGTCATGGGTTCAAATCTCTCTCAAGGTGAAATAGGGGTCCTTGAGAGGTCGGGGGTTTTCCGGTGTGGTTTCCTCCTGGGGTGGTGGTGGGGTCTCAACGGAGGTCATAGTAACTAGACCTTGGTGACATGGCCTGGAAACAGTGGTTCACACGTTGAGATCAAATGCCGTTCAAAAAATATATATGCGATGAGTTAATATAGGCATATAAATAAAGCTTATGTAAATAACCAAAATTCATTAGTTGTTTGATACTTTTTAAAATTTTCATTTGTTTTTCTCTTTTTACGTTTTTAACAGTTGAATAATTGTTCAAAGACATGACTTCTGAAAATCATATAATAGTAACAAATAAAAGATTTTAAATTAACAAAATCGTATAGTTATCTTAAGACAAAAGTAGACTAGATAAAGCAAATAAAGAGATTTCAAAAATACCTAAATTGAGATTTGAGGGTCAGAATGTGTTTACGCCACAGGTAGCGTTAATGCTTACTCCGACAAACGGTTGGGTAATGGGCGAACACACACGATGTTTTCTAAGTGCTAGTTAAAACAAGTTTAGGAGCATCCTTGTATGCTAGTTAAAACAAGTTAAAACCTTTTTTTTTTCTAAGTGCTTTAGGAACACACAAGAATTTTCACGGTCGCCTCTAGCTTCTCATATACCTTAAAAATAAAACAAGTTAAAACCTTTTTTTTTGGAACGATCAACTGATCATCTGCCAGGTACTTTATACGCGACCCCCAATGACTAAAGAACGCCCGAGCTAGCCACTAATCTAGACAGACGGAGCCCCTAACCCACCACCACCAATTCCTGGGAAAAACCCGACCCAAGCACCCGGCCAAAGGCACGAAGGTGAAAGGCCAGTAAAACCGCCCGGGATCAATGATCGAACCCAAGTCCTAGGTCTCTTATCACTTCCTTATGCATCCATTTTACCATTAGGACAATATATTATTGGTTTAAGTTACAACTTATTTAATAAGTTAAAGTACAAAAATGTAAAATAATTAAAAATAAAATAAAAAGGCAATATATATTTATTAAAATAAACCTATTTGACAGTAAAGCATTGTCATGAAGTATTCCTAACAATAAAAACATTATGATAGTCGAAAGTGCAAAATTAAGTTGACCCATCTCACTATTTTCTTTCTTCAAGAATTGCGTTAAATTAAAAGTATATTTTTTAAGAGAGTGAATGTGGGTAAAACCGAGGGTGAAGAAAATTAATAGAGTTGTATAGTATTTGTTTAAAAAAGTAGATTTTTTGAATTTAGTGGCCATATGACCTGGTCGAGAGCCATAGACTCTTTTCCTTACTAACCATCTCATGTATCGGTGAAAACATCACGGTATCCAAATTGCTCCCCCGAATTCGCAAGAGGAGAGGGTGGGGTAGGGGTGTTTACGGTTCGATTTTTACGGTTTTTAGTTGTAACCCTAAACCAAACCGTTAATAATGATTTTTGAATAATGAAACCAAAATCAAACCGTTAAAATACAAACCGAATCGTTGGTTTGGTCTTACGGTTTTTAACTTTTTAGGTTTGGTCTTTTTGAGCCCGTCTAATATAAAACCAAATAGTTTTACGGCTTGAAATGGGATAATTACATTGCACGCTCAGAGGTTATTTTTTGTTGAATGGTGCTCGAACCTAGCACAATCTCTCTCTATATACATATACATATAGATACAGACACACACAAGGTCTAATCCGGTTTTTGGTAAAAACCGTAAACAAAAACTGTTCACTATGGTTTCAAAGTATTGTAACCAATCAACCAAACGTTTGGAGAAAAAATTGACCCAAAACCAAACTGATGACTGGTTTGGATGGGTTCACGGTTTGAAATTGTCCGTGAACACCCCAAGGGTGAGGTGGTGTTCCTGGTCGAATGTTGATGATGCTTTTTGCCGGCTCGGTTAGTGTCTTCCCTGCTGTGTGGCCTAATGTTTATCATTTAAAAGGTGGTATCAATCACCAACAAATATAAACGTAAAGGACCAGCGATAAATGTAATTATTGACCAAATGCACGACTTTTCAACATATCAATATTTCTATAAATATATATAGATTTTTGGGGTGCAAATGGAGTTGTTCGTTGCTAAAAAGATCACAAAATTCATAACCAATTTGCAGTCGTTTCATTTTCTCACATTCAAAACTCAATTGATTTTACAAAAAAAAATAAAAAGTTTTTCTTATAATCCTTCCTCCATCGCTCTAAACACAAACATGTCCATACTCGTCGGAAAATCCCTTGTATGGTTATGTTTTATTTCCATGCTTTCAATCAAAACCACCATCACCTTCGCTCAACCCAATTTCCTAGCAAACGTTTGTGGTCAAAATGAAAATTACACCGCAAACAGTACTTACCGAAGAAATCTTGATACCGCCCTCTCCATCCTTCCCACCACCGACACGGGCTTCGGATTCTTCAACCACTCCACGGGCCAAGGAAGTGACACGGTCAACTCAGCCGCCCTTTGTCGGGGTGATGTTGAGCCAGGTTTATGCAGAAGTTGTCTGAATGATTCCATTGTTAAATTACGAGAGATGTGCCCCAACCAAAAGGAAGCACTTGGATATTATGACAATTGTTTGTTGAAGTACTCCAACAAGACAGTATTTGAAGGTGGTGGTCGAATTTTATATAATCTTCAAAACGCATCAGATGTGGATGGGTTTAACAGGGCTGTGAGACCGTTGTTGAACGAGCTTAGAGACAATGCTTCGGCAGGTGGTTCGCTACTCAAATTTGCGAGCGGGAACACGACAGGGCCAGATTTTAGTACTATTTATGGTCTTGTGCAGTGTACCCCTGACTTATCGGGGGTACAGTGCTCTGATTGCTTAGATAATGCAATGAATAGCTTTTTTATTCGCTTTGGAGGGAGTGTTGGTGGGAGGCTTCTTCAACCTACATGTAATTTTAGGTACGAGATTTATCGGTTTTTTAACGGAAGTACTCGGGTCATACCATCGCCGCCATCACCACCACCTTCATCTGGGCTAACTCCGCCAGTTTCGTCACCACCCCAAGGTACGAAAAAGGTTATTTTTCTGACGTTAAACACACACTCGAAAAATCTAATTTAAAAATCCGGCTATTGCTTACATTTAATACGATCTAAAATTACAAATCAAAATAGTTGTTTGCACAACCAAATCAAAGTTATAAAATTATATCGACATTTTGAAAGAGATTGGGCATAGCTTTAGCATAATGCATCTTTCAATATGTTAATTTTTACAATTAATATATGGGAGTTGGGACCCGGTTCAAATACAAAGATAATTTTGTGTACGAAGTCTGTGTGATTTTATCACGCAAGTGTAATTGTTTTTACGTGATAAAATCACACAGAAACAAATTTATCACTACTAATACATGTGCGTAATAATTTAATCTTTGTGTGATCTCCAAGTATGCATGATTTTATCACAAAAGAATAATTAACATTTACGTGATAAAATCACGTAGACGTGTCCTCATCGCATACAAAATGACTTTGTATTTTAAACTTTTATTTAATATATATATATATGTGTATGCGCGCGCGCGTGCATGCGCGTTTGTAGGGATTGCATAATGTGAATACTCGATATTAAAAAGAAAAACCTTAAAATCCTATTTGAACCCTCCATTTAAAATCCTGAAAATTAATATATGGTCTACATTAAACCACATTAAAATTGATTTTTTTATTCAACCCTATCTTTTTATTCAATTTTAATGTGATCCACATATTTATTTTTAAGATTTCAAATGGAGAGCCCATATACGATTTAAGAGTTTTCTCTTTAAGATCGAGTTTTCTCGTTATATAATCCCTGGAGTAAATTACCGAGATGGTTCGTGTGGTTTATTAGTATTTCACTTTTGCTCCCTAGTATTCATAAATTACTCATATGGTCCTTAACATTTGACATGTAACTAATATAGTCATTATGTGAGAGTAATTTGGTCAATGAGAATAATTTAGTTACCTAAGGATTATATGTTATTAATGTCAAAGTTAAGGACCACATGAGTAATTTATGAAAGCATCTTATGAATTAACATCATAATAAATAAATCAGATCATATTTAGTATGTCCAATTAATATGACTAATCTATTTCAGTTTTTAATTTTAAACATAATCTATACTATATAATAAAAGAATAACACTCCGCCACGTGTCGTTTTATGGTTAAACCACATGCCACATGTCATTAAGTGAGTGGACAAATGGCAATTGATGCCACTTGTCATGATTATATTAATCCTTAATATTTTAAAAATAAAGTAAATTTAATAAATGTAATCAAGTCAAACTTCCTAATTTACAAAAATGGTATTTATTTTTTTCTTTAAATACTAATTAAAATCTAGGGTGAGGTTATGGTAAAAAGGCTTAGATGGGTGAAAAGTGTGAGAAGGATTGTGGACCATTAGATGTATAATTTAATGGTTGAGATCAAAGTAGTATTAAAAAAGTTAGTTGAATGGTATTTTAGTCATAGACACTTTTGTTGACTTTTTATTATGTTCCCCCTATTTTTTTAAACGGCCATAACTTTTATATACGATATTATTTTTTCAAAAAAACTACACCAAAAAAACGAGCATTTTTTTATCTTTAAAACGAGTATAATATTGTTATTTAAAAAAAATTAAAAAAAAACGTTTTCCTCTACCTTTGACATTTGTAATGCGTCATTGTGTCTAATTGTATATTACACAATGACCTGAACGTAAAACACAATGACGCGTACATTACACAATGACCTTAACGTAAAACAAAATAATGACTATTACACAATGACCTGAACGTAAGACACAATGGTGTTATATTACACAATCATCTGAAGATAAAAAAACAATGATAAATATATTACACAATGACCTGAACATAACACACAATGATGATTATATTACACAATGTTCTGAAGATAAAAAACAAATTCATTTAATACAACAATATGCATATTACACAATGACCTGAATGTAAAACATAATGATGCGTATATTACACAATGACCTGAACGTAAAACAAAATAATGAGTATATTACACAATGGCCTGAACGTAAAACACAATTATGTGTATATTACACAATATAAAGATAAATACAACGATGAATATATTACACAATGACCTGAACGTAAGACACAATGATGAGTATATACATAATTTTCTGAAAATAAAACACAATGATGAATATATTACACAATGACCTGAATGTAAGACACAATGATAAGTATATTACACAATCGTCTAAAAATAAAACACAATAATGAATATATTATACAATGACCTAAACATAAAGTACAATGACCAACATTTATTTTTTAAAAAATAAAGACAATTTATGTTTTTTAAAGTTATGAGTTTTAAAAACATAATGATGAAATAGCACAGTTATGTACTTTTAATACATAAAACATAAAAAATAAATAAGAACAATTTATTTAATGCATAAAAACAATAACAAAATACCAAAATATGATATAAAAAAATTAAACACAATAATAAAAAAATTAAACGCAATGACCTAAAGCATTAAACACAATGAGTTGAAGCGTTAAACACAATGATTTTAAGTTTTAAACACAATGACCAAAATACCCTTTTTATTAAATTAAAGAAATGCCACTTGTCAATTTCACAATCCTTCTCACCCTTCTCACCAATCTCACCCTTTTTACTTGAACCTAATCCTTAAAATCTAATCATATCCAACTTCCAATAATTTTGAAATTCAAAAATTTTCAAATTAAATTATCAAGAAACTCAATACACAAATTTTAAATTCTAATTAAAATAGAAAGAATAATGATGATAACTATATTTTATGAATGATTTCAAATTTTTATGATTCTTAAATCTATAATCATTTTGTAATTAATATTTATTTTTAATTAACTTCATTCTACAAATTAAAAAACAAAAGGTTATCACAAAAAATCATTTTACCATTTTTATTTCTTAATTGCTAATTCGTATTTTTAATATAATTTTATGATTCAGCCCGTGTAATACACGGGGTCAATAAGCTAGTTAGTTATAAATGTATATTTTTATTTTATACGAGTGTTCAATCCTTCATTTTGATCAAGAAATTAAATATAACTCATCATATTGATACATCTGTAAAACTAATTGAATGTATCAACCCGGATAAATTTCAACCCAATAAAATATTAATGGAAACTTGACTAAAAGAATAGATCAAAAGAAATAACAATAATTGAGTACTTGTGTCTTTGTCCAAAATTACTTTTCAAAAACGACTTTGATATTTTAAATCAATTCGATCAGTCACTTTGATTAATATAACAATATTGATACATTTTTAAAGTCATTGAACGTACCAACCAGTAGAAATTGTGTCTTTGTCCAAAATTACTTTTCAAAAACGACTTTGATATTTTAAATCAATTCGATCAGTCACTTTGATTAATATAACAATATTGATACATTTTTAAAGTCATTGAACGTAGCAACCGGTAGAAATTTCAACCCAATAAATAATGGAATTTTGACTAAAAGAATTAACCAGACTAATCTAGCTAGTCTACCTGTTACATTGATCCATTTGCGATGCATACGTATAATGTATATATGTGTAGGCCCTCAAGAGGCCAAAGTAAAATTGCAGTAATTTTAACGTTATTTTACTTATTTTGTGAAAATAACGTTAAAAGTATTGGGATGACTAACTTCAAACGACAACTTTGAGCCGGGGACTCCTTCGGAGTAGTCTCTCTATCCAAACTGAGACAGGGTAAAGTTTGTGTCCATCCCCCGGACCTTACTGAACAGTGAGAATATACTAGGTATGTTTTTTGTCTAGTCTACCTAACTTCTCTTGTGTAACTTTCAATACCTTTGATTAAACGTATACACTTTAAACAAATTACATAAATGGCCCGTTAACTTTGACTCACATGAGTTAACGAATTATATACCAATACAACTAAGAAGAGCCGAAGAAATTATTAAACTAAAAATTTACAAATCAAAGACCACATCTGCACATGCATATTGTTCAAAAAAAAAATGCCCCAAGGAGTTTTGGATCAAGCATTTTCAAGGTATGTTCATCCATCTATCTATGTTGGCGCAACTTTAACAAACTTCCTTCTTTCAAGTTCAATTATAAACACACTACTTTGACCATTGAGATCAGGGGCGAAGCTTAATAGGGGCCGGGGGGAGGCGATCGCCCCCCTCTTTTTTCGTCCATAATGTTAATTTTTCGGCCAAAATATTATTTTTAGTTAATTTCCGCCCCCGCTCTCACTTTGCCCAAGCTTCGCTACTTATTGAGATATCATTCACCATCTCTAATTTAGACATAATATTTTAGCTTAATTATTGGGAATTTTTCGTAATTTATTATATCGTAACACTTTCTATTTCAGGAGGCAAGAGTTCAAACAGGACGACTGTGATAATAGTAGTTGTTATTGTGACCATTTGTGTCATCATAATTATTGCTTCCATATGTATCTTCTTAAGATTGAGAAAGAAGAAGAAGCAAATCCCACAGACCGACCATAATGAGAGTAAGTTCCCATTCTGCGACTTAAAGCTAATGATTACAATAAGAAACTAAGGAACAATGTTAGACATTATAGTATTAGATACATAGAATTATCCATCTTTAAAGGTATACTTCTAACTAACACTTTCTCTTCACTAGCTGAAGCCATAGATATTGGGACCGTTGAATCTTTGCAATACGATTTTACTTTAGTGAAAGTAGCAACAAATGATTTTTCAGATGAAAATAAGTTGGGAAAAGGTGGATTTGGATCTGTTTACAAGGTATGCACAAACAACCATTGATTGTTTTGTGCCCACAAGTTCAAATTTTGGATATTCATATCTATGTTATCGATCGATAATTGATTCAGGGTAAGCTTGAAGGTGGACAAGAAATAGCGGTAAAGAGACTAGCTAGGGATTCTGGGCAAGGTGATGTAGAATTCAAGAATGAGGTTTTACTAGTCGCGAAGCTCCAACACCGTAATTTGGTTAGGCTGCTTGGTTTTAGCATTGAAGGAAGCGAACGCCTTCTTATTTATGAATTTTTGCCAAATGCAAGTCTTGATCAATTTATATTTGGTATGTGTTTAAAAGCAACACCTTTTTCAAACGTTGCATGTTGCTGCTATATACCACTAGACACAATAATCAACTATATGTTCCATTATTCTTTTTGGGGTGGACTAAGGGTATGTTGTGTTTAATAATTATTGCTTTTGTTAGTTTAGACCATGAAATATATGCCTTAATTGGTTTACCATAAAAAGGTTCTTTAAGAAAATCTAGATTTACCACATGACAAGTACGTAGCATCACAAATGTGACTAAATTAGAAACATTTGTAGTCACAAACGTTGATTTCTACGTTAAGAACTTAACAACGTTGACCATTTAGTGACATTATTGTGGTAGCAAATGTTGTTTCTTGTATTGAATACGGTTAATGATGCTACATATCTCTATGGTTCATGCAGATCCAACTAAGGGTGCACTTCTTGATTGGGAAAAGCGATACAATATCATGAGAGGTGTTGCGAAGGGCCTTCTTTACCTTCATGAAGATTCTCGTCTACGAATAATTCATCGTGATTTGAAAGCCAGTAACATATTGTTAGATTCTGAAATGAATGCCAAAATTGCCGATTTTGGTATGGCAAGAATGTTTAAACCCGAGGAAACTCAAGGAGATACTAGTCGAATTGTTGGAACCTAGTAAGTATACAAACATGTTATAAACTAACAAGGGTTACTTTAATGAACTTCTCTCATACCCCATAATAATGCTAGAGCTGACATTAACTTGGTCGCTTTATTTACTTGTATAGTGGTTATATGGCCCCTGAATACGCCATGCATGGTCAATTTTCAGTAAAGTCAGATGTGTTTAGTTATGGGGTGTTGGTGTTGGAGATGATAACAGGTCAAAAGAATCGATGTTTTGAGATTGGAGAGTGCAAAGAGGACCTTCTTAGCTTTGTATGTATCCACCTTCCATTTTAAATTTCTCTGATAACACATATGCATGAAAGAATGAATTATATGTAATCTAACATTCTTTTAACAATTTTATCTGCCTATTTTAGTATTGCCTTTATGCTGACAAATACAACTCTTCTCTTTTAGGCGTGGAAAAGTTGGCAGAACCGTACAACGAATAACATGATTGATCCCATATTGAAGATGGGATCAGCTTCATCACATGACATCATTAGAAGCATTCACATTGGGTTATTATGCGTTCAAGAAAATATTGTCGATAGACCTACCATGGGTTCGGTTGTTAATATGTTGA
The DNA here is from genome assembly GCA_009363875.1 of Mikania micrantha. Classification (NCBI taxonomy): domain Eukaryota; kingdom Viridiplantae; phylum Streptophyta; class Magnoliopsida; order Asterales; family Asteraceae; genus Mikania; species Mikania micrantha. Next base: position 52,944,475 of record CM018680.1, on the reverse strand, counting down.
ACAGCTTCTCTATTAGCCTTGCACTGCCATCTGAGCCTGCGTTTTTCATGCATAGTAACGCTAAAGCTGAAATGCCACTCTTATATGAATATAGTTCGACGAGGAGTAGCAGTGGTACAGAAAAAACGAAAATTTCAAAGTCATCACAATTGTCAATAAATGATGTTTCCATATCCGAGATAATTCCTAGATAGGTTTTGGTAATACATTTGAAATAACATTTGTTTCACAAATATGATTTCTATTTGTTTATGTAAGTTTTTCATTTCGGTTTTGTGTGCTGGAATTTTTAATAATAAATATGTTTTATTATTAATTTTGGACTACGATAATTATTCGTATGTGTTACGAATATGATTATTACATATTACGTTTTTGTTCTATGACATGAAAAAATTGCAACGAACATAATCGGGTCCAAAACGGAACTAAGATAAATGAGATATCGATGCGCGAAATTGTGTTGTGTAAAGTGTTCAAAGAAAAAGGAAAAAGGAAATGAAAAAATTTTCATCTACCAATTCAATTGTTATGAATTGGTTAGTAACTAAGCCATGAATAGGCTTGTTAATGGACATTATGGCAACCTTTGAAATGCCTTGTCCACACGTATATATAGAGGCATTTGGCCTCTTGTTAGAGTTTTGAAATCTACAACATTTGAGACACACACATGCAGAAGCTTCAAAGGCTCACAACACAAGCATATACTTTGTTGAGTTCTCAACAATCCTACAACTATCAATTACTTATGCTACATTGCAAAACACTCTTGTTTTAGTTAATGTTTCAGCCCGGAGTCTGTTTTAAGGAACCTCTATTGAATAAATCCTCAGCCACTGAATTGATTTCAATTCATTTCCTCTTGTACTATACTTCTTTCTTGTAATTTAAATATTAGCACATTTTCATCTTGTTCTATGCTTCTTTCTTGCAATTTAAATTTTAGCACTTCTATATTTTGTGTAATATTTTATTTTACATTTTGTATTTCTCTAAATTGTAATTTGAATAATTGAATAATAAAAATATTTGTTTATATTGTAAACGGGTTACTACATTGTGGGTCTCAATTTTTTTGGAAATTGTTGGATCAAGGGTGAATTAGTAACTCAATAACACAAAGAAATGATTCACTTTAAGCTCAAGTATGTTATTGATAACAAGAAATGGTAATAAACTCAAACATGCAAGCAAACATAATGTATCTTAGATCAGCTACTTGTATATCTTTTAGAACCAATCATAATCTTTGATTATATTATGATGAATACAAGTCATCAATTCATGTATTAATGACACAACACAAAAGTATATTACAATTGGTTTAGTACATAAAGTACAAAATCTTCTATCAAACTTAATAATCATCTGCTAAGTTGTCTTCTAATAGATTAAGGTGTTCACATTAACTCTACACCAATATAAATTATGAAGTACAAAAGTACTTCAAAGAAATGGTTTCATCAGTGGACACTAATCCATAAGTAGAAATGACCTTTCAATTGAAACTGGATGATCCATAGAAACTATGATTTCCAAAGAAACCATCTTCAGGCAAAACTGTATCATTTGTTACAAGTGAGGACTTAAGTAGAAACAAAACTTTCTATAGAAACAAATAAGATCTAGATACACTTGAACTTCCATCATATCAATTTAATACAAAATCAAAAGCTAACACATAAGTTGTTTTGTTCGGTCATTAGCTATAAGTGTCCAACCATAAACTTCGTTTTTGCTTGCTATGGTTTGGTCCAAAAAATCACTACTACAAAAATCACCCTAATGCAACCTTTATATTAAAAAAAGGCCGCATTAGATGAAGTTGCATTAGATCTAATGCAACTTTTTTGTTACATAATGGAACTTTATTTTTCCTTTAATGTTTAACAAACGGTTATGTAAATTGGTTATTATTTCTTTGTAATTGAATTTATTATAAAGTGTTGGATGTTGAATGAATTTAGTATAATGTCTATTATATTTAAACTTAAAGTAGCACCATGAGCCTTTTAGGAATTGCAAATCATGCCCGACATATTCCATATTTGGTTGGGGTGTGACTATAAGCTCATGAGACCTCATTAATACCCTATTCTATTCTAACATTAGAAAATTGTAACGTGCGATGACTAGTGGCGTTTAAAAAGGTTATGACAAGGAATTTTAAAGTTTTTTTGCCTTCATAAAATATGTATTTAAATAATCATTATATAAGGATAATTAAGGTTGGTGCTTACCAAAACACTTAATTTGGTGCAGTATAAGATCCCAAAAGTCCAAATAACATTCGGAAAGATTATGTTAACCCAGGAGTCGGTATATGCTTTTCACTCCTAACTTAAGGAAAGGATATACCTTAGTGCTTCCTTTTGATCATAGTAATGAAACAAAAAGATCTCAACATCAGTTTAACTAAGATTTTTGAATCAAAAAAGTAAATTGAACAGCTTATAGACCTTTTGAAAGAACTCTTAAGCCTTTGAAAGACTAAAAACTTCTGAAGAATAAAATTCTTCTTGTTGTGGCAAATTTGTTAAACTTTCTTCCCATGGCAATAAGCTTCTGATACACTGATATGTTTCGAAAAATATTCATCTGTCGATGTTGAATTTTATTTGAAGAATGTTGCAGAGCTGAACTACTAAACATTGTTCAAGGCAGGAACATTATGGTGTTTGTGTGCATGCAACTGTCAACTTTCAGAGCTATAGTGATTACCAAAATATTATTGGAAGATCTTTTATATGAATAAAGACTTATTCAAAAGACTTTTGTTTCAATAAAAAATAATGTAAAGTTAAACTTTTTAGTTTGTTTTAATTGTAATTATTGTGATTTGGCATATCAAGTAATATAGTATACTAAAATAATCTATATTTTGTTTCTAGTATAGTCCAGCCTTGTATATATATGAGTATGCATCTGTATATTTTAGTGTATAAATTCTCATTTGTAACTTGTTACTTGTATAGTATGCATTGTATGAATCTTGTAACCATTACAACAGTTTGACAGAAATATTATGAAACTTTGAAGTACATAGTGTTTAGTTTATTGCTTTAATATTTCTTGTTCAATGTGTCTTAGGGTGTGTTCGTTTTTTTTAAAAGTATTCCTGGCCTCTTCTGTCTATGCCACACAGACCACGGTAAGAGGTTAATGTCTGCAGTTAGTTTTTTTTGAAGATATTTTATTTAAAAACGTCTTCCTGTCCTCTTTTTGAAGCAGACATGGACCAGACACTTCTAGCCTTTTCTTAACCTCTTTGTTGGATCGGGTTGCTGAATCTAAACAACACTTCACAAGTATTTCTTACTTAACTCTAACAGATGCGGAATGTTCTGTTAGAGTAATCTCACAATCACACTCAAAATGACAAAGTGATAATCTTTGAACACTAATAAGAACACGAGAATAATTTCAAGCTCAAGGATATATTTCTTCAAAGTAAGAAGTGTACTAGCACCTTTTCAGTGAACATACAATGGGAGGTTATATAGCCAAGGCTACAACTGTATACACTTAGGAATACAAGTTGGGTATACTAGACAATACATAAAGTAAAGCTTATTCTAGTATGTTGAGTGTCTTAACAGGCTAAGACACTCAGTCATAATCATTACATTAATAGACATTGACTTTACAAAGGACTAACAAATACAAAAGACATTTAATGTTGTTGATCTTCAAGGATTCAGATGATCTTTTGCATTTAATGCAGCATGAGAGAAGTAAGGTGTTTTGTCTGACTCATTACATGTTGTCTTTGTCTTTACTCAGACCAGCATGTCTTGTGTAAGTCCCTTTTGTACTTTGAAAGTACTCAGCTACAGTCTTTGATTAAGGAATCTTTTCGGAAGTCTTTGTCTTTCTGAGAAAGCTGCTGAGAAGAGTCTTCAGAAGCATTAGATGATCGGAAGCTCTGAAGCTCTGAATTCTTCAAAGTGATTGTCTTCCGAAGCCATTGTCTTGTACAACCTTTGGCAGGAGTAAGTTATCCTTCGGAAGCAATGTTGCTTCCGAAGAGTAACTTATTCCTTCCGAAGGGTGTTAGTCTTTGTAGCACTTATACTTAGACAAAATAGGAAGTTTGGTGAGCATCAGCCTTTATTAGTCTTTACAGTCTCCCCCTAGGCTGATGCTACCAAAACTTCTTATGGTACTCTTCTAACAACCTTTTCTCCCCTCAATACCTGAGCCCTAGCCTTTACCCATCTGAGTGCTTGTCTTCCTTCTGATCCATCGTCTGGATTATCCAGAGGGAGGTTCTCTAAGTCAAACACAAAGGGTGCAGCCAACACAATCAGTTGTGCCAAATCCAAAACCTTTATTCCTCCATTAAGCAGAGTGAGAGTAAACTCTTTGTGGAGTCTACTATAGCTCCACTTTACAACAGGAATATAGGTGTGTTGATGCTGTAAACCATGTAGATCTTTTGAATGTTCATAGGGTATGGCTATAGGTTTGGCTTTTGGTCTTGGGGGAGGTGAATCTGGCTCAGAGTCAGAGGAGATGGCAGATGTTCTCTTTTTCCTTCTGGCTATGCTCTTTCTTCTTGTGAATCTTGGTCTTGCTTGAGCAGTAGCTTGACTCCTCTGATCCCTGGCTTGTTGTGCTTCCACAGTAGATTCTACTGCTGCACCTGTTGTTGCAGTGGGTTGTAGACCAGCATCCTCAGTTATTGAGGGTTCTGTTCTCCTCTCATCAGCCTGTGTTTGTCTCAGGATCATGGTTTGTTGATGATTGTTTCATTGTTGTCTTCTTACCCTTGTTGATCTTGATCACTGAAGAGATTGGCATGTTATCCATAGATGGACTTGATGGAGGAGATATTTGTTCTTCTTTAGGGTTTAGGGGGAACATGTTGGGGAACATTGCTTTTGTTACTTCCCCACACATGACTTCTTCTCCCTCTCTGATCCCTGCACCAGAGAGGGGAAATTCTATCCCAGCTCCTCCCCCTAACCCTAAGCCTCTAATTAGGCTTGCCTTTTGAGCCCTTATCTTCTCTATTGAAGGTAACTCACCTCTGGCAACTTTAGCCTTGATGTCTCTGACATGCATATCCATGGTTGAGTTTTTCATTGGGCCTAGCTGCCGAGCATGGAAACCATATTCCAGTAGGAAGGCTTTCAGACTGTCTTTGTAGGCCTTATCCTTTTGTGCCTTAGTTAGCTTCTTTTGGGCTTTGGTTGTAGCAGCTGCCTGTTCTTGCTGCTGCACCTTGTCCAGCTCGGCAGCCAATCTAGGCACCGACCAGAGAAACACCTCATCAAAGTTATATCCTTTTTCTTCAAGAAGAGCACAGAGTCTGATGTGCTCTTCATTCACAGAAGTGTCTGGTCGGCCCTTTGTCTTCTTGGGAATCCTCTCCTCTTGTTCTGCTTCCTCCTCTGGGGTTAGCTTCCTTTTTCCTTTGTCATCAGCAGTTAATTTTACCCCAGAGGCAGTGTCTCCTGGTGCCTCACCAACTGGTTCATTGGCACTTAGCTCCTCTGTGGAGGAATCATCAAGAATGACCGGGCCTTCGGAAGCAGCTGCAGCTTGGGAGTTAACCTCAGCATTCACTGTCTCCTCCAGTTGACCAATCACCTCAGATGATTCCTTATTAGTTTCCACAAGGGGCTCAGGAGAGGAGGAGAGGTATTCGGCAGCCTTTGTCCCAGAAGGGGACACAGGTTCCATGAATATTGGTTCTTCTTATGTAGCTTCTTCCATGGCAACCTGGGCTGCAGTCTCAGAAGAAGACTGAGTCCCAGAAGGGGACGTACTGAGATTCCAAAGAGACATTTGTTGTTTGCTTCTCAGTCTCTTTGGCAACCTCCCTAGCATCCTCAGAAGAAGAAGAAGAGGAAGTAGAAGAAACTTGAAAGTAAGTGCCCAAGAAGTCATGCCATTCAGCAGTCAAAGTGACTATGGATGGGTTAACCTCCTGTGCACCTTCCTCTTCTCTTCCTTCTGGTCCTGACCCTGCAGAGGGTGCATTCTCCCCCTTTTTGGTAGCATCAGAGGAGGTGAAAGTGGTTGTAGCAGGATCAGGATGAAAAGGGTGCAGAATGACGGGGGGACGCCTTTTGAGATCCAGAATAGCAGCATCTTTGTTCTGGATCTCAAGTTGCAGGGCAGCAACCTCAGCTTCTAAGGTAGCCACCCTGGCTTGGAGTGTTGCAATTGTGGTCGTCAATTCCTGTTCTTTGGTGCCCTCATCCACATGAGTGGAATCCTTGGGCGATGGAGTACTGAGCCGAGCTCCTTCACCTCCACCACCAGAAGTGGTTTGTTGGCACCCTGGATTCCCTTCATTGAGAAGAGCTTCAAAGAAGTCCTCCCCAACATAGGTTGCCGCAGGTTAGGTCCTATTGCCTGTACCACTGTCCTGTGGATCTTGATTAAGATCAACAGTAGTGGCAGCCTCGCCTGCATTGAACCCTTCAGAACTACTGATAGAATAGGCTCTGGGTCAGGAAACCTTGCTTGTAACTTTGTCACCACTCTCATTAAAGTTTGGGTAGTAGGAGAGAGTGGTTCCTCCACAACTGTAGCATGGGTTCCTTGAACCTGAGTGGTAGTATGGGTGGGGGGCATTTCTGGATGATATGAACCTGGAGACCTGGGAGACAGTCTCTGATCTAGTTGAGTTGCTTCAGCTGAAGCAGACTCAAGAATGGGGTTTTCCCTTAAAATATTCTCAGATATGTTTTGGGACATAAGATGAGGGCTTTCAGGCTGGTTAAGGGCAACCACAGGTTCCAGAGAAAGAACCTATGGATCAACAAGAGGTGTGGTTGTCACCTTAGGTGGGGCTGTGCCCTGACAGTCCTTTTCACCTTTTTCATTTTTGGTTCAGAAGAAGGAGCCTGAGCAACTGTAGAGAGTTGCACAGGGGTTCGTTTGCGTTTGTACGTGACCTTTATGGGGTGAGGAACAACAATGGAAGGTGTGGGTTCAGCATCTGTGGGGTTAACAGAGCTGTCACCTTCAGGAGTATGTGACTCCATAGATGGAAGAAGGGGAGTGAATTTCCCAGAAAATTGAGCACCCTTATTCTTTAGTTGCACAAAAACCTTGGAAGAAACCAAGGTCATTTTATATGTATTCCCAGTTAGAGAGGGAAGTTACCAACTCCTCATAAAACATCTGTTGCAAAAACCTGGGATACATACAAAATTTTCTTTGGTGACGAAATATTGTCAACCAAATTATTGAAAATGAAAGCAGAAAAGTTAAACAGTTGGTTGTAGACCAAACCATGAATATCCGAAGCTAAGTCAGATGGAATTTGATCCCAACCACCAGTTTTATTTGAAAGACAGTGTAGGAACAAATGTATGAGGTACTTGTAATTATAGGACACTCTACTCTTCAAATAGGTTGTTGCAGGGAGAGGACCTTCGTACCACATCGACCTAAAGGTCGATGCTACCTCATCCTTAGTGAATGAGACCCTTCCCCCAACATCATTGAGTTTAAGATGTTGACGGATGGTCTCCACTGTTATCAAAATGGGATGAGCATCAATGGTGGCATTTAGAATCCGACCATTTGGAGATGAGGAAACAGAACAAATAGCCCAAAATTGTTGGTGATGAGATTCATACACCATAGGCTGAATGATAAGAGCATAAAAATACCTGCTCCTTTGAAGAAAGGAGACGATTGGTGCGAAGTCAGCGTCATGTTCTGCTGATAGCTCCGCAGGTAAGTTGTGAGCAGGTTTAAATGCAAGAAGATCCATTGTTATCGGAGAATTTTAGGTTAAGATTTGAGAGAAAAGGGAAAATTGATTCGAAATGAACTGATGAGAGAAGATGAATGAGCGGGAGACCTTATTATACCTTCGGATTTCAGCATTTAATATATAGACACATTAAATTTCAGATCCGAATGTCAGAACAAAAAGGTCTTCCGATGACAGCTGGTTTCACAATAAATGTAGGAATTTTCTCTAAGGACTGAGTTGCTTCTGAAGATATGGCTTTCGGAAGGAGTTTAAGAGACCAAAAAGTTTTCAGAAGAGATTTGCTTCCGAAGTATAAAATTTATACTTTCGGAAGCACTACTTCTGAAGGATCAGAAGCAATGATTAAGAAGTATAAAATTAATACATCGGAAGCACTGCTTCTGAAATGTTAGAAAGTTCATCAGACAAAATGTTCTTCGGAAGACACCTTCTTCTGAAGAGTACCTTCAGAAGACTATGCTTCCGAAGTTAATGTATCGGAAGAGTATTGCTTCAGAAGGTAATTTAGCTTCTGAAGTGTGAGACCTTCCGACTAAGGAAGGAATAATACTTCCGAAAACTTAATCAAACTTTAGCTGAGTATATACTCAATAGAAGATAAATTAAGTTTATCTTCCGAAGGCTTATTCACTCCTTAGATATTCATTTATTCAAAGTTAAGCATACCAATGGCTGTTATTAAATACCTGAATCTTCCTTCATCAAATGCCTTGGTGAAAAGATCAGCCAAATTGTGTTCTGAATCAACTTTGACTAAGTGAATTAACTTCTTCTCTGCACAATCTCTGATGAAATGATATCTGATGTCAATGTGCTTGGTCTTGGAATGCTTGACAGGATTATTGGTGATGGAGATTGCACTGGAATTGTCTATCTGAATAGGAGTATTGAACAGATCTACTCCATAATCCTTCATCTGATTTTGAATCCAGATGACTTGTGCACAGCAGCTACAGGCAGCTATGTATTCTACCTCTGCAGTAGAAGTAGAAACACATGACTGTTTCTTGCATTGCCAAGACACAATCCTGGATCCAAGAAATTGACATCCTCCTGATGTGGATTTCTTGCTGATGTTGCAACCCCCATAATCACTGTCTGTATAAGCCATGAACTGGAAGTCTTCATTTCTAGGATACCATAATCCTAGACTTGATGCTCCTTTGTGGTATCTAAAGTTTCTTTTCACAGCCAGCATATGTGAGACTTTGGGATTAACCTGAAATCTTGCACACACACAAGTTGCAAACATGATATCTGGCCTGCTTGCTGTGAGATACATCAAAGAGCCTATCATTGCTCTGTACTGGTGCTGATCAACATCCTCCCCCTCAAGATCAGGGATAAGAGATGTTGTTTTGGACATATGAGTTCCCAGTGCTTTGCAATCAGAGAGCTTGAATCTTTCAAGAATGTCCTTGACATATTTTGATTGACTAATGAAAATCCCTATAGGAGTTTGTTTCACTTGTAATCCAAGAAAGAAGGTGAGTTCTCCCATTGAACTCATCTCAAATTTGGATTTCATTAGTGATTCAAAATCCTTGCAGAGAGATTCATTAGTATAACCAAAAATAATGTCATCAACATAGATTTGAACTAGCATGATATGTTGATTAGACTTCTTGAAAAAGAGAGTTTTGTCAATTGTTCCTCTCTTGAAGTTGTTAGCCAACAGAAAAGAAGATAAGGATTCATACATTTTCTGGGAGCTTGATGCAACCCATAGAGAGCCTTATCAAGCTTACAGACATGATTAGGAAACTTTGGATCTTCAAAATCTGGAGGCTGGCACACATAAACTTCTTCATCTATTTTTCCATACAGGAAAGCACTCTTAACATCCATCTGAAAAACTTTGAAATCTTTTGCAGCTGCAAATGCCTAAAAGATTATGATAGCTTCAATTCTGGCAACAGGTGCAAAGACTTCATCATAGTCTATGCCTTCCTCTTGAGTGTATCCCTAAACAACCAATCTTGCTTTGTTCTTGATGACAACACCTTTGTCATCCTTCTTGTTTTTGAACACCCATTTGGTTCCAATGGCATACTTTCCCTTAGGCAAAGGGCAACTCTTCCAAACTCCTTGTCTTTCAAATTGAAGAAGCTCTTCTTGCATAGCTTCTACCCAACTGTTGTCTTTTAAAGCCTCAGCAACTTTCTTAGGTTCTAATTGGGATAGAAAGCATGAATACAAACAGATGTTTGCTTCATGCATAGAGCTTCTTGTTCTTACACCTTCTTCAACATTGCCAATGATGTTCTCAACTGGATGAGTGTTGTGAATGCGAGTTCTTGGAATCACATCTACTTGAGAAACCACATCTAGATTGATTGACTCAAGATTAGGAAGTACTACCTCGAGCTGAATTTCTGGCAGATCTTTTGGATTCTGAAATTGGACTGTGGAGGGTTGGTTTTCTCTGGGAATGGTGGTCTCCTGAGGATTTGCCTCTACTGAAGGACTTCCTACTTCTTCTTGGTGTTGTAAATCAGAAGTAGATTCAATTGATGGACTTGCCTGAGATGTGTTGATTGTCTCAGACTGTGACACACTATTTTGTGTTGAAGTGGATTCTGCCAAGATTTGTCTTGAAGCTATTGGTAGTTCAACACGAAAGTCATCTTCTCTTGTGCCTTTGGAGGTGTCTATGGTAGCCGACTGTAAAACTGGAACATACTCTTTTACCAGATTAAATGCAGATGTAAAGCTATCAAGATCAAATAGCCAATCAGGGCATGTTCCAGGTTTATTAAGAGTACACTCATTGAACTGAACATTTGCAGACTCTTCAATAACTCTGGAAGCTTTGATGTATACTCTATAAGCTTTGGCATGTGAAGAGTACCCAACAAAGTAGCCCTCTGCTGATTTCTCAGCAAACTTGGCTAAGTAGTCTTTAGTATTCAAGATGGTGCACTGACATCCAAATGGTTTGAGAAATCCAATAAATGGCTTTCTCTTATTCCAAATTTCATAAGGAGTCATACCATGTGTCTTAACTACCAATACTCTGTTTTGGACATAACAGGCAGTGTTGACTGCTTCTGCCCAAAAAGTTATTGGAAGTTTGGCATCAGACAACATGGTCCTTGCAGCCTCAATTAGTGTCCTATTCCTTCTCTCAGCAACACCATTTTGTTGTGGAGTCCTAGGAGCACTAAATTGTCTTGTGATACCTTTAGATTCATAAAAAGAATTTAAAATCTGATTCTTGAATTCTGTTCCTTGATCTGACCTAATTATTTTTACATGATGATCGCTTTCATTCTCCACCCTAAGTATAAATGACTTTAGGATCTCAGCAGTTTCATCCTTGGTATTTAAGAAAAATACCCAGGTATACCGAGAGAAATCATCAGTGATCACCAAGCAATATGACTTTCTACCAAGACTTTTAACACTTGTGGGACCAAACAAGTCCATATGCAGTAAATGCAGGACTGTTGTAATAGAATTTATCTCTTTGGCATGATGAGATGACTTGTGCTGCTTACCTTTTAAGCATGCAACACATTTATCAACACAAATGAATTCCTTTGATGGTAAACCAGTTACTAAGTTATTTTTGACAAGTTTATTCATATTTTTGAGGTTTACATGACAAAGTCTTCTATGCCAAAGAGATGATTCATCAAGTGAAGCTTTTGAGACAAAGCAGCTTATATTACTAAGAGGTGCAGCTGTGCTCATGTCTAGCATATACATGTTGTTTCTTCTTGGAGCTCTGAGCAGAATTTGATCGTTTGGTACCACAAATCCTGGTTTCAGGACAATGCATTCATGCTCAGTAAACAACATGTTGTGCTTTTAATCACACACCTGCGATACACTTAGTAAATTGTAATTAAGTTCTTTTACAAAATGCACATTCTCAAAGCTTACCTTGCCATTAGTGATTGTGCCCCTACCTGTTATGTAACCTCCCACTGGATCACTTCCAAAAGCAACAGACCCTCCAAAGAATGGTTCATATTTGTGCAGGTGAGTCTTGTTGCCTGTCATGTGCCTGGAACAACCACTGTCAACTATCCACAAGTTGCCTTTTGATTCCTGTTGTCCCTGCACATGACCAGAAGTGAGTTAGTTTCTGATGGGAACCCAAGCCCATGTGGTCTTGGGTTTGCCATTTGCATCATTGTAAGTAAATTTCTTTGACATCATCCTAGGTGGGACAGATGATGTGCTTGCTTCTAATGGGAGGGATGGTTTATCAGTTGATTCCTTCTTCTTCCATACTTGTTTTACTTTGTGAGTTGTCGGAAGACTCTGTTTCCTTTGATAGTCATCGGAAGCTACTTTTCCTTTTCCTTCTGATGGTCTTCTTCCGAAAGAAAAAGGTTTCTTTGGTTTGTTGAAAGCGTTCTTTTCATGAGCTTCCGAGGTTCTTTTTCCCTCGGAAGCTTTCTTTTTCTTTGCTTCTGGTGCTTTCTTTCCGTAAGCCTTTTGGTTTTGTTTCTTCCGACTGTCATAAGTATTAGCTTCCGATACTTTCTTGAATGGATTTCTTCCTTGTTCTTCCGAAGAGGTAGATGACTTACTCCAGCTATTCTTTCTTCCTCTTCCCTGTATTTTTGAGGAAATTTTACTTCTTGGATTATAGAAGCAATCAGCAGCAAAATGATTTACCTCACCACATATCAGACATATAGTTTGACAGTTGGGAGAGTATTGCTGCTGATCATTCTTGATGAATGCTAAGCTTTGATCACAGAGAGTGATGTTTTGGATGTTCCAACAGAGTTGTTGGCTTTAGGATTTGCCTATTTTCTTGAAAAATTGACCTTTCTTTCCTTTGATCTACCTCTTTTGGACTTGTCAGATGGACAAGTCACATATTCATCTGAGGAGATACTCCCTGTGTTTTTAGCTTTGACAAAAACTGTTGAATGTTTCTTAGTTTTCTTATTTCTTTTCTTAATTATCAAAGATGATTTTTCTTTATCCAGATTAATGGGTCTCTCATCCTCATCTGAGCACGTTGAGGTGCTGGGGTTTTGACTAGTGTGATCATCATGTTGATCTACTTTATGTATGTCTAACTCATCATCATACATAAGTTGAATTTCAGGTTTACACCTAATTTCCACCATAGGGGTATAGGCAGATGGAGGCTCCATTTTGTTATAATAACCCAATCCAGCCCCTCTTTTCTTTACTAACTCAGCTGTATCATTCATTTTTAAAAGATTTTCAATCTTTTCACCTTGGCTAAGAAATTTGTCTCTGTAAGACTCAGCCAATACAAGTTCAGTCTTGGCAGTGGTTAGTCTTTCTAAAAGATTTTTAATTTGACACTGTTTGTTAATGTCTTCATGTTTTAAACTTGAAATAGTCTTTTCCATTTCATCAATCTTTTCTTTGTAATTTCTTTCAGCCTTAAAGAAATTTTCCTTGACAACTTGTAAGGACTCAAGTTCATTACAGAGTTTAGAATTTATCTTTTTATAAACAGTTAAAGTTTCTAAGCATTCAGGTGTGCACATTTTATCAGTTACCTTGTTTGAGGAAGGTGAGTCATTTGCCATCAAAGCACTGTTAGAAATGGAAGCATCCTCAGGTTGAAAGCTCCAATCTGCAAAATCTTGCTCTATAATGTTTGCATTGTTTGTTGAGCTTGATGGTCTTTGTTGTGGTTGCCCAGAAGTTGACGGCTGAGTTCTTGTGGACTTGCATTCTCTGGCAAAGTGGCCTAACTATTGGCAATTGAAGCATTTAAGCTTGGACTTGTCTAGACCAAACCCAATTTTCATATTGTGCTTTTTAAACTGCCTGCCAGTTCTCTGATAGAACTTCTTTGCTCCATAGGAAATCATGGCCATCTGATAATTGATGTCCATCTCCTCTAAATCATCTGCAGAAATACCATCTAAGTCTTCCTGACACAAATGGAAGTAGTTGGTTTCTTTAGCCATAAAAGCTCCTTGCCCAGAGGTTAGTAGTGGGATTGGGTTAGAGATAGGATTAGAGTGTGTGTTTTATGGAGTTGAGGTTTCAGGAAAGGTTACAGTGTGTGTGGGGTTAGGATGGTAGATGGGTTGATAGCTTTGGTATGGAGAATTGTTGATGGGTGCATAAAGAGCAGCAGAACCAGATGGTATATGAGAAACTTTAGATTCTTGAGCATCTAATTCCATCTGATAGGCACTGAGAATGCCAAATAACTCTCCTAGAGTTAGAGTTTTCAGGTTTTCTGTTCTTCTGATTGTAACTGAGTAAATGTTCCATGCCTTTGGAAGAGATCTCATAAATTTTCTGAGCACATCTTGATTATCCAGTATTACACCTGCAGTTGTCAATTCATCCACAAGTTGGACATACCTTAGGTACTGAGAGGGCATATTCTCATTGTTTTGTTGACAAAAGTTCTCAAACTTTTGTTTCAGCATATCCTTCTTGTTTTCTTTGACATCATCTGAACCTTCATACATCTGCTTCAAGGAGTTCCACAGTTCTTGAGCAGACTTGCATTTCTTGAATGCATGTATAATGGAGTTCGGTATTTACATCTGAATGAGCCAAAGAGCTTTAGAATCAACTTCCATCTTCTTGTAGTCCTCGTCTGAGTACATAGATGGGTCTTTTGGTACTGCAGCTCCCCCAGCTCCAGCAGCAACTGTAGGAATGTAAGGACCTTCAAGAACAGACTTCCAAAGTTTGAAGTCCTGGTTCCTGATGAATCCTTCCATTCTGACTTTCCAGGTATCAAATTCTTCAGGGGTGAACATCAGTGGCTTGTTGAGAGTGCCATTTTCTGTATCATGTTTGTTTAGAGCGACCATCTTAGACAAACACAGAAAATACGAGTGTTGAAATGATGAGAATTTTTAGGAGAAATAGAACTGGTAACTTAAGGATGATTAGTCACTTAAGTTCAAGAGCCAAAGCTCTGATACCACTTGTTGGATCGGGTTGCTTAATCTAAACAACACTTCACAAGTATTTATTACTTAACTCTAACAGATGCGGAATGTTCTGTTAGAGTAATCTCATAATCACACTCAAAATGACAAAGTGATAATATTTGAACACTAATAAGAACACAAGAATAATTTCAAGCTCAAGGGTATATTTCTCTCAAAGTAAGAAGTATACAAGCACCTTTTCAGTGAACATACAATGGGAGGTTATATAGCCAAGGCTACAACCGTATACACTTAGGAATACAAGTTGGGTATACTAGACAATACATAAAGTAAAGCTTATTCTAGTATGTTGAGTGTCTTAACCGGCTAAGACACTCAGTCATAATCATTACATTAATAGACATTGACTTTACAAAGGACTAATAAATACAAAAGACATTTAATGTTTTTGATCTTCAAGGCTTTAGATGATCTTTTGCATTAAAGGCAGCATGCGAGAAGTAAGGTGCTTTGTCTGACTCATTACATGTTGTCTTTGTCTTTACTCAGACCAGCATGTCTTGTGTAAGTCCATTTTTGTACTTTGAAAGTACTCAGCTACAGTCTTTGATTAAGGAATCTTTTCGGAATTCTTTGTCTTTCTGAGAAAGCTGCTGAGAAAAGTCTTCGGAAGCATTAGATGATCGGAAGCTCTGAAGCTCTGAATTCTTCTAAGTGATTGTCTTCCGAAGCCATTGTCTTGTACAACCTTTGGAAGGAGTAAGTTATCCTTCGGAAGCAATGTTGCTTCCGAAGAGTAACTTATTCCTTCCGAAGGGTGTTAGTCGTTGTAGCACTTATACTTAGACAAAATAGGAAGTTTGGTGAGCATCAGCCTTTATTAGTCTTTACACTCTTCTTCTTATCTAGGTTAAAAAAACACGCACCCTTTTCTTAACCTCCATCCTTCAGCCATCCTCCGGTCGTCGCCATCCTCCACCGATGTCCGCCATTCCATCGCTCCACAGGTTCCAATCAGTGGCTGAAGCTTCACATCGTCGTCGTCATCTATCTCTCTAACAGGTATGTACATGTTCGTAATCACCCCTCCCATCCCCCATCATCCTCCACGCCTAGGGTTTCTGGCGGAGATAGGACGGTGTCTGATGGTTCACTTCTGGCAAGAGAGAGGTAAGGATTTAATTAGGCAGAGATAGGGTCGTGCTCGTAGGAGATGATGGTGAGCTCTTCTAGAAAAACAAACACCACCTAGTGTTAGAAGTGAGAATTATTAACAATCATTCCACATTTGTTGAGTGAGTGTAGAAAGCTCGTGTACAATTGTTATTCAAGTTTAACAACAAGATCCAACATATAACTATACTTTGTTTTGTAAATGATATAGTCTCCCAAAAATTTTAACAAAAAGAGCATTTTATATATATTTTTAATTGAAGTACACTGCACTTTTGATACAAAATTTCTAAGGGTGTGCTCAGTTCGGGTTTTTTGGGTAAAACCGAAACCAACATAGTCGGTTTTTTAGTTATTACAAACCATTTGGTTTTCAGTTTTTCAGTTTTCGGTTTTTATTATCGGTTTCGGTTCAGTCTCGGTTTCGATTCAATCTCGATTTGTTTTTGCTTTTTTTTTGTTTTCGTTTTTTTGTTATCTCTCTGTCACCTAATATTGAAAACATAAACATGTTTAAAAATGGATAATTCATAAATTAATTGATAGAACATCAATTATTTACAATAAAACTAAATTATTATCATCATGTTGTTACATTTAAAAAAGTTCAAAAGTAAATAACTAAATATGCAATAATTCCAATCTTCATTATCTTTTAAAGTGATAGAGTTCATCTAATCCTAATTTTCATCATCCTAAGAGTAGACTTTTTATGTCTTTTCATCACGTTAAATAAGTATAAAAATAGTGATATATTTGTTAATTTTAAAAAAGATGAATAATCGGTTCGGTTCGTTATTCTTGGTTGAAAGTCCAAAACCGAACCGAAAATTCGGTTTCGGTTTCCCGGAAGAACCAACACTTAAAGGGTGTAAGCAAGGGAAGGTTCTCACCCTGTCCCAGACATTGTTCTCCGACGATGTCCCCTAGGCGAAAGGGGACACCGTTCTCTTTCTTTCTTCAATTGTTCTGATCAGGACCAGTGGGTTGGTTCGTTTCGTCCACCTATCTACGCAATTTTCTGTATTCGTTCGTGATCGTGTTGGGCGAATGGTAGTTGTAGATGAGCGGCTTCGGTTCGATTTTTCGGTTTTTTGTTCACCCCTAATAATTTCTCTAATTCATTTCTCCTTGGACACCATTATCAACCCATAACCAGTAGTGGATGCACGTTATAATTATGAAGAAAGCACGTGGTACAATCCAAATCTTTCTATATTAAAAAACTAGCCTAGAAACCCATGTATTACATGGGTTGAACAAATATAACATATTGTAAACAATGATTTGTATAGAGATTTATATATTACATTTATTAATTGTTGGTTAAATAAGAAATATGAATATTTAAAAATTATAAACAGCAAATAATTATAAATATTTAACAATTTTAAAATTATATAAACGTATAAGATATAATTAAAAATTTTATTATATTTTATTAATTAATAGCAAATTAGTAAGTTTTTTATAATAAGATTTATAATTAATAATATTTAATTATATAATTTAATGAATAAAAATTACTAACATTTTATGAGAGAGGCGGGAAAAATTTTTTTTAATTTAATTAGGAGATGACATGTGTCTCCTAAAATACTATTTTATTAGAGTGGGTAGATTTATTTTGGGCTTAAAATAATAAAATTGGGGACACCTATTATTTAAAGTGGGAGCACTTATCATTTAAAGTGGGGGCCCATAACTGATCAAATAAGGCATAATTGGATGCGCAAATTGAATAATTCCTAATTGCACTCAAGGTTTCGCGTTTTTCTTTATTTTTGCCGTCTGCTTGCTGTCGCGAGCCGTCTTCGCCTCCAAGGTCCATTGTTGCTGACTGCTTCATTTTAATGTTGATTCTTCATTGTAAGTTTGCACTTTGTGTTTTATTTTTATTTTTTTTTGTGTATATTTATTTGTTTATAACCTAATTATTTGTTTGTTTATTTCAATTTGAATGTTTGTTCTAATTTAATTTTTAATGTTAATTTTATTGTTTATATATATTTTTTTCTTTTTTTTAGGAGTTAGGAGTCATGGAAAATTTTTAAAAAGAAAACTGCCATCTATAAATGAAAATCCATCTAACAATATTCCCTGCCCAATCTATACTCCTTTTATGCCAAAGCAGACAAAGCCTTTTGTTTATGTTGTTATCTATGTAGAGATAATGTTGGGATTGGGTTGCCAATAAAAGTGGGTGTGATGCGTTTATGACGGTAGGGTTTGATAGTTGGAACAAAATAGAGAGATTTGATAGACATGTTGATGATGTTAATAGTTTTCATAACAAAGCACTTAAAAATGTGAAGATCTAGTAAATCAACGTTAGTCTATTAATGTTGCCCTTCATAAGCAAGATTCTATTGTGAAAAAAAATCGAATTCGTTTGAACGCCACTTTTGATGCTTGTAGATTTTGCTTGAAATGTGCATTACTATTTCATGGTCATTATGAGAGGGAAACTTTTAGTTTTAAAGGTATTTTTTGGAATTAAGGATTTAATCATATGTCAAAATGAGGAACTAAGAACGTTACCAAAAGCTCCCGGGAACAATAAATATTTTTGTCCAAGTACCCAAAAGGATGTTGTTCATTGCTTTGAGGAAGAAGTGCTCAAATCTATTTTTAATAAAATTTGTGAATATGTATTCACATTATTAGTGGACGAGTCTAGTGATGCATCTAAAAAAGAACAAATGGCTATTGTTTTGCGATATGTTGATGCACATGGAGTTATTAAAGAGAGATTTGTGGGACTTGCTCATGTGATGGAAACATCTTCTTTGACTAAGTCATCAATTGTCACTTTTTTGCTAAATATAATTTGAGTTTGAAAAGATTAAGAGGTCAATGATATGATGGAGCAAGCAATATGCGCGGTGAGTTTAATGGTTTGAAAGAAAAGATTTTGAAAGAAAATAAATTAGCATATTATGTACATTGTTTTTCTCATCAACTTCAGTTAGTTGTTGTGGCGGTTGCAAGAAAACATATGGGTGTTGAGAAGTTTTTCGAAAAGGTAGCTACTTTGACGAACGTGGTTTGTGCTTCGTGTAAAAGGAAAGATGTTCTTCTAGAAACTAAGAGAGAAGAAGTAGAAAAAATATTGCTTGCGGGTCAATTGAAACTGGAAGCGGATTAAACCAAGACCTTTCGATTACACATCCTGGAGATACAAGAAGGAATTCTCACTACAAAACACTTACACGTGTGATTGATTTATTTTCATCTATTGTTAAAGTGGTTATATATATTGCAGAAGAAAGCACCAATGATTCTAGCAAAAGTCAAGCAAATGGTATTTTAGAATATTGCGAATCATTTGATTTTGTGTTTTATTTACATTTGATATTCCACATTTTAGGGTTGACTGATACATTATCAAAAGAACTTCAAAAGAAAGATCAAGACATACTTGAAGCAGTTTCATTGGTGGAATCAACAAAAGAAATGTTACAAGATTTTAGAGAGTGCAGATTTAATCCGTTTTTAAAAAAATAAATTCTTTTTATGGAAAACATAATATACTAATGTTGAACATGAAGGAAGATTACGTTCACTCAAGATCTCGAGCACAAAATAACAGGACCACCAATCAACATTATTTTAATTTCGATTGCTTTAACACGGTTATTGATATGCTTATTCAGGAGTTTGGTGATCGTTTCAATGAGGTTAATACGGAATTACTTAAAATTATGGCAGCTTTGAGTCCACTTGACTCTTTTGCAAGCTTTGATAAATCAAAGTTACTCCAGTTCAGTAAGTTCTATCCATATGATTTTGGTGATGGGGAAAAGATTATGCTTGACCATCAACTTGGATTGTATCATCATAGTGTATAAAAGGATCCCAATTTTGTTAACTTAAATGGTATTGATGAACTTGCTAAAGTGATGGTCGACACAAGGAAACATATTTCTTATCATTTGGTTTATCGATTATTGAAGCTAGCATTGGTTTTGCCTGTTGCAACTGTGGGACACCGAAAACTAGACGGTTCCTTGCGGATTCTGCTCTGCAGGCCCTCGAATAGTGTGGAATCCTATTCGGGGGTTTTCCAATCGAAATCTAGTCACCACGTGGTAAACCAATGATCAGGAATCAATGTTTTGAGTGAAATTGATCACCACGGGCCAGGAATCGATGTAGGAGACAGGGGGCGCTGAAACCTAGGAGGATTTGACGGGAGAATGAGTAGAGGTCAAAAACATTATGTTTGCTCGGGTATTTATAGGCTACAGTCCTTCGTACGAAAGAGTCATGCTAATGACTCACTTGTACGAATGACGAGCCATGAATCAGCTGATCACACGAATTAATCAGGTTCCTGATTCATTCGTTTGACTAGACATTCGTTGTGCGTTCATTCGTGCTAATGAGTATACTCCCCCTTGGACCTAGTTCTATACTTTAACGGCTTCAGTCTTCATAAACTTTTCTAAAAGAGCCATCCAATCAGCACCGGCATGAAAATCAAAAGCAAAATAAAGACTGATGACCCTGATGCAATGAAGTGCCTATTCCATATCACCTAGATCAAAGAAAATATGACATATGTACAAAGTCTTGACATCCTCTTCTGACAGATTAGTCAGCCACATGGGATCAAAAATACGTATGGTATCCAATTTGTTCTCTGAGCACAAAACTATCACAGCCTCAGCTGTTCTACCATCATAATACCACCATCGAAAGTTGCTTGAAAAGTCTTGAGGCATCTTCCTCAATGGAATCTTCTTCATCACTCTTGGAGGCAACCACCTCAGGATAACTTTGTGTTTTCTTGATTAAGCATCAATCTCTGGTGGATAATAACGTTCAGGCTGCTGTGGTTAGAAATTTACCCATCTCTTCCTATACTCAAACTGGAACTGTCTAGCAAACCAGGATGATAACCCCGAAGACTCAATGTATAGAATGTTCAAGCGTGCCAATTGTTTCACCTCAAAGCCCGGCATCGTCTTGAAATCATGCGGGAATCTGAAATACTGGATTCCTCATTCCCTTTTTAACCCCGTAGCATCCAAGATCCTTAAAGTACGCTGTAGGTCCAGATATGATCAAGACGTGAGCTTTATGTCTCCAATCGACATCAAATGACTCTAAAGTGTGCGGAATCCAGATTAGAATCACAAGAAGAGATGTAAAAATGCAATTTTTGTATATTTCATGAAGTTCGCAAGAACAATGCCTCGATGCGTCTAAAGAGCAATTGCCTCGAGAATCCAACCAAGAATAGTACAAAATACGTCTATTTATACTACTCTAAGAGTACTTGAACCCTATACACGAAATTAACAGTATACGGAAATAAACAAAAACAGGTCTTCAGCTAGTCGCAGGTTGACTTTGTCAGTCTTCATCTCTGAGTAGGCTTTACATATGCCTAGCACAAAATGCAACCGCCGGACTTGTATCCTTTGGTCTTGTAAACTTTGGTTTACTGAATTGGTGGGGAGGGAATGCTTTCTTTCTTGAGTGTCTACCAGTATGCAACCCACTCATTTTTCCTCTGTTGTAGGTCTTCTGTAGAAGCCTCCTTATCACCATCCTTCTCGTCAATTTTACGTTTGAGCTCATCTTCTGAATGTTGACGGAAAAGCTAAGTGAAAGTCGGTAATTCCTCTTCTTCAGAAGTGTATTTGACAGCTTCCTCTTCATCAAGGTCTTCCTGAAT
Organism: Mikania micrantha; assembly: GCA_009363875.1. Classification (NCBI taxonomy): domain Eukaryota; kingdom Viridiplantae; phylum Streptophyta; class Magnoliopsida; order Asterales; family Asteraceae; genus Mikania; species Mikania micrantha. The sequence continues at coordinate 52,923,000 of CM018680.1, read as the reverse complement.
AACCTCATCAATATCATCAACATTACCTGTAATATCCAATTAGGTATACTTATATATAAGGATATTACAGGTGATGTTAATGAGATTAATGGAAAAACCATGGTTAGGCAGTGAATAATCTCTCCTTCCTCATTTTTGTAGCTCACTGAGTGCTGTATAATACCTTGAGCGTCCAGTATCATGGTCAACGTGTCATCCAGACGACGGCTCAATGGCATAGCTTCGACTTCCTCGATGGCTTTGCCTTCTTCGGCTGGATTTGTAGATTACTCAAGAGCTTTGTCTTGTTTCTTTTTCATCCTGATTTTTTTGTCACACTCCGAGCCGGCGGGACGGATCGACTATCCTGTCGGGCGGAAGGTTGTCGGGGTGCGATATCATGAGTGATAATCGTGATGATCAGATTGTTTACATAGCATCAACATTGAGAATAACTAAAGCACAATATAACATTAAACTAGGATTACAAAGTTAAATTACAACTGTTAATGTTTGATAATTTAACTAAGTAAACATATCAAAATAGATTCACAACATTCATCAGAGTTTGTGCTTTTCCAAAATCCACCAGATCCTCTAACTGGGCATCCTAATATGCAATCCTAAGCCTTATCTTAATCCTGTACATCACCTGAGAAAGCATGTAAGAAAACAAAGTCAACACAATGGTTGGTGAGTTCATATAGTTTAGTATTTGAAAATAGCTTTTGCAAACCTTTTTTGGTAACAACCTTAACCTCATTAACATCACCTGTAATATCCAATTCGGTATGCTTATATAGGGCATATGTAGGGTTGAACTTACCGCCCGCCCAGCCAACATCCTACCACATACTAAATCACATATGACATTGTCGTTAATGATAATTAAACGTTTTACCTACCATCCAATTTCATCATAGTTTCAAGCATCTTTTTTAGAAGTTTAAGATCTTTACCCAATAGCATTCACAAACCCCTTTCGGTAACAACCTTAATCTCATTAACATCACCTGTAATATCCAATTCGGTATGCTTATATATAGGGCAAATGTAGGGTCAAACTTACCTCCTGCCTAGCCAACATCCCACCACTTACTAAATCACATATGACATTGTTGTTAATAATAATTAAGTGTCTTACCTACCATCCAACCCCATCATAGTATTGAGTATCCTGATTTATGAGTTTCAACATGCACAGAGTAATATTTGAGTATCAAGTTTTAAGAGTTACCATTATGGACAACTGAACACCCTAACTAAGTAGGACTCGCGACATCGGTGTTTTGATAAAGGAGTCTTCAAGATAACACAAAGTCAACTAGAAGAGACCAAAATCATCCTAGTCAATCGTCACAACCATGGGTGAATCAAGAAGAACACTGAATGACTAGTATGGCTTGACCAATGTCAAGACGCGGCGACCAATCAGTCTGTCTTACATGATTCTGACAACGAAGAGCACTGATGACTAGTAAGGCTTGACCAATGTCAAGACGCGGCGGCCAATCAGTCTGTCTTACGATGTCCGATAGCTTAAGCATACAAGTTTATAGCATTCACATAGTCTTAATGATGACTAGTAGGGCTTGACACATAGGTCAACACAGGCAGTCAATCAGTCTGTTGTCTTAGCAATCCAAGTATATCAAGCATTCAAGTGTTTCAAGTATTCCAAGCATTCAAGTCCTTATAGCATTTCAAGCATATAAGTCTTTATAGCATTTTGAGCATATAAGCTTTCTAAGTTTAAGTTTTCAAGCTTCCCTAAATATAGTATTCAAAGCATTACTAGTTTTTCTATTAGTCTTTCTTATGCATTTAAAAGCTTCAAAGGTTTTAAGCAAATAAGTATAAGTGTCAGCAACATTAGCATTAAGGTTAAGAGTATAAGATATTAACTTTTAAAAATAAGAGTATAAAGTATTAGTATTTAGAGTAAGTGTATATAGCATTAGCCTTTAGAACGAGTGTATCAAGTATTAGCATTTAGCGTAAGTTTTCAAAGCCTTAGCAATTAGAATGAGTGTTGAAAGCATTAGCATTTAGACTTAGCATGTAGCACTAGTATATAGTATCAGCATGTAGCATTAGCATATAGCATTAGAATGTAGTATTAGTGATGTGTCGTAATTTACACATGATTTTCTTATTTAATTCATAGGATTTTATTTTATTTTATTAGATTTTTATTTAGTTTTAGTAGATTTTAATTAATTTTTACTTATTTTTATTTTTAATGTTACTTTTGTAGGTTCGTGAGAATAAACGTTCGTAATTGCGAAGAAACCGAAGCTCGGAATAAATTTTATGAAGTGTGGGAGCAAGAAATATAATTGTTAGAAGTTCCGGAGTTAAAAAGTGGCATTTCGGGAAGTTACGGAGCTTAAAAAATGGATTTCTGGAAGTTTAGGGGGTGAAATTGCAAATCTGCCAAAGTTCCAGCGCAGGGGACACGTGGCAGCACCAGGCTGTGCCACGTCAGCCCTAAAAGCCTCCCTGACCCGCGTGAAGGAACCGGTCGGAGCCTTGACCCGCGCGAAGCACCGGATACACACACATGCAGACCCAGGCGCGACCCGGCCGGGCGATCCATGACCCGCGCCCCATCTCCAGCTGTTGACCGGCCTTAGGCCGTTGACCCGCATTGACCAGGCTTCTTGGGCCATTGACCAGCCACTTGGACTCCTTTTTAAGCCCACTAAACCGTTTTTTAGGCACAGATCGTGATCTTTGATTAATTTCACATTTTTAAGCCATTTAAAACCCTAATTCGCGATTTAATCACCCAAGGACGGCTGAAAACGCAGGAGAAACATATTTTTGAAGATTTTGAAGCTTGGGGATCGATTCGGATGCTCGGGGGAGTCTCAGATCGCGTATACAAGTGCTCGGATCGCGTTTTCGGGTTTGTTTATGCATCGTAGTTTTTCGTTTCAGTTTGTTTTCGAATTTTCTACCATGATTAGATCTGATTTCATGTTTATGAATGTTTGGATGATGATTCTAGGCTAAATCTTTAATTCTACCTAGATTACGGATGATTATTGGATGATTTTTCGGTTTTTCGGGTTTGTTTGATTGAATGAATTGTTGCTTTTGCTTTAATTCTGATTGTGAATGATTGTGAATGTAATTAAACTATTGTGAATGATCTGATTACATGCTTAACCTATTTTGTTGATAAGGTTTGATTTGGTTTCGATAAAAACTCGATTTTCACATGATTTTGGGCTAAAAACTTGTTTTTAACCTAATTGTGATTTGACTAATCCTAGTAAATCATAAGAATTTCATATAATCAGATTGTAATCAGTGGGATAACCACCTTAAAGACTAATCAAGTAACGAGGTGTTGAGATATCGTGGTTTAAACGGGTTTTCGGGTAATTTGCATGATCATTGGATTATTTGTTGATTGTTTATGCCATGTATGTCAAATTCATAATTAATCTAAGTTAGATTGATTCATTTATGTTTTGGTAGATTGTGGTTGTTGAGATTGTCCTAATTATTCAACCATAGAAATCTTAAGCATTGCTAGTTTGGAGAGACCGACTCGGTAATCCGTCATTACACTCCGGTAAGCTTTACACAACTAGTAGGATATTTCTAAGTGTTGGATTGTCTGAACAGGAGATCTAGCATTCCTTAAGTTCCTGAATTGGTTGTATCATTAGATCCGGTGTCATTCAAGCAAGCATTCCCGATAACTGTTAGATTCATTTAAGATTCCTAGTCTAGGTAGAATCTCCTTCGTAATTGGTTTTCTAGTTCTTGCGGTGTTGAGTTAACTTATTTCGTTTTCTTTATTTCTTTAATTGTTTAAAATCATTTTCATAAAAAAAATTCCGTTTTCTAAATTTAGTAAGTTTCTCATTTAGTTAGGTTTACATTTAGGGTTTATTCGTCGATTCCGTGTCCTTAGGTTCGATATCCGGACTTTCCTTAGCTATACTTCATACGTCAGGTACACTTGCCTGTAGTTTGCAGTTCGGTTTAGGTTAATTCAATTTATTACTCGATAGTGTTGAACTAGGATTTCTATATATAAACCGACACATCAATTAGCATATAGACTTAACATGTAGCATTACAATGTAGCATTTAGATTAGGAGTATAAAGTATTAGAATAAAGCATTAGCACTTTAGTATGAATGTGTTAGCATTATGAATAAGTTTAAGAGTGGTGAGAACATTAAACATTTATTCTAAAATGTGTAAACATGCTTCTCAGTCCTGAAGTAAAACAAATAGTTTGAAAAGGGACAAATGAACTCACCTTGTTGTTCAAGTGGTTGACTTAGCTTAAACTAGAATGCACGCACTCGTTGTAGTATTTGTTGTTATGTTCACGATCATGTATTGAGTTCATGTTGTTGTATCGTATAAGTACATGTTGTAGTGATTTATGTGCGTGTAAGTGTTAGCCCTAAAGTTGGCTAACAGTTGTAAGTCCCGGTCTTCATTCGGACCTAATTCATTCTTGAAGTTTCAAATTATTTTCATGGTGTGTTTTTCTTGAACTATTATAGTCCATAACTAAAACAATTAGATTTTAGTTTGCGAGTTCACAACCCCTAGCATCTTGTACTTAGTTTTGTATAATCATTGTTCCCTTTGTCTTGACACCTTAAAGTCACTTGTTGAAACCTAAAAGTCCATGTTTTAGATTTCATGAACTTTAATATACTTAAAGCTTGTCACCTTTTGTGATAATTTATTACCCAATCCATGGATACTATAAGACATTTAATTGTTATAACCCATTAGTTTGTATTTTCCTCATATGGGCCAAATGAGTTAATTAAACCAATAGATGGTCATGGGCCGGATAACCCGTTGGGCTGTGTACGTGTGTGGACCAAGTGTCATGGATATGGGCCTCATATGAATGAGATTGGGCCTGCCACAGATGTGGGCCGAATTAGATGAACATGGACCGATCGTTTCTTCTTGGGCCGAAAATCACATGGGCCGGATACATGTTATTTAGATCAAATAATTAAGGCCCAAATGTATGAAGGTGGTCGAACAAGTGTCTTGGCCGACTATGTTGAGCGTGGCTAATCGGTTGTAATGCACCTGAGTCTAGCAAACCTCCAGATTAGTTAAACTGAAGGTTCGGTGTGACAACTTGTACATGCCCAGTCGGCGAGTCCGTACGGTACGTGTACTATCAACAGTAACTATGTGTATATACATGTGTGTAAACAGTACTTGTATTAACAGAATTCTAAATACAAGAAACAGTTGTACATATTTTCATGTAAACTTAAATACTGTAAGTACAACACTCATTGAAACATTAGTTGTGTGTATTTAAGTGCAAACTTAAGTACAATTAACACAATAGATCATGTAAAACAACAGTGTTCAAGCGAATAACAGAAACAAATCGGTTGCGATCTGATATCCATAGATGACAGGAATCAGATGGCCAGGGACAATTCAATGTGAAAACAATGTGATAACAGGATGTTTAGTTGAGTCCGACAGTGAGGAAACACAATTCAAACATAATTTACAGTGTTGTTTCAGAATAACGAACTGACAGTGTGTTTACGTGGGTGACGATTCACACAAACATATCTGTGAGTTTAACATTCTGAAATGATGACTGGGAAGTAGAAAACAAAAGTCAGAAAGCCAAGCCATCGACATGTTTGTTCGAGTGACGATTCGAACGAATACGCGCGATGGTGACGCGATTTGACAAAACGAAACACGACACGAACGACTGTAATTTAATAAAATAAAATAAATAACATTTTACAATTTTGAAACTCATCCAAATAAATTAATTTCTTTTATTTGTTACATATAAATTACGTGTAAAATCCAGGACACGTAACGAAAACGCAAAACCGAGCAACCGAAACGAACCCGAATACCCGTGGGGTATTTAAAGCCTAAATTGAGGCAATTCCTTCATTTCTCACATTTTCACTCTCTCTCTCCATTGAATTCCCGGCGACCCCTCTCCCACCACCATTATCCACCTTCAAAGCTTCGTATCTCACTCGCTTGTGGACGAAATCGGGCATTCTTGGTGTCCACGTGTAGCTCTCGATTTCCTCTACCTAAAAGTACAACAGATCTGAAGCTTTGGCCCCTGAAATTCGAGGTAACTGAACTTGAAACATGCGAGAAATAGGGTTTTTGTACCTTTGCACAACCCACACATCTTCAACCGGTTTAAAACCATCCTACAACCACCTTACACCTTCGAGACCTGGTTCTGGTTCACCACCGATTAGGAGACAGCACCACCAGCAATCGGAGCTCGATAGAGAAGAAGGTGCTGAACAGGTTCGTTGGGGGTGGGCGGCCGAAGTGCTGGCCGAACCTTGTTGTGGGGAAGTCTGTCACCCACGAACCTCCAAGCCCCGAATCTTCTCATGAGGAGCAAACCCTGCCCTGCGAACCTCCTTTGCTCAGCACCGCACTTGAGGTGGCGAACCCTTGATATCTCACAAACCCTTTGCCGAACCATGCAGCCGAATGTGCTGCATGGCCGAACCTTCTTTCTTGATAGCCGAACCTATTGCATGTGGTGAACCCATGGCTGACGAACCTTGGGATTGAAACAGACGAACCACTTGCATGACACGAACCTTCGGCCCAGCCGAACCACCACCAGCATCACCGAACCTTGCATGGTCACCCTGACAAAACTGCATCACCTTGGCTCAACCACCGAACCTTCTTGTTAATTGTCGAACCCTTGATTCAACCGAACCAAGTTAGGCTGCAAACCTACAGTGCCGCAAACCCTAGCCGAACCTATAACCTCCATTGTACGAACCTTATGCTATGCACGAACCTATATTCAGCAAGGACCAGCCGAACCCTAGCTGGAAAACAAAATAGGTTCACTGGGGAATGGAACGGCTAACACTTTTCCAGCCAAGCCCAACCTTGTTCGGCCCAGTCTCATCGATGGCAGTCCAAAGGCCATGCATTTCGGCCCAAGGCATATTGGGTTGGCCCAACTCTTTTGGCTTTAACCCAAATCTCTAGGAGCCCAGTGGACTACACAGTCCCAACATCATTTTTGTGATTCAATTGAATAGCTAACCTTGTCCCGAACAACCCTCACGTGGCCCATGAGAACCTGTTGGGCCCATGACCACTCTTTCGGCCCATCTTTGGTTTGGATCAACCCAATAACAATTAAGTTGACACACACTAGGGTATTAGATCGAGATGCCCTATTTGGTCTACAACTACACATTCGGCCCATGGGATTTTCCTTGGGATACAACATACACAAGAAAAAGATTTATATGCGAGAGTTATTTAAAGATAACAAGGTTGAAAAAGCATAAACCTAACATTTAAGAACTATTGTTGACAGATTTATAATTAGGTTAAAATAAGGGTGAGACAACATTATAAACTAAGTAAACCGGATTAGGTGTTAGTGTATTAATCAACAAGGCAATTTAAGGCCTAATGATGATTCAGACCAAGAGGGTTAGCCAACTGTAAGGGCTAACCCCAGTACACATGAAAACATTTACTTAAAGACACACACACTTAAGTTAAATACAATGTGAAATCAATACAGGATCGTGAAACCAACAACAAGAACAACAAAGAGCACGTGCATTCTTTCTTTTAAGCTAAGTCAACCCTAAAACCACAAGGTGAGTTCATGTGCCCCTTTTCTTTAATCTTAACTGATTTTAAATCTTCGGGGCTGAGAAACATGCTTTACTTTTATTTACTTAAAAGTTTTGTTTAGCATATTGCTATTACATTGATTTTAGATAATACAAATTGCTTATTATTGCTTATCTTTGTATTCATGCTTGTATGATCATGATATGACAGGAATAATCAGATGAACAAGATAAAATATCTTAATAATTCATCAACGCATTAGAATAACATAGTCGTAAGATTTTATCTTATAACACATAGTTATTATTACTTAAACAAACATTTGAACAATCACAGGCAAACATAAGAATGTTATAAAGATATTATATATTCTTGTAATAACATTCGATACAAGAGTTAAGTAAGTGTAATAGGACAAGTCCTTTTAACACTTAGCTTTACAACTCAATACATATTTCAGGAGAACATGGAACAAAGAATGATAATCATGATAATGTAACTTCATAATAACAACATCATTCTCTCAAATAATTAACATAATATAATAAGACAAGTTCTTATTTAACTTTGTTAATAACACGGAGAACATATGACATTGAGAACAATAATATGGATGAACACAATTACAATTAGTTACTATTGACCTGTTGTATTATATCACTTCAATCATGTGCCATTTATGCAAGTTGATCATGTAAGCCCCTATAATTCGCTGACCAGTTAGTTTGACGTGACTAAACCGACGATAGCATAGTGGTACCATAGGTTTGACAAACCTCTAGCTTGTAGGGCTAGTATGTTGATCGTATTGATTCATTGGCCGGTAACGTATGACCAGTGACAGTGCGACGACAGTCAGGGTCTGGAAAGCGACACATGGTGATATTAATCTGCTGTGATAAGTAATTAATCCATCGTTTCTTTTTGTCTAGTAGACTGGGTAATTTTATATTCTCATGTCATATTACTAGTAACTGTTTCGATGAGGTCTTTAGGTATACAAAGTGGTAGAGGTAAATCGGATGCATTGAAATCTGATTACGTGAGGATTTCAATGGATTTCTTTTAGGCTCTATGCACTATAAGTCAAGAACAAATTACAGGCGGTTAACTAACACTCTTAATGTTTAAAAGTGAAACAATAGTTAACCCCACAATTATAGAATAATACAAGGAGCAGATTTGATAAATCTAATATCCTTAACATATATAATGGTTATCTAAACTTCGGTTTGATAACTACAACTACATTATTATATTATTCTATACATGATATCACAGGTGATCAAGAATGAAATGAACATGTGGATTTGGGAATGGAAATCAATAGTTGTATTGCAAGTAGTGTGGAGTTCTAGTAGTGATTTGGTGGGATGTTGGCTAGGGCTTAGTTCCCTTACATATGCCCTATATATAAGCATCACTACTAGGATGATATAATACTTGTAAGTATAACTATTGAGAAGCCATTGGGTGAACAGGTGAACATACATTATACAAGTAACATAACATAATATACATTGTGATTGTGCATGCGAATGAATCAAGGTTTTCAATTAACATACTTATGAACTCACCAACCTAGTGTTGACTTTGTTTAAATGCATGTTTTCTCAGGTGATGAACAGGTGTAGCTACTTACACGCAAGGATTAAGCTAGTGGACTTTTAGAAGGCCTAGCTTATTTTGTATTGCATGCTTTTGGTAACAAGAACAATGAATCATCTTTTGTATATCTTGTATATATACAAGATATAGTTACATTGATTCTTTTTTATAGATTTACTTGATTAAATTATGAACGATACATTGTAATTTAATCTCATAATTCTAAATCATGGATGTGTTAGCATTTCTCATTTATTTATCATGTGCTATGTAAACAATCTGATCATTTTGATCATCACTATGATATCGAGCCCCGGGAACCTTCCGCCCGACGGGAAAACCCGATCCGTTCCCGCTGGCTTGGGTGTGACATTCGGCCTACAGTGAGTCCGGTGAACCCTATGGTTCGTTCCAGTGAACGTTCGGCCTGGACCTTGGGTTCGTTTGAATGGCTTGGAATTGCAAGGTTCGTATCCATGGTGGGTTCGCCTAGCATGGAGGTTTGCAGCACATAGGTTCGCCTGCATGAAAGGTTGGTAGTCCTTAGGTTCAGTGTTTGCTGATAGGTTCGCAGCAAAAGGGTTCGGCCAAGGGTTCGGTGGGGGCATGAAGGTTCGTCCAGTTCCACAGGTTCGGAAATGATGATGGTTCGTGGCATGCTACACTAGTTCGGCAACATAAAGGTTCGGCTGATGGTCATAGGGTTCAGCCAAGCATTATGCAGGTTCGGCACTTCGTGGGTTCGGCCGGCCCAGCTACCTCGCGAACCTGCCATAGTTTCTTCAACATCATCAAACCTGAGAGGTTGTGGATTGTTCCATGGCTCTCATATCCTTCTACTGACTTGTCCGAACCTTTGTGAAGTTTGAATGAAAGCTTAAAGTCGAGTAAAACATGGTTTTAAAACCAGTTATGTGTGTGGGTCGAACAAAAGGTAGAAAACCCTTCTTTTCGTGGGTTTCAAGCTTCTATACCTCGGATTTGGCTGGACAAAACTTCAGATCAGTTGTACTTCCTTGTAGAGGATGATTGTAGCTAGGTGTGGACACCAAGAACAACCGATTTCACCAAGAAACGAAGGAGATATCAGGATTTGAAGATGGTTTTCTAGAGAGGAGGAAAAACGGGTGGAGTGTTTTAGAGAGAGAGATAAATGAGAAGAAAACTCCTCATTTAGTCTTTTTATACCCCGGGGTGTTTGGGTTCGTTTCGATCGTTCATTTTTCGTCTCCGTTGCGTTTTCGGATTGTTACACGCGTTATTTACGTGTTTTAAATAAAAGGGTTTCTTTGATAAATTTTTGATGAGTTTCAAAATTGTAAAACATAAAATATTATATTTTCTTAAATTATTATCGTTCGTTTCGTTGTTCGTTTATGTTTCGTCAGAACGTGTCACCATCGCGCGTATTCGTTCGAATCGTCATCCAAACGAACACGACGTTGGTTTCACTTTCTGATTCTTGTTTTCTACTTTTCAGTCATCATTTCAGAATGTTAAACTTTCAGATTTATTCGTACACATCGTCACCTATACAAATAATCGTCGGTTTAGCATTCTGCAACGACTTCTGTTATGGTTTTGTTCTGTTTAACCTCACATACGTTCATACATAATAGCATTAACTCAAGCATTTGCGTGTCAGTTCAATGTTGTCTGATGTGTTTCTGACTGAGTTACTGTGCAAGGTACTGTACAGATTACTGTTCCGGTAACGTTTCCGGCACTAATGTTACATTTCTCTAGTGGTGGATTGCCTTGAGGTTCCAGTTGCACCTGCAGCAGCATCCCCTGATCCGTCATGGTCATCATCAGTATTATCATAACCATCATAGTCAATCTGTTCCTCATCAGACTCGCCATTATCGACCTTATCATCTTTGTCTGAATCCTCGGAATCAGGCTTGGATCCTTCAATCCTAGGAGTGGAGTCTTTCATGCTTTCAACTGCCTTAGATAAACGTTTGTTGTCCGACTCCAAGGCAAGAATCATGTCATTGTATCCATGAACGGTTAAGGCTAGCTGATTATGCTCATCCACAAACTAGAGCAAACAGTCTTCCAAATCAGAATTTCTGGCCCTTAGATCTGCGTGTTGATCAGCCGCTTGCAACAGCAGAACATCTTGGTCACTCACTCTCTATGTAAGCTGTGCAATGGTCTGATCCTGTTGGTGGTTCCTCTCCACCAATCGAAGGATCAAACTGTTCAATATGCGGAGTTGTTCAGCAATCGAGACAGTTGGCATGAACGTGTCTGTACGAGTGATGGAAGGACCAGTAGAAGCAACTGTGAAGATGGCGGCTGTATGAGTGATGGAAGGACCAATAGAAGACAATAACGAATGAAGTCATTCATTTGACCGAGAACCCTTAAACCCTAACTTTCAAAAATCCATGATCAAGGCATAAAAATTACAACATTGTGATCAGAAAACCCCGATTAAACGACTAGGGCTGGTTTTAGGTCGATTTTAGTCCATTTTAGTGGTATATTTGATCGTGACAGGTCCGAACTCCAAAACCCTAGGATTTTGATTGGATTTTGGTCCTAAATCAGTTTAGAGTCGGAAAATCTTGGTTCCACATGTACCTGAGACGATCAATAAACTTTTTATGATATGAACAACTCAAGATAACGGTTGGAAATATCAATGATGGTCGAAGAAGATGATCAGGCGAATGGGTTCACACACAGTTCACAAAGGAGAAATAAGGGTGAATGAGCATTCAGAAGAATAAGCTGGAATCAATACGCCTCTCATTCGTGTTGAAGTTCATTCGTGTGTGTGTGAGCCATTCGTCTAAGATTTTATTCGCCTGAGAGTACCAGCGAGTGACTTATTCGCATAGTTTATTCATTCGTGCGAATGAATACTCAGGATGACTCATTCGCATGAATGAGTTGAGATCCTTGACCTTTTTGTCAAATTGGCAAGAAAAAACACTCAAACACAACAATTATGAAGTTTTGTCTTGTTTGATGTTTTGTCTGGTTTGATGAAAGCTTGAGACAGGTTTGAACAACTGAACTAACAAATGATCACTTAAAGAAATGAAATAAAAAAAAATCTTTTTGTATTTTTCTGATAAAAGGAAACTGTACAACTAACTATTAAAAGAAGAACACATATTTTTGTGAGAAATCTTTCAAGAGAGTGATAGATACACCAGAACATATCAATTTAGCATCCTTGATTGTTAAACCTATGACACATTTGGTTTATGATGCAAATACTGATATGATTGTCCATTTTAAACCTAACCATACTTCATTTTCCAACAAATCACTGATCAACATATCTTCTTATTGAGTTGCCCATTCTAGACAACTAGTAAAAGTCAAAACTAGTTTATAACTCATCTCAACATAGCTTAATACCTAATATCATAAGTTCTATATGGTTCCAATTGATTATATTTTTGCATTTTTCTTTTGATGACATTCTCAACTTCAACACGTTCTCATGGACAGCTTCAGCTAGGTCTTTACAAAGCAATATGGCACGTGTCAGAACTGTATTAACTAAGATTTTGTTCTATCCAAATGGATGGCTTCAACTAGGCTACAACCCAGTGTATGGCACATGTATGGAATCAAACTCATTTTATTTTTGTGTTTTTCTAGCTTATCCTATCTGAATGGACGATTTCAACTAGGTTGTAACCAAGTGTATGGCACGTATACAGAGTCGAACTTACTTTTATTTTCATGTGATTCAAGCATTCTTATCCGAATGGACAACTTCTGCTAGGCTACGACCCAGCAGTGTGGCATGTATACGGACTTGAACTCGTGAAACATGATAAGATCCTATGATACCAAGTGTACGCATGATTTGAATTATAACATGTCTAAATCTTAAGTCCTTTTTCTAGACTAGATCCCACAAATTAGACATTTTGAACAATCACTAATTGTCTAAAAAACTTGTAAAGTAGGCCTATCAATACATCATACCATAACACCCAGGAAGAGACCGAGGGATAAACTTTCAGTTCATGCACTCGACTATGACTTCAAAGAATATGATTGATTAACACATCACTTCCCAACTAAGACTTTCTCATTTTCACAATTTTTTTAATGTTTTTGGTTTTTCAATTGCTGTTTCTCCCCCTAAAATCTAAAACAGAAAATCTTTTTGGGTTTTTTTAATAAGTAAAAGAAATGCAAGTGAAATTATAAACAGAAAGGCAGAAATAAAAAAAATGATCATTTGTTTGACTCAAAGGAAGGAATGACTTCCGTTTTCTTAAAAAGACCATTAGCCGATAGCAGATATAGAAATCTCGGTTTATCAAAAGCTTTAGGGTAAAGATTGGCTTTCTGGTGATCGTTTTTAATTTTAATAACATCGATTAATTTCTTTTCAAAACAGTTACGTATAAAGTGATATTTATTGTTGATGTGTTTTGTTTTTGAGTGCTAGACAGGATTTTTAGTGACAGCTATGGCAGCAGTCTTATCAACAAAGATAGGAGTGTTAGAAAAGTTTAACCCATAGTCCCTAAGTTGTTGCTGAATCCAAATGATTTGAGAGTAACAACTTGCAATAGCAATGTATTCAGCTTCACATGTGAAAGTAGACACCGACGTTTGCTTCTTGCACTGCCAGGTAACTAGGCATTTTCCAAAGAATTGATAGCCTGCAGATGTTGACTTGAAATCTCTCTTGCATCCACCATAGTCTGAGTCACTGTAGCAGTAAGTTCAAAGTTATCATCATTAGGATACCACAATCCTAGATCCAATGTACCCTTCAGATAACGAAAAATCCTTTTCACAGCAATGAGATGAGATACTCTTAGTTTAGATTGGTAACGTGCACACAAGCAAGTAGCAAACACGATGTCTGGCCGAGAAGCTGTGAGATACATGAGAGATCCGAGCATTCCTCGATACAGTATGGCATTGATTAACTCCCCCTTTTCACATGGAGTAATCCCGTGATTAAGAGCCAGTGGGGTACCAACAGGTTTTGCATCTAACATACTGAACTGGCTCAGTATGTCACCAACATATTTGGTTTGATGAATAAAAATCCCTGCATCAAAATAATCCACTACAATCCAAGAAAGAACTTCATCTCTCCCATGGAGCTCATCTCAAACTTATCTTTCATAACCTTTTCAAAATCTTTGCATAGAACATCATTTGTGGATCCAAAGATGATATTATCCACATATAATTCTACCAAGAGAAAATCTCCATCCTCTTCTTGAATGAACAACATGCAGTCAATGACACCTCATCTGAACCTGTTGTTCAGAAGGTGAGTAGAAAGTGTCTCATACCATGCCCGCGAAGCATGGTGCACTCCATATAAAGCCTTGTCCAACTTGTAGACTTGGTCACGATGTAATGGATCCTCAAACCCGGAAGGTTGATTGACATACACCGTTTCATTAAGAACGCCATGAAGGAATGCACTCTTGACATCCATCTGATAAACTTTGAATTTCTTGTAGGATGCATAAGTCAAGAAAATTCCGATTGCTTCAAGACGAGCAACCGGTGCAAACACTTCATTATAGTCAATCCCTTCAATGTGTCTAAAACCTTGCACCACTAGACGTGCCTTGTTTCTGACCACCATTCCATGATCATCACGCTTACAGCAAAGAACCCATCTAGAGCCAATCACTTTACCACCCTTTGGTCTGTCAACAAGCTGCCAAACACCAAGTTTCTTGAATTGCGGCAGTTCTTCTTGCATCGCATCAACCCATGATTCTTCTTCCTGCATCGCATCTAGTGCCAATCACCAAGTTTCTCCAAAGTCAAGTATGTCAGCAAGGCCTGCTGAAGATAATTGATTTCAAGTCTTCACTCCATTATTTAAATTTCTAATGATGTTCATTTGAGGATGCATGTTGTTTATTCTGCCCACCGGATGAGCAGGAACATCAACTTGTTGTAACATCATTGTATTTCAGGTTGTCCGTACATGTACGACTGTACTGTTACGACTTGATATAATAATTACTTATGATAACAAATTATTGGATACTATTACTGATATTGGTATACATACTGAGAACATATTATTACATGCATAAACCATGGGAATTTAGTTGAAACACAACTAAACAAAACCAGAGAGTTTATTGCAGTTATATTTCAGATAATATGAATTGTGGATTTGGAATTTAAGGAATTAGGAAGTTTGTTATGATATGATTACTAAACATAGTCAAGGACACATGGTCATGATTTATCGAAATAGCAGTAGGACGGTGGTTGGGGCAGTTGCGACTGACCCCTACATATGCCCTATCCATATGCATATTTCGGTCTATCATGGATGTGTCAGTGATATGGTTTAGTGGGATTGGATTGCGAATTTTTAATATTAAAGTTAATAAAATAATGGAAATTTATTGGAAATAATTACGCGTTGGTGAGGTTACGAACATAACTTAAACGTGAATGTTAACTCATGAATATTAACTTAATAATGTATTCGCGTGGGTGACGATTCACACGAATATAATTATTAGGAATAATATTCTAGAACGATATTCCATAAATCGTAAATCGAATCAAAATACGATACGAGCGTTGGATTTGGAAAGGTGACGACCTTTACGAATACATACGTAAGTAACGTGTTACAATGAGATAATGAAATGATACTTAACGATGTTAAAATAAGATTAACAAATTAACAACGTTTATTAGAAATCACAATCCAAAACAAAACCAAACAAATTATTTGATTAAATAAATAATTTAAACAAAATTAGACGAAACAATTTATTTAAAATTGTTTTATTAAACGAAACACGAATATTTAAACATACTGTGTTTAAATATATGTTACGAGAAAAACCGAGAATTTTCATAATTTTATCGCGATAAAGAAGAGACCGAACACGCGGGAACGGAATGGGCATAAGTGGTGGAAGACTCCACCATCTCCTTCATTTGCACAAACCTATTTCTCTCTATACACTCCCATTTCCGTCATATCTCTCTCTACCTTCTCTCTAAATTTTCTTCCTTGTCTCTCAACGAAATTGCAAGATCTTGGTGTCCACGCGTTCTGGTGATCGAGGGGAATGAGAAGATACAAAGAAAACTTGGCATTGGTCGATATCTTGAGGTAAATATGAAGCTTATTTTTTGGTTTTTGCAAACGACCTAATCTGTTGAGGGTTACCAACTTCTTAAACAATTTTAGGGTTTTATATGGGTAAATCAGTGGAGTATTAAACTGTGGAAGCCATAGGTGAACCTGTAAACACCTAGGGCTCGATGGTGATGATGATGAGTAGAAGGTTCACTGGTGGTACTGCAGGAAGCATGGGTTCTTTGAGGATAGAGATGGGCCGAACCCCTTTACCCGAACGAACCTATTGGGCGCCATGAAACTGAGAAGGGGCGAACCTTCCTGGTCGAGCTTTCCGTTGGGGACGAACCTTAGCCCCAAGCGAACCTACGAACCCCACGAACCTGTTGCCACAAACATCATGATGGCGGAACCCTAATGCCTTGGCAGCGAACCTTTCATCAGCCAGCTGTGAAGGTAGACGAACGCCTCATGGGCCAAACCCCTTAGCTGTCATGCGAACCTTTGATCCAGAAAACCAGCTAGCTGAACCCTATGGCCTTTGGAAGGTAGCGAACCTTTTGGGCTGGGGGCAATGGTAGGCAAACCTTGTGACTATGTGTTTGGCCGAACTTAGGGACGAACGAACCTAAGGGTTTTGGGATAGGGTAGCAGCGAACCTAAGGGTTAAAAGTAAACAAATGGATATGAGGTTGAGTATACCATGCATGCATGAATATTTAATTAAGAACCACTATAATTCCTAATATGTTTAAGTTTTAATCTAAGAAATTATGTAATTTGAATATTTCCATGTATAACCTATGTGGGAACTCTTAAACTTAAATTGAGAATTCTTAACTTATAAAATAGTGGTTAATAAAAAAATTTAAACATGCATGTATGATATATATGTATATGACTAGGGTTACCATCTTAGAATATATATATATATATATATATATATATGGAAATTACACCTAAGATCTCATGATCGATTATCACTATTAGGTAATTAAAATAACAAGTGAAATTTCATTTTAATAATGATTTTTGATAAAATCATTAGTGTTTATTTTAATTTATGCAAAATAAACTAAGTAGTGAAATACTTAAGAAATTAAAGTAAACACATATGAACACGTAATTGAATAGAAATGCATATACTTATGAGCACGAACATCTATTAAATTCAGGTTGTTGAGTTGTTTTTGATTCCTTATACGCGAGCACGCATACTACAAGAACACTGATTCTAAGGACTCAGGTGAGTTCTTATAACCTCCTTTTAAAACCGTTTTGTTTTTAAACTCGGAGGTGGAACATGTATACCAATTTAAATATTATTTTGATAACATATGGTTGACACCTAGATTATCAATATGATATTCATACTAATGGATTATTATTGATTATGGATTGAGATGGATTATTACTTATCTGTGAGTCATTGTTGGTTGAGTTGACTTAGGTCCTCCACGATGATTGAATTACTGTTAGTGAGTTGACTAACGTCCTCCTTAGTGATTCCACTGTTGGTTGAGTTGATTGCGGTCCTCCGTAGTGCACGAAGACACTTATAGGAATATAGTTGGTTGAGTTGACTGCGATCCTCCGCGATGATTCCACCATTGATTGAGTTGACTGAGGTCCTCCGCGGTAACTTATATTGATATGATTATGATGATTGATGCTTAGTGAATTGATGTGATTGATTGAACTTATGTGGATAATTATTTGTCATTATTGTGTATGTGATTATTTGGATTGTTTGAATGTTGTGTGTGTTGGATTTGGTTGTGTTGGAATTATTTTGCAGGTGCACATGTGGAATTTTTTTGGAAAATTACAAACTTTTATAAATCTATTTATAAACTTTCTTAAACATTTTATAAACATTTTTGATACATAAAAACTTATGATTTCTCACCAACTACTTTGTAGTTGACACTGGATTTTCTACATGTTTCAGGGAACGAGGAGAAGTAGGTAAATCAGGATAACTCTACAATCTTTTGGACGAAATCACATAGGATTCTTGGACTTAGCTAACATAACTAAAATTCTGAAGACTAGAGTTTAGTTAGTGAGCTAAATCTTTTGTGTAATTGATGTAAGTAGCTCATGATGAACATGATTTTTGTGTAATTAATTTGGTTGATTAATTGTTATGTGATGATTTAATTAGATGTCCACGAGCTTATGAACAATCTACACATCCCTCGTGGCATCCCGACGTTTCCGCCATTAGTCGGGGTGTTACACTTGTGGACCAAGATTATTAAGATTGAGATCACAGATACTATATTTTCCACATCTAGATCTGCAGTATCTGGCTGAAAGTGATGAGCATTTGAGTTTGTACTGTCATCATTTGTCTGTATAGGATTTGGAACAGATGAAATTGCACGGGTTCATCAGGTGCATTCTGTGTATCATACATCATTTGAACAGCAACATCTTCATTAGAGTACATGGGAGCCATGTTGAAGGAGTCAAATAGATCAGAATAGTTGAACATTTATTCTGGACCCTTTCCAGGTGTGGCATAGTATATCTCTAAACATCCACATGGCACCATCCTTCATATTGTGAGTTGCCCTGTTGTCTACTCTTTTATTAGGAGTGATATACACAAGAAAATAGACTTCTTCCACCTTTTCATTGAACTTGCCTTGCTCATGTTTCTTAAGCATTGTGCATGGAGCACCAAACGATTCAAGATACTTAAGATTTGGCTTTCTTTTATGGAGCAATACAAAGCAATTCTTCCCGTGTCTCTTGACAATTAAAACATGGTTCAAAGTATAACAAGCATTAGAAACTGCTTCATTCCAGAATTGAACCGGTAGGGAGGAGTCAGCAAGCATAGTTCGAGCAACCTCAATTAACGTTCTGTTCTTTCGCTCAGCAACACCATTCATTTGAGGGACATATGGAGCACTAAATTGTTGTACAATTCCACATTGATTGTAGAAAGTCTCCATGTTATGATTCTTGAATTCTGTCTCATTGTTTGTCTAGAGCATGCGAACCTTGAGCTTATAAAGTGATTCAAGTTTAGTTACCAGAACTTGAATACATTCAAACGTTTCAGATTTCTCCTTCATGAAAAATACCCAAGAGTATCTAGAGAACTCATCAGTAATGACCAAACATTATTGATATCCAACAATGCTCTTGCGATTAACAGGACCAAACAGATCCATCCATGTGGAGAAGCTCGAGAGGAACAGTAATTGAGTGAAACTTTTTAAGTTTGTGAGACTGCTTGGTTTGCTTTTCCTTCTTGCATGAGATGCAGACATCAGACAGTTTGAGTTCTTTAAGCTCACTCCTTCAACTGGATTGTTATGAACCAAATAATTCATCTCGCATAAACTCAAATGATCCATCTTCTTATGCAAAAGGATAGAATTTTTCTCTGTTGCCTTAGACATAAAACATGAAGCTGTAGAAGATGTAGTTGAAGATGTGGCCATACTAAGAACATACAGATCTTGCTCTAACATCAATATCCAGTCATCAAGAACTATGATACCTTACTTGAGAATGTAGCAGTTTGAATCATCAAATAGCACTCTGTATTTCTTTTCATAGATTTATGACACTAAGTAAAGATTTATTTTCAAGCTGCTTCACATACTTCACTTTGTCAAATGAAACTTGAACATTTGAAAGAATTCCTTCTATAGTAATAAACCCTCCTTTATCTCTTGCAAAAGCTACATATCCTCCTCTAATTGGGTTGACATCGGTAAGAAGAGATATGTCTACAGTAATGTGCCTTGATGCCCCACTATCAACAATCCAAGTGCTGTTAAGATTAGCATTTGGGGCAACCTGCACAACCACAAATCATTAGTTGAAATTGGGAACCCAAGCCTTTACAGTCTTGAGTTGAACCAATGAGTATTTGACCTCATTAGCAAATGACTGACCTATTTTTTGATGTGGTTCATGGTGTAGTCTATCATATGGGGGCAATATTGTCACACCTCGAGCCGGCGAGCTGGATCGACTTTCCCGCCGGGCGGAAGTTTCTCGGGGCGTCATATCGTTTTGATAATCGGAATGATCAGACTGTTTACATGGCACAAGAAATATAATGAGAAATGCTAACATGAAATTGATGTATGATTACAAAGTTATATTTTACGGTACATATTCAAAATTTAGCTAAGTAAATCTACCCAAATAGAATCATTGAATTTCTAGCTTGTAACTGCACAAGATTTAAAAAAAGGATTCAAAGTAATGCCATTCAAGATATGCACAATAAAAAATAAATCTAGGTCTTCTAAAAGTCCTTTAGCTTAAGTCCTGAATGCTTGGTGACAAAACATGTTCGTCACCTGAGAAAACATGCATTTAAACAAAGTCAACACTAAGTTGGTGAGTTCATAAGTTTAGTATTTGAAAACAATTAAAATTCCTCATTCACAAGTCATATTTAGTCTCATTTGGCATTAACTCATCTCAATGTCCTCTCTATAGATACACCTACAGATGGTATATCGTCCAGTTAAGCCTGCTTATATACAGGGCATGCGTATCATGAATGAAGCCGACAGCCCACCACACACTTAACTGAACTCTATACCACCTATATTGTAGCTATCGATACCCATTACATCTCACGTAGGCTTAATCACAATTAGTATTCCCCATATGATAAGACATTTACCCCACCAAGATATTAGCATAGCATAATAAGTTTTAAAAAGCAAAGATTTCCACAGTTATAAATAGTGGATTACCACAGTAATAAATGGTGGTATACTCTTTAAGTTTCAAAGGTATAGATTTATCAATCTTATCCCTTTTTAACTGATCTCTCAATCATTGGAACTTACTATTACTCATATCTGAATAAGAAGTGAGAGTAAGTCTGACACGTGGTCGTAACCCAAATGATGATTAGAATTGAATTGATGACATTGCAGCCACCACAAAGGCAAACCACAATGTCCTTATTCATTCCTAATCATTAGTTTTCACAAGCCCTCACAACAACATGCCACCAGCTTATGACATGAGAGAGGTCGGTCTCTCAGTCTGCCAGTCCACTGAATAGAAGTGGTGAGATATTTAGCAGACACTATCATACTATCATCAACCGTGTCAGAAATGATATAGTTGGAATAGGCTGGCTAAAAATCAAGAAATTCCTTTACAGTCATCATCACAAAGTTATCAACTCATAGGCCTCAACTCATAGTCATCAACTCATAGGAATAACCCATAGGGTTTCATAGGAATTACAGATCTAATCTCTTAAGAATAACACACATGATCTCCTAGGAATAACATATATAATCGCTTAAAAATAACAGTAACAGTCCCATGGGGAATAACTGATATAATTTTCTAGAGTTCATAGTTCTAATCTCAAAGGATTAACAGTTATCACCATGTCCTAATGGTATGATCAAAATGAAATTAACACAATTCTATAATCTCTAGTCTTTAATATTGTCTTATAAGATCTTGTCTTATTAAACAATGTTAGTATATTTGAGTAATGACATCCTGAAACTATTTTATCATGATCCCATCCTTGATATCACAAGTTATTGTCTCAATTGTTATCTCAATGTTATGTGTCCTTAATGACTTTAAAATGTGTTATAAGAGTTTGTCTTATTACACAGCGTTAGCAAATGTGGTGAATGATATCATCATGAAATTATGTTATCATGAGTATCATTCTTGTTATCTATTGTAATTGTTTCAGTGATATCTCATTTTCATCTTAGCGCAATAAGCCCGTTGATATGAGATCTAGCCTTGATGCATTGTGTCATTCAATTTGATTGGATGGTATCATGAAGTTATATTATCATGATATTATATCTGTTCTGTCATACATGTCATTTCACACACAAGCACACATAATGATAATGATATGATAATAAAGATAAAACCCTTATTATCTAGAAAACATGATAATTTAAATAATGTGCTAAAACTTTTAAATAAATAAAAGGGTTAGCATGTTTCTCTGCCCCGCAATTTAAAATCAAAAGATTAGAAAAGGGGCAGATGTACTCACCTGGTAGTTGAAGTGGTTGACTTAGACTCAAGAAATGCACGCGCTCACTTCTTGTTGTGATGATGTTGTTATTCACGATCTGGTGTTTGATTCAATGTTGTTCACAACTTATGAGTATAAGTTATTCTATAATGAGTTAACCCTAAATTTGGTTAACTCGTGTAACCCTCGTTAATTTGAGTCACTTTGACTTATCGTGTATTATAACCTGCTAACACTTAACCATTTTAGGATAATTTTAGCTTGTTATACTACCTTTTGTTTATATGTTCTAAACTTGTCTTAAAACCTTAACATATGGTATAGGTTTGAAATCATAAATCTACGAAGTATAAACTTAGGTTTATTAGTTAAAACATGATTATTACCTTTTTGGTTATCTTAAAATGGTTTTATCATTTAAGTTTATTAACTTAATTAATATGTTATAAAACTTAATCAATTGCTATGTAAATAATGTGTTTAGAAAATATTTTATCATATAAAACTTAAAACTTGTTTCACCAACTTTGTAGTTAATTAGTTTAACACTTAAATCCTAATGGTATTCCATTGATTTTTATGTTGTTCCAGCCGATTTTATAACCTCCACAGCCATTATTATCTATTGCGTTTGAATTTATTTTGTTTATGTAACATCACTGTACTTCAGGTTGTCCGTACATCTGTACGATTGTACGGTCACGACCTGATATGATAATATTTAATTATAATGAATTACGGGATGCATTATTTGATGATTATTATTGATATCGGTATACATATTGAGAACATATTATTATGTGCATAAACCATGGGAAGTTTAGTTGTAACCCAACTAAACGAAACGAGAGAGTTTATCGCAGTTGAATTCACGGATAATGGATTATTGGTTAGAATGGAAAGGAATTAGGAGTTGATTGTTGTTTGGTTGCTAAACATAGTCAAGAACACATGGTCATGGTTTATCGAAATAGCGGTGGGACGGTGGCTGGGGCGGTTGCGATTGACCCCTACATATGCCCTATACATATGCATATTTCGGCCTATCACGGATGTGTCAGTGATATGGTTTAGTGGATTTTGGATTGCGATTTATAATATTAAAGTTAATTAAATAATGAAAATAGTAATGGAAATAATTACGCAACGGTGAGGTTACGAACATAATTTAAACGCGAAGGTTATTTCATAAATATTAACTTAATAATGTATTCGCGTGGGTGACGATTCACACGAATATAATCATTGAGAATAATATTCTGAAACGATATTCCATAAATTGTAAATCGAATCGAAATACGATACGAGCGTAGGATTCGGAAAGGTGACGATTTCTACGAATGCGTACGTAAGTAACGCGTTTCGACGAGATAACGAAATAATATCTAAACGATATTAAATTAATAAATAGAAACTAATAACGTTTATTAGGAATCACAATCAAAAATAAACTCAAACGAATCGTATTATTTAAATAAATTATTTAACGAAAAATAAAGCGGAAATCGTTTTTACGAAACAATTTAAATAAAGTTATGTTATTAAAACAAAACATATTTGTTTAAACATTATATGTTTTAAATATATTTTACATAATGAACCGAGTATTTAACGGGATTTAACGCGATATAAATGAGACCGAACACGCGGGGACCACACACGATATAAGCAAGGAGGTTACCACCTTCATCCTCATTTCAATACTTTCACTCTCTCTCTAAAACACACACCCACGCCACTTTCTCTCTCTACAACTTCTCTCTAGCTTATCGTGCTCGTTTCTCGACGGATTCACGAGATCTTGGCGCCTACACGACCGCGTGATCAAGAGGAACAAGAAAGTACAAAGAAATCTCACATTTAATCAACAAATTGAGGTAAATCTGTGTGTTTATTTACGGTTTTGTTGTAAATCTTGAACCACATAACTAGGTAATGTTAAACCGAATTAAACACTTAAAATTATTGAGATAAACTCTTGTAAACCATGTCGAAACCCTAGAAACAAGCTTATAACAGAAACCATGTAAAGGAGATGAAGGTGAGCTATGGTTCGCAACCCAATTCGATCCAGCAAACCTTCTTGGAGCTGGGTGATAAGGAGACGAACCCTGGCTGTAACCAAGGTGAAGCCAAACCTTCATAGTCGGCCGAACCTTTTCGCATCAGTCGAACCTCTCGATCCAGCGAACCTATGGCTGCTGCTCGCCTGCTCCACACCCTTTGGCCGAACCATGCAAGAGTCGAACCCTCTCATGTGGGCCGAACCTTCGGACATCAAGGAGCCCACGAACCTTGGCCATGCTGGAAGCCAAACCTCGGCCATGTTGAGAGCTGAACCCTCCTAGTCAACGAACCTAAGGTTGGCGAACCATTGAACTCTACGAACCATTGCTTTAGCCGGACCTCCCTACTGTAACTAGCGAACCTAGGGTGACAAGAGGATAAGCCATGTGTTGACCGAACCCCTCTTGGGCCTAAGTAGTACACGGGCCGAACCTTAATATTGTTGCCAATCCTTGTGTCCATGACAGTGGCGAACCTGGATCACTAGACTTAGCTGAACCTTTACCGAACCCTATCCTCACGAACCATGAGGTTCGCCTAGAAGGGGGGATGCTAGCCGAACCCTGGAAAGAATGGAGCCGAGGCAGCGAACCTTTCCTCTCTTTGGAGCCGAACCTAGGTACCAACAAGCCAAAGGTTTGTTGCATCCTAGGCTAACAAAACCTATGTATCAATTTTAAGGATAAAAGGAAGGATAAGATCATATACAAATACATATACGCATGCATGCATGATAAATTATAGACACCACCTTTTCTTAAATATATAAATTGAATTATGAGGTTATATAAATATAATGGAAAATTTTGTGTGAATAACTTAAATATGATTTCATTACACTTAAAGTGGATTGTTCTATTTAAATATGGTGGGGGATGTGATTGATTATGCATGTGAGTATAGGTGTACGAATAATACCATCACCTTTAGTTTATATAGTTATGGGAAGTAAAACATAAGGATTCCCAATTTATTATCATCAAATGGATAATTATAAACTATCAAGTTTAACTTATCTTCGTATGATTAATCGGTGATAAAATCCTAGGTTTTTATAGTGTAACTTAGAATAAATAAACTAAGTTAAGTAAACACGTAAGGAAGTAAAATAAACATTAAGTTAAGATGAAATGCATACATTTATAAACACGAAACATAGTAAATACAGGTTGTTTGTGTTGTTGTTGATTACGTATACGCGAGCGCGCACTCTACGAAAACATCGAATTCTAAGGACATAGGTGAGTTCTCATAACCTCCCTTTTAAACTGTTTTTTTTTTAACCCGAAGGTGAAACATGTATACCAATTTTAAATATTATTTTGATAACACATGGGTGATACCTGTTTATCAATATGATATTCACATTATGGGATTATCATTGCTTACGGATTTTCACTTATTATTATAACTCCGTGTGACATTGTTGTTGACTTCAGTCATCGACAAAGATTACACGTATTGCCACTTGGATTATCACAACTCCATGAGTCGTTACTATTGACTTCGGTCATCCGCAACGATTGCATGTATAGTCACGTGGTCTGTAACCACTCCATGAATCATTGTCTTTGACTTCGGTAAATAGCATTGATTTCATGTATTGTCACGTGGTTTGCCACCACTCCATGGATTATTGTCTTTAGCTTCGGTTAATCACATTGAATTCCATGTATTGTCACTTATGTTAATTGAGAATATTGATGATTGTGATTGGTTGAATGTATATGCGAATGATTGTCTATATTATCTATGATTACCTCTGATTAATTCATTATGTGACTGTGTTTTTGTGATTGTGTGATGGTTATGGATTGGATTATCTCACAGGTACTCATGTGGACTTTCTTAGAAAAAACTATAACTTTTATACTCATTTTGTAAAACATTTTTAAATATAAAAACTTATGATTACTCACCAACTATTTCGTAGTTGACACTTGATTTTTACATGTTTCAAGAAATGAAGACAAGTAGGTAGGGCAGGATAGCTCTACACTCTTTTGGGACATTATCACGTAGGATCATGTACTTAGCTAAATAACTGAAATTCTGACGATTAGAATTTAGTTAGATAGCTAAATCTTTTGTGTATTTGATGTAACTAATTCATGATGAACATGAT
The DNA here is from genome assembly GCA_009363875.1 of Mikania micrantha. Classification (NCBI taxonomy): domain Eukaryota; kingdom Viridiplantae; phylum Streptophyta; class Magnoliopsida; order Asterales; family Asteraceae; genus Mikania; species Mikania micrantha. The sequence goes on along the minus strand of CM018680.1, from coordinate 52,896,497 downwards.
TTTTGATGTAATTAATTCGGTTGATTAAATGTTATGTGATGATTTAATTAGATGCCCACGAGCTTTTGAACAATCTACACATCCCTCGTGGCATCCCGACGTTTCCGTCATCGGTCGGGGTGTTACAGTTTATGGTCATCATCCCATGCATGTGTGATGCATAACCCCACTAATATCGGTGGCACCAGGTCCCATAATTAATATCGATGGAGGTTACCACCGGCTAAGGAAATGAAGTCCATCACCAGCGCCACCATCTTTAACCCACTACTCCGACTCCATCCGTGATTAATTTTACTTGGTTTTGACTTTAAATTACGATTTCTTGTAACGTAACGTTAATTACGCATAATTTTATAAAAATAGTTTAACTTAATATTTTTTGGTTGTGATTCCTAATAAATATTATTTGTATTTAATTTTCATTATTTTAATGTTCGTAATCGTTTCATTTCACCGTTTAGTTAGAAGACGTAACTTACGTGCGTCTTCGTATAGAGCACTGACTGTACGAAAATGATCGTACGTTTCACTTTCTGATTTGGTTTTCTATTTTTCAGTTTTCATTCAAAATGTTAAACTCACCGATATGTTTGTGTGAATCGTCACCCACACAAACACTATGTCAATTCATCGTTCGTAAACGATACTGAACTGTTGTTTGAATTCACAGACGGACTCTGCTAATCCTAACTGTTTTCACATTTTTATGAATAGTTTCACATTGTTTTCTCACCGAATTGAGGCATCTGATTCCTGTTATCTGTGGATATCAGATCGCAACCGATTTGTATTTATCATTTGTTTTCACCATTGTTGTTTCACTTGGGTTGTTGTATGTTTATATTTCAATTCTCATCGAAACATATACAACTGTTAATTGTTTCCACTGAATTGTTATCAGACATTGTTCATCACTTAGTATTTACACACAGGTACAAGTGATAGTACACATACCGTACGGATTTGTCGGACAGTTAGGTACCAGTTGTCACAGTCTCCCCTTGTTAAAGAAATTTCGTCCCGAAATTTAAGCATCATTGTCAGGTACTACTTTTTCAATATACAGGTGGAGATATTTTGACATCGTGTGTTTCTTATGCTCCCAGGTTAACTCGGAGTTGCGTTTGGAGTTTCATCGAACCTTTACGATGTAATACGGCTTCGTTTTCAGTCTCTCGACTGTACGATCCGTAACATTCGAGGTTCCTTGTTAAGGTGTAGTTTCCTGATAACTTAAGTCTCCTTAATGAGCATAGACTTTATGTATATACAAGAAGTGAGCAGACCTGATCCAACCGTTTATGGTGACCCAATAAGCATCCGATCTGCTAGAAATGCGAGGTAGCTTGGCATTTAAAATCCATAGCTATTCGTGTAAACTTCCGTTGTGGTATCTCGAGTTGTTCCAACAACTTCAGATTTTCTAGTGTTCTTTACAAGCATACTGTCACACCCCGAGCCGACGGGATAGGATCGGTTGTCCCGTCGGGCGGAAAGTTCCCGGGGCGCGATATCGTGAGTGATAATCGTGATGATCAGATTGTTTACATTGCACATGATACAAATGAGAAATGCTAACTATAATAGAATTACAAAGTTAAATTACATCAGTATTGTTTATAATTTAACAATGTAAATCTACTATAAACATCATATATTTCTATCTTGTATTTACACAAGATATACAAAAAAATTTGCATAATGATGTCTTCAAAAATAATGCAGGTCCAAAAGCTAAGCCTTCTATCTGAAGTCCTAGTACGAAAAGAATAACTTCTTAGTTGACCTGTTCGTCACCTGAGAAGTCATGCAAAAAGATCAAGTCAACACATGGTTGGTGAGTTCATATAGTTTAGTATTTGAAAATGATTTGGAAATGGTATGATAATGATTTGAAAACCTCTTTTGGTAAAGACCCTAACCTCATTAACTCCACATGTAATATCCACATCGGTATGCTTATATATAGGGAATCACGAAAGGGTCAAGCCCAGACTCTATCCCACCACATACTAATATGTATATGACACTGTTGTTAATGATAATTAAGCATTTTTACCCAACACCTCTGATTTAGATCATGATATTGAAATCTGATATGCCTTCGATTTATTTGGTTCCTCATAGATATATGATTTCCCAAAAAGACAGTGATAATAGTAAAACGTCAAATATTTAATTTATTAATTAAATAAAACATTTAAATACAACTAAGACATGATGATTGGGTATAATTTTACTCAATCAGTTAGACTTAGTTGTTGGTGGTTGTCCAAGTTGTAACCTCTCACACGTGACCCATGTCAGGCATAACTCACAAGGAGTACACCTGAACTGCGCGGGATTTTAATGTTTTGCCCTTACAGCTTGACCCAAAGGTCTTCTGTACAAGCGGGGACTTTATTGTTTTGCCCTTACAGCTTGACCCAAAGGTCTTCTGTACAAGTGGGGACTTTAAGGATATCCTGTGATTCTTGACCTCTTGATTCTCCTGATTTTGACTTTGATATTGATTTCATTTGATCGTTCATGTTATTGCCCGTATAGCCTGACTACAAGAGTCTTCTATACCTGAGAGGGACTTTATATGTGTGTTACACGTGGTCTTGATTCCATATACAACTGACATCCACCTTGACTTGAGTATTAATGAGTTCATTAGATCATAATGATTTCATTATTTCAATGAGTCACACACATCTATGATTTCTGATATCTTGAGTCTCTTGATTCTTGATTCTTTGAGTTCTCATGATTTTGAATGATAATTGATTTGATTTGATTATGATTCTTGGGCCTCAGATCACACACTGAGTTATGATTCCCTTGAATATGATCGTTTGATTTTGTTCATTTGATTTCACTTTGAGTTTAGGTTCTTGAATTTGAACTTGATGGACTAAGGGTTGAATTAGGATTTAAATTTAAGGTATTACTCTTAAGAGTACTTAAATTTATTAGATCACTAGATCTGTTCAATAACTTCCTAGACAGGAGTCTAGGAGTATCCACAAACATATATATGTAAAACATATAATAAATAAAAGCATTTAAATAAACAGTTTAAATAAAAACAGTTTACGCATGCTTCTCAGCCCCGCGTTTTAAAACAAAAATGTTTAGAAAAGGGGCAATGAACTCACCTGTGTTGCTTTGTATAGAATTACCACAAAATGCGCGCTCGTTGTTGTAGTCTAAGTATCTTCGTTTCCTGAATTTGTTTTAAGAGAATTCGCAGATGATAAGTATTTATAATAAACGATAGGTCTGGGGCTTGGTCTCGGTGTGCAACTAAGTGTCCTAAATTACTAACGAGATTCTAAGACTTCCTCTAACCTATTACCCGTAATAGATCCATGTTCCCATATTATTAACTCCTAAACCCTAGACAATTAGGGTTTATTTTAAGTATATTACAAGTCCTTATTCAACACATTTATAAATTAATTTATTTTAAATTAAACTTTTATTTATAAATCATTTAATTATTTTAATAAGATTTATAGTTTAATTTCTTTTATGAAAGCATAATTAATTTAAATGGAAAACTATTTAACATGTGATGAGCTTATATTAAGCCCATTGGGCCATCCTTGGCCCATTTATAAGACTTAGATCATTCCGTGATTCTTTGAATAACTCGTACTAGATAATTCAATAAATCATCTAGAACGACTTCATGTTTGTTATGAAATTCTTTAGGGTTAAGCGTTAATAATTACATTAACAATTCAACCTTGGGTTGTTGTTTTTGATTCTCAATGAATTCTCAAAGGTGTTGATCTCAAAAGATGTTGCTAACTCTTGTTTAGTTAGTTACATGATTTAAGAAAACAATTCCTTATCAACTGTATTCTATGTTTTCTTTAAAGAATTTCTAGTATCATAATCCAATGTAACTTGTAAATTTAAACCCCTTGGTCTTTTCTTGATAACTTCTAGATTAAATTAAATAACCCATTCCAAAGCTAGTGGTATGTGAACCCTAAGATGTTCCCCTTGCACAATACACACATGCATGTGAACGTCCCATGCATGCAACCTCATAATCCAACCCTAGCTATTTCTAGTCCCATGGTCGAGCCATTATAACTAGCAACATAAAATGGATCAAATGAACTCTGCCTTAGCCGAATAAATGTTGTCGAATGAGATGGGGTCCGAATGAAGTTAGGCCGAATAGAAACCAGCTGAATAGGGTGATGTATAATAGGTGATGGCCGAATGAACCTTGAGTTGGTCGAATGAGGAGAGTTCTATTCGACCGGTTGTGCCACATGACGAATGAAGGCTCCCGAATGAGACCCCAGCGAATGACCACAATCGAATGAGACATGTCGAATGAGGATACTTGTTATTCGGCCGAAGGAGACCCAAGGCCATTCGGCGAATAGGTGAGGTTGTCATTCGGCGAGCTGTAGAACTACATTCGGGGGGTTCAAACTCGGCATTCCCAGCAGGTCCAGATTCGATCTAAGGCTTATCCTTTGGTGTACCACCAGTTCTAAACTCATCTAAGTGCATTTCCCTAGGCTTGTAAGATGCTAAAACCGGTTCTATAAGGATTCGAACACAAGGGTTTTAAAAACCCTAAAACCGAAACTAGATTCGATCTTTACCTCGAATCTGATGGAGGGATGCTTAGATCCGTTGTACTTTCGAGTTCTACTAGTTATTGTGGTGATTTAGACACCAAGAACACAAGAAATGGTGAAGATTCAAGTGAGAAATTCTAGTGAGAAGTGGGTTTCTAGTGAGAGTTTTAGAGAGAGAGTGAGATGAACGAGTTTGAGCTTGAATGGCTGGTAGATGGTGGTTGTTGTGGCATTAAATGCCACAACAAATGTGGGGAAAATACCCGGTTCGTTTGGGTTCGTTCGGTCTCGCGTGATTTCGCGTAGAAACGCCGTTTTCGCGTCGTTTTCGTTACGAAACGACTCGGTTTTTAAAATAGAATTATAAAAATTATTTTAGGTTGTAATTCCTAATAAATTAACTAAATATCTTTTAATTATTTATTTTACAAAATATTTATTTAGCGTTTAAATCGAATCGCGCGGTCATCGCGCGTATTTGTTCGAATCAAATACGACGATAACTACACTTTTCAATATTGTTTTCTAATTATTGAATATCATTCAGAACGTTAAACCTTCAGATTTATTCGTACAGATCGTCACCTATACGAATAATATGTCGGTTTAGCATTCACTTAACGATATTCGTGTTGTTTTGTCCTGTAAGGCCTCACATACGTTTATACATAATAAAATCCTAACAAATAAATCACTTGATGATTCTGTGTTGCCAGATAATTATCCGACTCAAGAACCATTGTTCTGAACTGATTTCTCTGAAATGACTGTGAATTCACTGTTTTGTTAGCATGAAATGATACTGAGGTTTGATATGAACATGAAATACACTGAATTACATGAAAATTGTACCTGATTACTGTTCACGCACTGTTACGATCACTGTTCCGGTGACGGTTCCGGCACTGATGTTACAGTCTCCCCTTGTTAAAGAAATTTCGTCCCGAAATTTAAGAATGGTTATCGGGTACCGCTTCCTCTTCAAACAGTTGGGGATACTTTAACTTCATGTGATCTTCACGTTCCCAAGTAAACTCGGGTCCGCGTCTTGAATTCCATCGAACCTTTACTATCGGAATACGGCTTCGTCTCAGTTGTTTGACCTTGCGATCCATAATCTCTAAAGGTTCTTCGACAAAATGCAACTGATCATCAACTTGAATCTCTTCGAGTGGAACGACGAAAGATTCGTCAGCAAGGCATTTCTTTAAATTCGAGACGTGAAACACATCATGCACACCACTGAGTTCATCTGGTAATCTCAGTCTATACGCCACAGGACCAATACGTTCGATGATTTCGAACGGTCCTACGTATCGTGGTGCTAGCTTGCCTTTTTTTCCAAAACGTACAACGCCTTTCCATGGGGATACCTTCAACATGATACGGTCTCCCACTTGGAATTCCAACGGCTTACGCCGTTTGTCAGCGTAGCTCTTTTGTCTGCTTCTTGTAGCTTGCAATCTTCTCTGAATCTGAGCTATCTTGTCAGTGGTTTCCTGGATAAGCTCTGGCCCAGTTATGCGATTATCTCCAACTTCAGTCCAACAGATCGGTGATCTACATTTCCGACCATAAAGAGCCTCGAACGGTGCACATCCGATACTGCTGTGGTAACTGTTGTTGTAGGAGAACTCAATCAGTGGCAAATGAGAATCCCAATTCCCACCGAAATCTAAAATACAGGTCCTTAACATATCCTCTAGGGTCTGAATCGTACGTTCGCTTTGGCCGTCCGTTTGTGGATGGTAAGCTGTACTCAGATTTAACTGTGTTCCTAGAGATTTCTGCAGTGATTGCCAGAACCTTGAAGTGAATCTGCTGTCTCTATCAGAAATAATTGATAATGGTACACCGTGACGTACCACTATCTCATTAATGTACAATCTCGCCAGTCTATCCATCGTGAAGGTTTCACGCATCGGCAAGAAGTGAGCAGATTTTGTTAAACGATCAATGATCACCCAAATTGTATCGTGACCACTGGAAGTGCGGGGTAGCTTGGTAATGAAATCCATAGCTATTTGTTCCCACTTCCAGAGCGGAATCTCAGGCTGTTCCAGTAAACCAGACGGTCTCTGGTGTTCCGCCTTTACCTTCGCACACGTTAGACATTTACCGACGTATTCGGCTATGTCTTTCTTCATTCCCGGCCACCAATAAAATCCACGCAAGTCTTGATACATTTTATCGGCGCCTGGATGAACAGAGTATTTTGTCTTGTGTGCCTCATCGAAGATAAGTCTTCTCAATTCATCTACCGCCGGAATCCATATACGACCCTGGTAGTAGATCATTCCATCCGACTTGGTCTCTAAATGTTTCTCTGCTCCGCAATCAAGTTCTTTCTTCAAGTTTCCTCTATCAACTGATTCCTGTTGAGCTTGAATGATCTTGTCTTGTAAGCTGGTCTGCACAGTCATACCCATAGCCCTAACGCGTAAGGGTTTGACCAGTTCCTTCCGACTCAAGGCATCAGCTACAACGTTTGCCTTTCCCGGATGGTACTTGATCACACAATCATAATCATTCAGAAGTTCAACCCAACGGCGTTGTCGCATGTTGAGCTCCTTCTGATCAAAGATGTGCTGCAGACTCTTGTGATCAGTAAATATGGTACACTTAGTGCCATATAAGTAATGTCTCCAGATTTTCAATGCGAAGATCACTGCTCCCAGTTCAAGATCATGAGTAGTGTAATTTTTCTCATGAACTTTTAACTGTCTTGATGCATAAGCGATAACTTTGTCCCGTTGCATCAGTACGTAACCAAGTCCCTGGTGGGATGCATCACAATAAACAACAAAGTCATCACATCCTTCCGGGAGTGATAGGATTGGAGCATTACATAACTTCTGCTTCAGTGTCTGAAAGGCATCTTCTTGTTTCTGTTCCCAGACAAACGGTTCACTTTTCTGAGTTAATTTAGTGAGTGGCAAAGCTATCTTAGAAAAGTTTGAGATAAACCTTCTATAATAACCTGCCAATCCCAGAAAAGACCGTATCTCCGTTGGTGTCTTCGGAGTGTCCCAGTTCTTTATTGCTTCAATCTTGGCAGGGTCTACATGAATTCCCTCACTGTTGACTACATGACCAAGAAACTGAACTTCCCTTAACCAAAATTCACACTTAGAGAACTTGGCATAAAGTTTCTGTTCCATCAACAGTTCCAAGATCTTCCTGAGGTGTTGTTCATGTTCTGCTTTGCTCTTGGAATAAATCAGTATGTCATCGATGAAGACGATAACGAACTGATCTAAATACGGCTTGCACACTCGGTTCATGAGATCCATGAAAACCGCTGGTGCATTTGTCAGTCCGAAAGGCATCACTAAAAATTCGTAATGCCCGTATCTGGTTCGGAAAGCCGTCTTCGGTATGTCTTCGTCTTGAACTCTAAGTTGATGATACCCGGACCGTAGATCTATCTTCGAGAAATACTGAGCTCCTTGTAACTGATCGAACAAGTCATCAATCCTCGGCAATGGGTACCAATTCTTGATAGTCAACTTGTTCAGCTCTCGATAGTCGATACACATTCTAAACGATCCGTCTTTCTTCTTTACGAACAAGACCGGAGCTCCCCAAGGCGAGTAGCTCGGTCTAATGAATCCTTTATCCAATAATTCCTGCAACTGGTTCGACAATTCCTGCATCTCCGAAGGTGCTAACCGATAAGGAGATTTAGCAACAGGAGTTGCTCCAGGAACTAAATCAATTCGGAACTCTACCGGTCGCACAGGAGGCAAACCTGGTAGGTCTTCAGGAAATACTTCTGGATACTCTCTTACTACTGGTACGTCTTGTATCTTCTTCTTGTCTTTCTCTTTTTCCACTACATGAGCCAAGAAAGCTACACACTTCTTCTGTAAACACTTACGCGCCTTTATGCAAGAAATGATTTTGACACATCGTTTTGCTTGGTCCCCTCTGACTTCCAATACACGATCATCGGGCAATGGAACTCGAAGCAGCTTCTCCGAACAGACAACTTCCACTCGGTTAGAGGAAAGCCAATCCATTCCAACAATGATGTCGAAACTACCCAACTCCATCGGTATCAAGTCGATAAAGAATGTATGACCGTTAAGTGTCAACGAGCAATTTCTGTAAACTGTACTAACTGTGATCTGTTTTCCGTTAGCTACTTCTATAATGTAAGGGGAATCTAACTGTTCTTCTATAGAATCTAGTTGGCATGCAAAATCGGCAGAGATAAAACTCTGATCCGCACCAGTGTCAAATAGAACAGATGCATAAAAGTCATGTAAGAGAAACGTACCAGTGACCACATTCGGGTCCTGGCGTGCAGCTGGTGCTCCAATAACAAAAGCTCTTCCACGAGGAGCTTGAACTGCTTGTTGTGCTTTCTTCGGGCAGTTCTTTGCAAAGTGGCCTTGTTCACCACAGTTGAAGCATCCACCATTGTTCTGGTTGGCTGGTGGAGGGAGAGCTAGTGCAGCATTGTTGACTGCTGGATTTGGTGTCAGTCTGCACTGCTGAACCCAGTGCCCTTTTCTTCCACAACCCGTGCATTGACGGCACTGGTTGTTTGCAGCATGATGATACTGGCATTTAGTACACAAAGGATGTGGGCCAGTATATTGTCTCTTGGGCACATTTTGTTGTGCCGTTGCTACTTGATTCAGGGGAGTAGCCACAGTGTAGTTCTTGATTAATTTCTGTTTCTTCCTCTGGTGTTGCTGCTGCTGCTGTGGTTTCTTTGAAGACTCTTCCTTGCGTTTACTGGTGTCAGCCTCTTTCTTCAGTACTCCAGAGGCAACCATCAAATCAGTGAGTTTTCCAGACAGTCTCACTGCAGACTCAACAGTAGTAGGGTTGGCTGAAACAACCATTCCCTGAATGCAGGCAGGAAGTCCACCCACATATCTATCAATCCTCTTCTCCAAAGTAGGTACCATGTCGGGCACCAGAGCAACTAACTCATGGTAACGAGTAGTATACCCCATATGATCAGCCCCTTTCATCACATGGTTGGATAATTCAACCTCCAGTTTCTGCAACTCATTCTTGGGGCAGAACTCTGTTCGCAGCAGTGTCTTGAAATCCTCCCATGGCATGGCCATGGCTTCTTCTCTTCCTCGGGCGTTGATCTGACCATTCCACCAGGTCAGAGCCCGCTTGTTGAATGTTCCAGCAGAGTAGCGGACTTTATGGTGCTCTGGACAGCTGCAGAG